>JAFBJW010007502.1:5957747-6376898 GCA_016785235.1 Pseudorhombus dupliciocellatus
ACACACACACACACACACACACACACACACACACACACACACACACAGACACTATAAATAAATCTTCCAGAGCTGCCTCAGAGAAAACACTTTTTCAACGTCCCATTCAAAGCCTGAGCCCGAGCAAGCAGCTTGTTTTCTTAAGCAGGTTCTGATCACAAGTTAGACTGTTTCCCCACCACTGGTGTGTGTGGAGCTGATCTCTATCCATGCAGCCATTTAATCCATCTCTGAGCTCGGCAGGGACGGCAGACATGCTCTCGTCTTTCTTCCACTCTTGCATGTGCATGTTCTCCTCCCTCTTTCTTTCCTCTCTCTCTCCATGAAAACTCTGGACTCACTCAAGCTTAAATGGCAACGCAGGCGAATGAACGTTTTTTTTTTTTTCCTTGCAGTAAATGAGATCCCAAAAGCCCCCGAGGAAGATACTCCATAAATACATGGCATGGCCAATTTGTGAATGCATGCATGCAGCATGAACACACACTGCACACAGCCTTACACGCACACGCACACACAGATGTTTGTGTTGACAGAACCAGTTCACCAGTCGTCAAAGAACTACAGTGTGCGTTCCTTCCTCTCCGCGGTGCACGTGTTGTTATCTTTGCGGCGGTCCAGCCTCTGTAAATCCCACATTTCCACAGCTTTTGGAAATATCTGAGGCGATTCAAATATTCCTCACACACACACAGTAAGACCTTGAAATTTAAATCAAGTTGCGAAAGCCCAATTCTCCCTAATAAAAGTACAGAATGTGCTTTTTTTTTTCCTTCTTTTCTTCAGGCGAAAGGCAGATTTCAATTTGAGCGACTCAAAACTGCTGCTCTCGGTTAACGTGGTAACCATGGGAGACCGAGGTCACGGTTGGCGGTGGCGTGCCCATTAGAGGGTGAAACCATCCGTCGGCCCACGGTGCTCACGCCAAACATTTCTCCCTTCTGTCAGCTGGAAAAGAGCAGGACTTATATTAGGTGCCCCCCATCCCCCGAGCATCAGAGCTCCGCTATCACAACTGCACATCTACCTCTGTATGCATCTACCATGAAGCCATGTGTGACGACGGCCACCCTCCCGCCCCCGCCCCCGCCCCCGCCCATGCCTCCAGCCACACGCGACCCACGGCGACACTCGTGACCTGTGATCAGCATATCTAATGCATGTCCCATGAGCTGCTCTGGCATTAAGGAGGGCCGTCATTAACAAGGTGACAGGCAGACAGACAGGACTTCTCTAATCTGCTTTAAGGGGTCCAGCCAGGCTATAATCTGCATTAATGCTAAATTATTGAACAGCCTGTTGGAAGAGCCACACCAGGAGCAGAGCGAAACACCAGCAGCCACAAATGCACGTGCACAGAGATGCTGCTGCATGCATGCAATAGTCCTCACCACCAGCAGAACAAACACAGGGGTGCAGGGACGCTACCAGTGTGTGTGTAGATGCACTGGAGATTATTTAAATTCAGGATCTTTGGAGTCTGCTCTGGAACGATGAGTAAAGGCCAGCATGTGTGATGAAAGATGGAACTGTTGCTCTGATGTTGACTCATTTTCTTCACGCTCGCCATCCCCATGCCATCCTGATGCAACCCCAGCATGGGAGAAGGGGCGGGTCATATCTGTTGAGGGTTTGAAATCTTCACAGTCCATTAACGACCCATTACTTTGTGCTGAGTGCAAACAAGAAAAATAAGTGGCCAGCCAGAACCCCGAGCTGTGAAATTGCTCCATATTAAATGTTCAAATCACATTTTTCAATTAGCACTGATGTTAGCTTTTAGCACCTCTGAGCCTACAGAACGAGAGCCTCTCCACAGACCTCTTCACGTCAGAAATCTCATTTTCAGACTGCAGCCTCATAAGCTACAACTTGAGAAAAGTACTTTGCTCAGAAGTAGAATAAATATGAATGTAATCCAAATGAATCCAAAGACACCCCCACATGACCAATATGGACCCGAGTTCACACCACACAACATTCATAACACTGGTACCTCGGCTCTGAGTCAGGTGCCATCCGCCATTCTGTAAAGAAATAAATGAAATAATCCCATACTGTTGCAAAATGTGATGGTGAAGTTCAGCAAGACATCACACTGCACTCACTTGGATCTACTTTTATCAAATTACCCTCAGAGCCACCTCAGCCGGCCCCAGGCACCGTCAGCACTGATATTACTTTCCTGTGTTCCTCGTTTTGTCTTTGTTACTGACAACACTGCACACTGAGGCCACTCGGAGAGAGAGGAAGTGTGTAATTCAACAAAATATCTTTAATAGATATAAACATTTGTACACATCACAGCTCAATGGGAAACGAATTACATGCTGTCACACATGTTAAGAATAAAGGTGCAGGGAGGTTCTGCTGTGCTAGAGGCCCGAGACCCTCCTCCTCCTCCTCCCTCGTCTCATCCCCTGTTTATCGTTTTCATGTAGCTCCTGTCACGCTCCACAAAATCCAAGCCGATAAAGCAGAAATACATCAAAAATAATAATCTTAATAATAATTCTGATGAATATCAAATTCTCCTTATATACAGTTGCACAGTATCCGAGTACAAAAGGAAACAGCTACAGTATGAGGTTTAAATAAGGACTTTCTCTGGTCGCAAATCCAGAATAGGCCTACGAGCACATTCACGAACTACAGATACCTGTAGCTGGAATTTCAGGATTCAAGCAATATCTTATTTATTCACTGAACCGTACCGATTTTAATCTACTGAGAGAGAGTTAGGATCAGATTGAAGCTTTTCAGCATGCGATGGATGGAGGAGGGGTGGCGGTGGGTGGGGGGGGGGGGGGGGGATTCGAACATCCAGCCAGGGGCCCCGCGGGTGTGGGGAACACAGACGGAGGGTTGAGTTAGTTTCGTGTCGGTAACTTTTGTCCGGGGCTCCATCTCAGGCTCAGACCGCTATGTCCGGGAGACACCCCGCTTGCGCACTCCCAGCCACTCCCTACACGAGTTTACGCAAACGGCGTAGACTGCTGTGACTGACACTGGAGGAGTAAAAAGTTCAGCAGCTCCCGGATTCGAACTCCCCAACTTCAGAGGAGCAGAGCCTCTAAAGGGAGGGGGGTTATGTGTTCCATACCAGGCTTTTATCTGTGACCTGGCGAGGCTGGAAAGAAACTGTGAGGACATAAATATAATTCCTATTTTGGATCATGTTTTTATTTATTCTTATTTTGGATTAAATGGTATTTATTCTTTCAAACTATTTGAAGTACATGCAGACCTCTGACTGCATGTGACTGGTTTTCTTTAGTTGGCCATTTGAATCATAAATACTCTTTATATATAGTCTCATGTTGCGGGGGGGGGGGGGGAGTTGGAAAATATGGGGGGGGGGGAGTTAGAAAATAAGTGTAAACATCATATATTTACAAATCTCTGAATAAGTGACAACGAACTGTGAATTTCTCCATTGAAGGATGGCACCCATGTGTTTCGGGTTTTACAGTATGCGTGTTCACCAGCTTGTGACTAGTAGTCCTGTAATAGTTCAACTTGCTTTTAACCCTCGGGGAATCACACATGTGATACACTTGTACAATCTTGTTACATAGGTAAAACAGACAGGCACTTGACCTTACAGTGTTAACGTTATGTGCTATGCAAAGAGCCTCTCTGCCTGTGTCTACCTACCCACACTGCTACCGTTAAAGCACGTCGTATAGCTTCTCCTCTTTTGGTTAGTAATGAAACAAAAAAAAATCATCAGTGCTCTTGCCACTGAAAATGTGAAAATTGGAGGATGTCTAAACAGCGATTCATTTACAACACACAGTCATGGAATTCGTAGAAAGTGTCAACCTCTATCAGGGGAATACGGGGCCATTTCCACCAACGCGTGCATGAGTGGAACAGATTTCAAACTGCGTTGGAGCTTTTTAATTGGAAATCTGTTCACTTGTAATTAGCTGCGCAGCAAAACGGGGACAGTGACTTTAAATCCCTTTAGGTTACTTTCAACATCTTGCTCTCTCTGGCATGCAGGGAAACCAACAATCCATTAGATTCGACACAAAGCGTTGTGTAAGGTTTTGTGAAACCTTAAGGAAAGGGGTGCATGCTGATCAAAAGTGGTACACAGCTCTTCTCTGTGTCTTTTCTTGTGATGATTCTTGGTCTATCATGCTGAGTATACCAGAGATCCAGAAGGCTGAAGGATGGCATGTGTGTTCAAGTCCGTGTTGGCACTGGTTTGTGAAAGCCCAAGAGAAACAGCTCATGTTATGAGTTTTGGTCCTTGATGAAATGTTACGTGAACAGAAAGTACTGAGCGACCAAGATGCAGAACAGCCTGAGTAGTGGTCAGACTCCTAATACCCAGCAGTCAGCGGCTGCATGTGTCAGTTCATGTCGATGGTGTTGAAGACCCACTCTGTGAACTTCTTGAGCTTGGCTGAGGCGCTGTAAGACTCCTCCAGGAGGCGCTGGTTGTCCTCTCGCAGACTCTGGATCTGAGCCTGCAGTGACGCCTTAGCATCTTTCTCCTGACGGTGACACAAAGTTTTTCATGAACTTTGATGTATTTATGTCACAGTGACCTCATGATGACCAAGGGACCCAGTAGGGTAAAGGATGAAAACCACATGAGAGATCGGACTTTATATTTAGACAGTAAAGAGGAGAAAATACACCATCAGGTATCATCCATCTTTACAGTCACTTCTCAAAACATATTTTAAAATCCTATCCTATACCTACAAGATACCCGACTGTCAAAGCAAAGTCTCCACTCTGCGGTACTGCCTCCCCCCATATATGTGTAAACTAGTGTCATTCCATTCAGGGAGCTCAGACACACCAGCTCTGTGTCTATTCTGCATTCAGTGACTGGCTGGAAGCTTTGTCTCAGTTGAACACACAGTTAATGTTCGGCCGGCACGGTGACAGCGCGGCCATTGTCGTGCTGCATCACACTGATTGGATATTGATGACCTCTATAATGGCTTTAGTTGCTATGCAAATGCTGTACAACTAAGACATTACTCACCTTCTTCAGGTCCTCCTGCAGGGCCTTCACCATTGACTCCAGCTGGCCCACCTTCCCCATCAGACAGGCTGGGGTCTCTCTGTCAAAGGGGACACGTGAGACATGAGGCGAGACACATACAGACACTTTAAAACAGTGGTCCATGGCCTGGTCTTCCAGGGGTGGGGGAGGCTGGACACTGAGGTAATGACAGAAAACAGTCCTACCCAGGTGAGGGTTGTCTCAGTGGTGCTGCCTGAGGTTCAGCCTGCTGGGGGCTGGTGGCTGCAGCAGCTTCAGCCATGGAGTTCTCCTCCTGGGCTGCTAGGTAGACCAGCCTCTGCTCTGAATGGGGAAACAGTCAAACACATCGTTAGACCTGGAGGGAGAACGAACATGGAGCAACAGTGCCCCCCCCTGGTCAGAATAAGGACAACGGTAGTAATTAACCTTTACTCCAAATCATTTCTAAGAGGAAGTGAAAACAATGTCAGCCTACCCTCGAAGGCCTTGGCAGCATCCACCAGGTGGGCCCAGTCCAGTGGACCATCTGCCCCATTGTCTGGCAGGGGCATGAGGGCGTGGTCCTGCAGCTGCTGCCTCTTCTTCTCCTGCTCCAGCTCTGAGCTCTCTGTGGCCGACAGGTCTCCTGAGAGGAGAAACGCAAAAGTGAAACACACAAAAAAAAAAACAGCCAAAAACTACACAAGTATTTGAGAATGTGAGAAATATTTCGGCATTCGGGAGCATAATACTTACCCAGGGATTTGTGCGACACTCGCCGGCTCGGTCCTTGGCGTGAGGTGGGTGAGCGTGGCATGGTGGAGCAGCTGAACAGAAGGTCAGTGGGCGTATCCCGTTGCCCGGCGGAGGATGGCTCCCTCTGCCCGCTGTAGATGCTCTCATCGGACAGGGTTCTCTGCAGGGAGCGGCGACCAGGAGGCGGCCCGGGAAACAACGGCTACAGAAACAGTAATGACATTTTTATTATGAATTCAGGTTTTCCACACAGTCCATTGCAACTGCAGAAGTCTGTCTGGGCGTGTAACTTTTCCTGTCCACGATTCATTCCACCGTGTTACCATCATCACCAAACAATGCCATGCTAGAAATGGTGCAGCATCAGCATCAAGCCTGCAGAAATAAAGCAACAGGAACGTTCACCCTGGTGCTCTCTCCCGAGTCATTTAACCCAGGAGAGAATCTGTCGATGACAGATAAAAGCCAGATGTAAGTGGCTGTTTTAACCAGTGGAAAGGAAGCGTCTGTTACGAGCACCAGTAAAGACAAAGGAGACCGCAGTGTTTCTCAGTACCTTCTCATCATTTGTAGTAGGTGGAGGGCTGTCAAGTGTAATGAGCTTCTTCAAGTCTTCTTCAAGGCTAGATTTGGCAGTGTGCCGCTGAGGTGACTGGGAGCCCCGGAGATTGGCCCTGAGCTGTGGTTGGCCGCCCAGAAGACCATCACTCTGGTGCCGTCTGCAGAGGAAAGCAAAACTCTGCTCAGACGGAGACCTCTTGTATCCTAGATCACACACATTTTATATGTGTGACACAGAAGAAGTTACTAGGGTTCAAAATTTGTCAATTCCCCTTAACATGAGATGTAATTGCTTCAACAGGAAACACTGGGGCTTGTTGAACAGCTGCAGTGAAAGCACCGTGGCCATCATCAAACACAAATGACTGGTTGCTCATTGACGCATGCACAAAAACACATGTTTCCTTAAATGAATCAAAGAAGGATGTTTCTTTCTTCACTCTTTCCTGGTAACCACACATGGTCATGTAAAACAAACAAATATATACAATACACAGCTTCACCACAAGAAGGCAGTGTTGCCCAAATGTGTGTAAGCATCAACACACAAGCTGTTTGAAAAGTTTGAACCATCCACAGATGGGGAGTGAAATCTTCCTTCATCATACTTGCGTGTGTTGCCAAAGTCCACAGAGTTGACGGTCCCCCCTGGCTTCCTCCAGCCAATCAGGTACTTCGAGGTCGCTCCTTGACGGGGGTAGAAACTCTTGGTCCCTGGAGACTGGGGGCTCTGGGACATAGATGAAGTGCCTGCCTCAGCCGCCTCATCCTGTGGTGACACGGGGCTGCAGCCGTGACCCATCGGGCTCCCTGAGTGGCCAGAACTGGAGGAGACATGAGACGAGAGTAAAATGAGGCATCACAACTTTGATATTCATGTTGGTAAAATACACAAAAACAAGAGGCAGCCCAGTCTGTCAGGCTCTATTTATCTTATTTTATTTAGACTCCGGCTCATTTCATAAGGCTGAGGAAACATTCATTCATTTTAGTGGTAATCAATTTCCTTCTTCTTTGAAATATTAACAGTAACATTACGAACAGGCAGAGTATCTGCACATTATCGCGTTGAATCGCCTCGTCTGTTACCTCTGCAGACACGATCGACTAATGAATTCATAAATAAAAAAATAAAAAAAATAGGGCACAATGTCCTTGCACTTCCTTCTCAGCGCCTTCAAATATTGTTTCGAAGTTTGACATAAAAGCTTGAGAATTCAAACAGCATCTTTTATGTCTGTGTGTGCACAAAACATAGCTGCCGACGTAAAGGTTTGGTGCAGAAGAGTTATTTCTGGTGGAGAGAGAGAGAGAGGGGGAAAGAAAGCTTTGGTTGACTCAAAGGAAGTAGGATTTAGAAAAGTGGGAGAACGGAGCTGGGCTGCATTTTCCAGCAACTTCAAGCACTTCTTTCTATCACTGATACCAGGAGATGGAGATGAATACAAATGGAAAACACACGTGCACACACCCACACAGCTACTCCCATCTCCCTCTCCCTTTGTTGGTGCCAAACCACAGAGCTTTGGACTTTTCCATCTGCTCTGGTGCAGGATATATCTGGACTACAATGAATCACTGTCTGTCTAATTAAACATTGATGCGAGGACACAAATCCCCCAGCTTCCCACAGAGCTGACGCTAACAAAACGGCAGCACACCTGGAGCGGGAAGTGGCGTCGTTCAGGCTGTAGGAGCCACCGTCAGGAACCAGTGGAAACGCTGTTGGGCTCTTCGCTGGGACGTCGCTGCTGCCGCCGACGGCAACAAGAGAGTCTGGGGTCGGAGGCGAACTGTCAGTTCCCCCCTGGCTGCCTGCTGTGTCATCCTGCCATGGGATTTTGTCTTTGGCCCTGAAGGCACCTGTGGAGGAGGACGTGCTGCTCTGGGTGGCGGTGAAGGAGGTGGCGTCGATGCCGCTGTCAGTGGAGGCGCCCTGCAGGTAGCCGTTCAGCTCTAGATCGCCCCGTCCTCCCGAGCGTGAGCTGACTTCGTACCATTTCTCATCGCTGTGGGCCGAGCTGGAGGCGTTGCTTGAGAGCGTGTTGCTGCTCGACTGGCTGGATGAATATGGAGCGTCCAGCTATTGACAGATGAGAAGTCAAAGAGTGATTTTCAAAACTTAAAAAAACGTTTCTTGGTGTTTTACTGTAAATATTCCCCAAACTAGTTTTCCAGGGTGTCCCTTCTGTCTTTGTTAAAAGACTGAGAACCTGGGATTCCCACTGCAGTGCGAATACATTTTAATAACTGTCCTTAGTTGACTAACACTTTTACAAAGGACATGGGAAATTACATGTGCTCGTTCATTCCGGCTCACCTTAGTGCTTTTGTTTGGAGACATGTGGCTGCTCTGCTCTGCCAGCTGCAGGCGAGGAATCACCACCTTCGAAACCACAGTGTCTGCAGGAAGCCACACAACAAAGTTAAGTGACACAATGAAGAAAGCTATGTTTTGTTTGATCCCATGGCGAATAGTTCCTCTTACCTGGATTGGCTTTGTCTCCCTGTCTGCTCGTGTCCACCTCCACTGGTCTGGACCATCCGACACCAGTGCTAGAGGAAACTTTGATCCCATTGGCCCCGTCGCCTGCTGCCTGCCGCGCAGAAGACACAGGGGACTGGCAGTTGTTGTTATTAAACCTAGAGGGAGGATGAAGACGGTCATTTGTGTTGTCAGGAAGTGCCGCATACCTCACACGTACAACCAACTGGAAGGGCGAAAAAAAAACGTACCCATCAGGTGCTGCCTTCTGCCTCCAGGGGGTGGAGCTCACAGCGTCTGTGTAGGCGAGGCTGGAGGGGGAGTTTGTGTTGTGCATTGTGCGGCCCATCACGATGGAGCAGGCCAGAGCGTAGTTGTCGTTGCCTGGCGAGTATCTGTGAGGACACATGTGGATTTCATTCAAGACAGCTTTGAGTTCAGAGTCGGCAGGTTTCATAACAGCTTGGAGTTTCTTCTGCAAACCTTTTGGGGTTGAGCGGCCGCCCGTCGCTGGACACACTTCGAGGGATAACAGCAGAGTTACGGTCGCTGAGGTCTGAGGGCGGGGCCTTGATCAGCGTCCCCCCTGTGCCAGCGGCGCGTGTTTGAGGGCTGGATGAGGTGCGTGGCCACTTAGTGTTGTTGTTGGTCGGGCGGAAGGGGAACTTTAACTCATAGGGCATTCCCTCCTTGTGGTTCTTGTAGTCCACTAGTGGCATGTGGTAGATTTCCGAGCAGCCTCTGTTGCCACATGAAAGGTTCATGGTCAGGATACGACACTGTCAGACCTCAAAAAACTACATGCAGCTGCAATAACTGCAGTCTCTCTTTTATCTGTCGATAGATATAGAACCATAGAGCTGTTTCCTGACATGCTCCGGTAGCTACCAAGTGAAAGCTTGTGGAAACAAAACAACAGGAGATTCTCTGGGTTCACAGTGAGCGACTTGGCATGTTGATGACGTTTGGAACTCAGAATGGACGCAGAACTGAAAAGAAGCCACAAAATAATAGAAATAGCTCAGGATTTAAAATAGGTGTCATGCAAGTATAGGATGCCGATGAACTTGGCAAAATGAGAGTTTCTGATGATAGGGGCCAAAAGCACAGCATCTCTGCAGCAAAATCTCTACATCGCCTCCTGCATGCTGTGCTGCCCCTCACCTGAAGGCTCCAGAGAATTCAGTGTTGTTGTGTACGTGTCTGAAAGGAAAATCTACAGTTGTGTTGCTTTTATGCGAAAGGCAAACCCCAGACAAGGTCCAGACCCCATCGTCTTGGCACTGGAAACAGCTTGTTGACCGTACCTGCGCGGGGTGGAGTCCTCATGTGGAGGAATGATGACCACCTTCACGGTGACTGAGGTGCGCAGCAGGTCGATCATCTGCTCGTGAGAGAGCGAGGCCACTGACACCTTGCAGATCTCCACCAGGCGGCTGCCCTGCCTCAGCCCAGCCTGCCAGGCGTATCCGTAGGGCTCCACCTCCGCCACGATGCCCTCGAAGTTGACGTGAAAGCCTAGCTGGCCAAGAGCGTTGCGCCGCAGGGTCATCTCTGTGGTCTGAGTGCCCTTGGTCAACAGCTGCAGAACAGACAGACAGAAAGGTAAAGGCATTACCTAACAAGCTAAAGCGCATATATATTAAAAAATATCACTTTTAATTGAAATACTTAACCACCAACCACTTTCAGACATCCTGTCTACCCTCCCTCTCACCAAGGGAAATTAAATAGTGGTAAATAGTGTTTCGCAAAACCCAGGACTGTTCTGATGCATGTCAAGACAGCCACAACAAAGGCTATGAAAAAGATAACATCAACACATTCCTGCATTTTAAAGAAAAACAACAGCAACAGTGATATCTTAACTTTGTTTACCATCAATTAGAAGGGGAGTGAAGTTTGAGGAGTGATATAAAAAACCCGCCAAGGAGCGGGGACCTACCTACATGGCGTTGAAAACCTCAGTAATGATATCACATCACCAAATGACTATATATTATTCTTAGCATGACTTGTAATCACAGAGTCAACAAAGCGGCTGCGGTTTGTTGTTGACTGTATAATTTAAGGCGTCGCCCTTATGCTGCAGTAATAACACCAACAATACAGTTTTCCGTTCTACTGTTGTCGGGGGGGGGGGGGGGGGGGGCGGGCACGAGGGGGGGGGTGCACATTACTGTCAGTGTAGTGAGCCAATGTAATTTATTTTGCTCATTTTAAGGTGACTGGTACAATGTAAGCATGATGATAAAATAATTATTTAGTCCAAGATAAAAGGATTCATTTGTGTACCGCTCAGCATGACCTCAGATCATTGCAGCAGACCGTGTGTGTGTGTGTGTGTGTGTGTGTGTGTGTGTTACTGAGAGAGTTAGACAGACAGTGCTGCAGCCCCACTGACCTCCAGCCTTTTAACCACCTCTCCAAAGTCTTCGGTGTTGTTGTTAATGGAGCGCAGTGACACACTCTCACCACGCTCGTAGTAGATCTTCATGGAGGCGGGGCTCCCCGTTGACCAACCTATCACGTCCCTTGTGGCGCAGTTAAAAACCACCGTTTTGGCCTCCTGATCCAACAGGATGATGAAGTCGTTGGAGATGGCCAATAGGCACTCACGTTCAGCACCGGCCACTTGATCTTCAGCATGCACCTGCCAGGTCACAGCCCCAAGACTCCGCAGCTCCCCCCCACTGTACGGACGCACCTTCTCCCGTCGTTTGTGTGCCAGCGAGATGAAGGGGAACTTCCCAGTGGGCTCCAATGGCGTGGTGGTGACGTGGCGCTCCGCCAAGTCCCGAAGGTACTCCTGCCGCGTGCGTGTTGCCATGGCACCAAACTTATCGGACTTGTGGGCAGCGTTTTCAGCGTTGATAACTTTGGCCAACAGGAAATCCCTGAAGACGGTTGACTTGGGGAAAGTCACACCTTTGGGGATTGGCGGGCCGAAGAAGGGGACGTCCTGGGAACGGGTAACAGCCACACTGCGGAGGAAGAAGAAGAGAAGAAAATACATAACTGTAGAAGTACTTTAAAAGTGCCAATTCAAGATTATTTTTTTTCCTCTATAATCTCAACAATATATACAAAATAATATTCAGTGAAAAATGGACAGGTGCGACAAACAGCACATGTGGGCCTACATAAAAAAAAACAAAGTGGACACATCTTTACATGGTGTCCCTGAGGCATTGTTGCCTTCGACCCGATTCGTTGTGAGCATAACGGAGGGCGTTAAAAGATCTACAAGCAAGGCTCTCCTCGTGTTACCATCTACTGCTCCTATTCCATTTGCAGACAATGACTGTCCTCGAGTTGCATTACTATGAATTAGTAAACAGGTGTAGGAAGTGCTGTCTCATACCTGTTCTTCAAGAAACTGAGCTCAGAGTCAAACTCATGCAACTCATTCAAACAGAACGAATTGGGATTAAATTTCCAAGCATTTGAGTGAATGAACTGCATATTTCCTCATGTTCATTTGATGGTTGTATAAGGGGTTATATAGAGGGTGTATGTATACATATAATCAGTAGCATATACGCTAATGGCCACTGAGAACGTGAAAGCAGAGACATGGCCTTGGATAAGCTGATGTGACAGTCCTGACAAGTCGCCTTCTAGTCCATTAAACAGATAACGCAGCCATTGCCTGTAGCAGAAATGTTGCAAACCACGCCTGACTACACCCGGCGTATAAATACTATACATCCAATCACAGTTGACAAGCCAGCTCCCAGTGCTGACACCCTGCCAGTCTCTGCTACATCATGGTATGGAGAAGCAGTGCTACAGCCAGAGCCGGCGAGCACAGACAGCCTACATTTCCCAAACAAAGATCTAGTTATGCAATCTGCCTCGTTGGCCCCGTGTGACTTTAAGGCAGCGGTTGAAAGCAGCAGATTAGCACCCCACTGGCCCCGGGCCACTTACGCTGCTAATGCTCTGGCCTGGCTCAATAAGACCTGTGCATCATCCAAATCTCAGCAGTCGGCAACAACTGGCTATTAATAACCAGATGACTCAACAAATCATAATTTATACTTTATTAAGAGATTAAAGAAGACATGTTGTTACCTAAGATATAAAAACAAAGCCATGTGAAATGATGCCAAACATAAAAACAAACACCTAGTCAACATGGTGGGTGTGTGTGTTTATGTTTACAAAATATCTACAGACAAATCCCTGCATGAGCTACTGAGCATGTTTTAATGATGCTAAATACAAAGTTCACCATAAACAATGATAACTTACCTCAGGGTTCCACCAATAATTAACTACGCCAGAGTGTTTGCCGTAATCAGTTCAAGCCGACTCAAGTATTCGCTACGTCAACTCCAATCTGTTCTGCAGCTACAATTTTACACTCAAGACACAGCAGAGTGGCAATCCGTGTAGCTGTCCCACTTCTCTTGTCCCGACGCAGGATTGTTTCCAAGCCACCAGGGGAAAGCGTCCAGGGAAACACTTGCAACAGTCATAAGTGAAGTCTTGACATATGGCACCTCAATCCACAGAACCAAAGGCAGCCAAAGGCAGAGAGTGTGAGAGCTGACTCTGGGTGGGGTGGCAACCATTCGATTGTCCTCAAGGAGTCCGTGTCTCGCACCTCTCCGTTTCGTCAATACGACAATTCAGGAGAGCAGGCATGCTTCTTCTTTCTCTTTTCCCAGCGTGCAAACCAGAAGATGCTTCCGTGGGCAAAAATAAAAGAAGCGCTAACTGACAGTTCTCTTCCCAATGGGATGGAGCAGCTGGTCATAAAAAATATAAGTAACTTGACAGAGAAAAAAAAAGGGAGAAGGGCTTGAAATAAATAAGCCCAAATGTGATGCGGGCGTGTGTTGAGAAACTCACCCGTCTGCTCCTGAGGTGGATTCTCTGAACACTGAGGGACTGAGCTCTCAACAATTTTCCCCGCTCACATGCTTGTCCGACTGAAGAGAGCACTTTGTGTGCATGGCGCTAACTCCTTCAGACCACTCCGGCTCACGCTGCCCAAAGGCAAAGTGGCAAGCAGGGACAGGGAGGAGGAGGAAAAGGGGGGGTGGGGGGTGGGTTGCTTGTATTATGTGTGTGTGTGTGGAGGAGCAAGCATTTGAGTGAATTAGTGTGCGAGGGAGAGAGTGTGTGGAACTTTTGTGCAAGTAGGCGTGAGAAAGAGGTAAAAGGAGAAACAGGAGGAGGAGAGTGAGAGGGAGCATCAATGTGTAAATAATATCTGTGTATACAGGGCCCAGGAAGTGTGTGCTGTGGGGTAGCGATGCAGAAGTGTGAATGCCACACAGAGCTGAAGTCTGATCATCACAAGGCCAAGAATGATCCAGCAGAGGAGAAGGAGATGAGGAGGACTCACATCAGTTTGACAACCTCTGTAGGGCCATTCGCTTCTGTTTGATCACATTCTGTTGACGTGACCATACATCGTCCAGAAACCCTGGACGGAGGTCGCAAAGCAGGCTTTTATGCTTGACCCATGCCTTCCAGCCAGTGCTGTTGTCTTAATGCTTGCCACCTGCATTAAACTAAGGCCGCTGGCGAAACTCAGAGTGGTGAGGAGCTTTTACAGGATAACCATGACAGGAGTTGAAGGAGTTGTGTGTACTGCTCATTACATTCAGCCCAGCTTTGTTATCTCTGCTAATGTGCTGCACAGACCCACCTGTAGCACGTTGTGTCAGAGCAGGGGTTGTGCACCCGAACGATGATGAAGACATGCTGAAAGTGAGAACGAATGGCCTTGGGGGTGAAAGGGTGAGCACCGGGCTCCTGGAACACAATGGTCACAATGTCGTTCCCAATGTGTCTCTTCCTCAGCAGCTAGTCAATAAAAAAAAAGCAAAGTCTCAATTAAAGAAGAATGAGACCATGTGCCTCCATTAACAGACAGTTAAGATTTCTTTAGAAAGAAGGTTGAATGACAATCAAACCTGAGCCACCTGTCATGTCATGCATTCTTTGTACGATACACCCTTCCTTAAAGGTTTCAGTTGTTTTCAAACAAAAGGTTTTTTTTTCCTTTCCCTGAGACACAGCCAATGGTGCAAACACAAAAGACCGGGCTCTCCAACTTTTACCTGTTGTTTGTTGTTGGGAGTGTACGGTAGCAGAGTCGACACATGGAACATGATCTCGTAGTCCTTGTATGAAGTGTACAGGGAGTGAATTCCCGTGGAATCCGCTGTAGGAAAAAGTCAGCATGAGATCCCGGGTACAAATAATGACATCCATCTCTCACATGTGTGTTCAGCGATTTCACCGAAGGGCACGATGCAATGTCATGACAGGCCAAACGACCAGACAATGGTGTACTGTGTGTGGGTCGGTGTCAGCAGTTTTACTCAAGTGTCATCTGTATATTGACTTTTTTGTATAACATTACTTTTCCCAGAACAATGGAAACACAATAGACACACGTGGGTGTTAGAGAAGACCAACAGTGCCTAAGAAAAGGCATTTTGTTTTCTGAACATTATAGCATATAATTAATAACCAAAATTCCAATTACTTGAAAATAAGCATCATATGTCTCATTTAAAAGTACAAAATGTGTGTGTGTGTGTCATCTACAAGAGTATGTGAGTTACTTTTGGTGTCCAGCTGGGCTCTGTACTTGGTGAAGCCTTTAAGTCGAACTTTCTCTCCTAGAAGCTGGAGAAACTCTTCCAGGGCGGGACCAGCTGTCTCATTGTTGTACATCTCTTCTTCAGTGCTCTGACCAGCTCTGCAGTACATCACCCCAACCTTTACCTGGAAACTCAGCTGGGGAGCAGCAGACACATGACAATACACATGAAGTCCTCATTCTTAACAATTAACACATGGGTTTAATATTTAGTCCTCCTACCCCTTGTTCATCCAATTTCATCAGCTGCTCTGTGACCTTGGGTGTGTTGAGGGCCAGTCTGAGGCAGGACAGGTCCAGCTCAGGGAGGAGGTACTCCAGTACATCTTTGATGGGCAGCCCTCGGGTGGTGCCATGCTTGGAGGTGGATGGCACTGCATCTTCAAGGATAGAACCTCGCAGAGTTGACAGCTGAACGGACAAAGGGAGGGAGGAGAGTGAGGAGGAGAGTGAGGAGACAAAGAATGCACTTCGGGAATCTCTGCTGCGCTTTGAACTTTGTCATGGAGATGGAACATGCTGATAGCAAAGGCTGCCTGCCCAGACACCAACACAGAAGACAGTGGCTTTTGAAATAATAAATGAAAACAATTAAGACCCAACAATAACAGAAAAACACAAGGTGGGACGGCTCAGCGCATTCTGTATACACACAGTCTGCATCTCTCTTGCAACCTGGAGGCTGTGTTTGGATGTGTGTTTACAATGAACCTGTGTTGCCTGTGTTTGAAAGGTAGGCTTGGGGGCGGGGGTACTGAGGTACGTTAAGAGCAGGGGTTTAATCACATGCACTTGTCAGTCCCCAACATACGGCCTCGGGCAGGTGGTGTCTCTTTGGGAGTGCATGTCTATATTAGCCCAAATCCAACATTTAAAGCTCTAAAAATCTCAAGGCAGCCACCGAGGTCTTGCAGCCAACGTTGCAACTGGATATGACAGTATATTCCCACTGACACAGAGAGAGGTAAAGCTCTCCTCACAGTGGGTTGAGATTGCTGGGCACTGACAGGCGTTGCAGGCTGGAAGATGGGTGAATTTCCTAAAGTTTCTTCTCACATTGCTGATGTTGTGAGACAGCTGAATAGCCCAGGGGCTGTTTGCAGGAATAAGGAGCAAGGACTGAGTGTGGATATACCTTGAATGAAGTAATAATATAGCTATAACAATCTATAGGAAGATATAGGAAAAATACCAACAATGCCAACAAAATAAACGCAACATTTCTCATATTCAACCCCAAAAAGATCCTGAATTTAAGAGGGAAAGACATTATAGCTGACCTCGCTAGTTCTGAAGATGAGGCGGTAGTTGTACTGCTGGCCATGCTCTTTGTCCTCATCCAGTTTCTCCCTCCGCAAACTAACTGCTATTGGACCAAGCGTCTCATCAATCCCAAAGTAGTTCCAGTGCTCTGAAAGGGGGCAGAGAAACAAAATGCAGAGAGACAGTTGTTAAGGGAATGTTGACACATTCAAATGCTAATTAGTTAATGGATAACACTTAAATGCATCTCACCTCGAAGGTAGAAGAACTTCCTATAGTAATAGGCTCCTAGGTCCACATGCTCCACAATATATTGCTTGCCCTTTTCACTGTGGGTGCTGGGGCCATCCTTTGGTCCCTCAAGCACTGCGACTCCAGCATTTGTGCAGTGTGTGCTTACAGAAGTTTCATACAAGTTTCCTTCCCCACTCAGGGTCCCCGAGCCACTGTTGCTTATTCCACCACCCACAGGTCCATGATACATTGCCCCGCCTGCTCCCAACCTGCGCCTTCCGTTGCCATCAGTGCCTATCTCATTGCGGAAGCAAGGGCAGCTCAGCAGCATTTCGTTGCTCTGTTCATCCCCTGCTTCAAGACCAGGACTGTCCCTAGAACTGAGCTCTTCCTGGCTGCCACTTGGGGAGCTGTAAGGCAGGCTGTGGGTGGATGAGAGGGTGGAGGTAGCTGAGGCTACAGCTGCAGCAGAAGCCCCGGTGGTGGTGTTTTTCCTCTTGCCTGCAGTCTGCCGCAACTGAATAATTTCGTTGAGGTCAAACAACGTGCTCTGAACATCGTAATGGGAAAATCCTTTCTGGCATACCCAGGGCTTGAGTGGGGGGCCCGTGTCTTCTGCCCGGCTGTCCTCTGCATCAGACCCTGTTTTAGGGGAGTCCAACTCACCCCGCACATTTCGTAGTTTGCGGAATATAGATTCACCCCCCGTCTCTGATTTAGTGCGTCTTTTGGGGGGCTTGTCCTTGGCTTTAGGGGGCTGGCTGTCTACCTCCTCCTGAAGATCCATGATAGTCTGCTTGGACCCAACATTCAACATGTCCTCCAGTTTCTCTGGAGCAGGGCTACGCTGGTCAACTTTATCCCCCTGATATCCCTTCAGCATTTCAAAGAAGCTCTCCCCAGCTGCTCCATGCTGATCTATCGAGGAGGTGCTGCCATACTCACGATGAAGAGGAGACCATTTAGCTCCCAATGCTGGACCCCAGTCATCTCCACTGTCCCCACTGCCTTCCATCTCACTGATGGTCATGTCACTGTTGCTGCGCTGACGAATGCGTCTCTGCCTTGGGTTTCTATGTGCAGGACCTCTGTAGTCTCCTGGCCCCATGTAACGAGTGTCAGGACTGTAATTGTTAGCCTGGGCACGGTTTTTCAAAGTATTGTGAATGTTCCGCAGCATCGATGAGTCCTGAGGGGTCATAATAGAGCCTAACTTTACATGACTTTTTCCAACAGAGGGCTGAAAACAGTTCTCTGGCTCTGCAGTTGAGGGCCATGGTGCGCCCGTAATGTCTCTCCTCGGGGGCCAGTCAGCCACCCGAGCCCGTACACCCATTTTAGGCACTCCTGTGCTCACAGTGGCATGGACATTGTCTGTGCGTGTTGTCGCGGTCCCTCCATTGACCATACGGAGGTGGCGTGTATAAAACTCATCAGTGGCTGGGATGGAACCCCCGACAGTGCGCTCCATGGGTGGGTGCTTCAGGCTGGTCTTGACACCAGTGCCAAAAGCTAAAGGCACTTAGCAGGTAGACATGGCTGCCTCTGGGATGGGATGTCGCTTCCTGTCTTCATGGGCAGATTGATTGTCAGGATCAATGAGCGACAAAGCCAATAGACACGCTAAACCCCAGCTCTTCAGTACTCAACGTTGCATAGCACTTCCTCAAATATGTCACTGCCACATGGTATTTTTGTTGCACATCCCTGAAAAAGAGAAAGAAATCAGTCAGTACATACATTATCCATAAATAATATATGAAGATCCAAAAATTAAACAGTGTGATCAGGGCCTGCATTTATTTTATAAACATATGTCTTTGCAGACAGTATGATTACTATTATACATTCACACTCCACATGAGCACACACACGCACACTCTATATATAGGAACCAGCAAGTAGAAAAGAGTGATTTTTTTTTCTCCTTTGATGGCTTTTTACGAACGAGTGAAAAGTCAGTGACATGTTCAATTTTAGATAAGGAGACCTACTTTTCAATCCAATTTCAGCATAAGCATCAAGGGGACACATGAAAGCACAGCTAAATTCAAAAAATGAGTTGTGTCACTTTTTTTCCTGAAAGTGTGAGCAAAGTGATGCCTTCCCCCTAATCAGTTAATTTACCCAAAGGGGACATTAAATAAGAACTTTTATAAGACTTGAGTCATATAAGGCAGAGAAAAATCATATTGATCTGTTGATACGTCTTCAGCTTCTTCTGCTTGCATGGCTCTAACCTCTCTCTGTCAATGACATTTGGCTTCTGAATTGTATGAAGTCTCTCATGTGCCTCTTCATGAGTCAACTTTAGTGAATTGTAGTTAAGAGTTGCAGTTTTTGGGATCAAATATGCCGAGCTGCACATTAAAAAGCAAAGGGGCCCTTTGAAAGTCATCTGAGAAGTGGATGATGATCCTCTGCCTGACAAATCGGGCCAATTTGGCAGTGAGACACTGGGGGAGATTAAGGCTCCACTCTCAGCCAGGCCTGCCTGGCTGTGCCTGTGATCACATTAGCCACAAGCAATCAGTGCACTGTGACGGCCCTACAGCACAGCCACCTTCACACTGCATCCCACAATCATGTTTAACTTTTTACCGACAAAGACACCTCTTAATAGAAACAGGACATTCACCTTTGCTTCAAATAACAATAGCAATCAGGTAGATGTTAGTCAATCAAACAAAAGGAACGGGGTGTAAAATGATGTGTAGCAGCAACATTATCACAGCGGCAGTCAAATGAGAGATGGGTCAAGTGTTCCCGTGACAATTTGTTTGATAATTTCAGTCTATTTATAAGTCAGACAAGGAATTCAAGAGGCTTTGGAGACAATTCAGTTTTCAGAGTGCCTGAGGCAAAGCATCTCTAGTCAGCCGCATTTCAAAACATGGAGTGTATTCTGACAACTAACCTCTAAACCTGAGATTCTTGTGAAGCAGAAACCCCTTCTGTTAGTTCAACATTGTGCAAAAACAAGCAGTGAAAATCCTGTGGTATAACATACAGAGAAAATTCCTGAAAAAAAAAAAACAACAGTGTTCCAAAACCATCATCTGTGTGCTTTGCAACTCAAATGCTGCTCTTATCTGTAAAAACTGAAGTAGTAATCAGGATTCTGCACATCCAGTCCCAGAGTTCTGGGCCTCACTCCCTCCAACTGCCAATTGTCCACAGTGATGAACACGTGAATAGAGGCAATACAAATCTCCAAGCAAACAGGTCTCTCATCTCCATATTGTATCCATCATTTCCAGGCAAACTGATTTCCTTTTTTTTTTTTTTTTTTGCAGATCAGTGGGGCGAGACAAAACAGCTTGAGCCTGGTGGCTAAATTAGGTTAACACCCTGTAATGGGGGCTCTGACCTCTCAGTTTGTCCAGAAGGCCATGAGAGAGATGAGCAAACCAGTGATGCAGAAGTGCTGGTGACATCATAGCACACAGTCGTGTTCCAATTTGTTCTTAAGGTTGTAAAAACAAGTGTAGACACGGAGGATTGGTAGGAATATTGCATCCCTTTGAAAATTTTGTGTTCAAATGTGTGTTACAGGTGACTCAGTCAGTGGGCTCCCTAGAATGTAGGATGAGGAGATGAACAGTGTTGATGAACACACAAACCAAGAGTGTGACTCTCTTACATCAGACTTATGAATATAAAGGCTAGGTAAGATAACCCAAAAGAACAGGACATGAGTCAATGTGAGAAAAGGCTTGGGGTGCTAGACGATCAGAACAACCCCAGTTGCTTGGCTCACTGGTATCCCAAAGAGAAAGGACAGCATGCTGGAGTTGAAAGACTCATCCTCCTGGGTCTCCTAACAGAAAGGGAATAAAGTTCCCAGTAGACTGGGCAAGTGTTTCCAGAGCTGAGACAAAGGAGCCAAAGGATTGCCCTACAAGCTTGTAATTACTGTGTGCTTGAAAGGGACTAAGGGGCTGTTTGGCTGACACTGTTGGCTTTCAAACAGGCACCCTACCATTTAGCCCATTGGCTCTCCCCGTCTCCTAATCTTCCCCTGCTCCAAGGGCTGACTGGGCTCTTGGGCAGCAGGCACAAAGGTCCCTCTGTGCTGGTTTGGGCAAGACTGGGGCTCCACTCCAACATGCTGTAGTCTTGCCTGTTAAAGAGACCTCACCAAGGGTTTGAATTTGTCTGAATTGCCCGTCAGAAAAATCTGATGAATTTAACGCAGTGGAGATGGAATGATTGATATTGAGACACACTAAACCAGAATTTGAAAACAAGTTCAAGTTCCAGAAGCTTTTATGTAAACCACTGACTCAAAGCTGCATCACCACTGGAAGATGACGTTTATATAATGACTAAAGTTTGGAGCCAGACTGTGAAATGTCAAACTCTTCCAAAACGGCAAAGCTTGCTAAAGGGGTTGTACACAGGTTAGATAGAGAGTCACAGCATCAGAAGAGAAAAAAGGCATTTGCAGTAAATCCACTGACTTCTACACAATGTAATTTCCTGTCAAGGAAGGGAGTGTTGAGGTCAGAGGGGGGGAATTGAGGTGTCTACACATCCACTGAGATTGAGCCCAATCATGTCTGTCCATGAGTACAACAGATGTTGTGGAATCACTCCCGTCTTTCCCTCTCCCCACGTTTTTTTAATCAATTTTCTATGTTTCCTCCACCTGGATACAGGCAACTGGCTGAGATCCAGGCACAAACCTGAGAACCTGACACCTTCACTGAAAAACAGACAGGCCTGCTGGCAGACAAACGATAGTAGCATCATCCAACCGCGAGCCGAGATCCTGGAATTCCACCAACCTGAGTGGAGGAAGTGATGAGCATTTGTGTTTGGGGGTTAGGGCATGTTCAGGCAGATTCTTAGAGAGAAGTGCAACGCTGACTGTTTAAGCCATAGGCTTTTATAAAACACCTTTTGTTAAAGTGCCTCTTTGGATCTACCATGCCTTTACAACAACAAGCTTGTCATGCCATCAACTTAATCCATGATATCCCCTCTGGATGAAGTGCCACGCCACAATAAAGTGAGAGCAGACCCAACAAATTGCTCAACTGACCACACGGGCAATCCGAAGACCACGTGCTGTTAAAGCTCTTCAAAAAGCGGTGGCAGTGTATCGACATTCATCATTGCCATTGTTTGTGATGTGCTGCTGCTCTGCCCCAACTCGGGGCCTCTCGCTATCACTGCAGCACAGTAGCGTGAGTAATGGGCAGAGCTAACCACTGGCAAAGTGAATATCACTCACTGCCTTGCACAAGAAGACAGTTGTGAGGGAGCACTAGAATGTATTCATTGCATTATCTCTGGCGGGGTGTCCTCGATCCTTCCTCTCCGCTTATCCACAAAGTACTCGACAAGGGTTTTCACCTTTTTTTTTTTAAATACATTGGACAGACAGCAGGATAAATAGAACACTTAAATCACTTGACATAGATTAGGTAAAGGCATTCCCTTTTCCAATGTCATATTCTGGGTGGGCCAGCAACTTGACAAGGGCAGCCTTTGTCCAACTACCAGAGTCATTTACTTCTTAAAAAAGGTAATTACACCTTCACCAGCTGAGGTGGTCTGTTTGTCCTGAGCAAAACATGAATTACTACATCTTGTACGTTAATCGAACAGATGCCCCATCAAAACAGAAAGAAAAAACACTTTTACACACTGGATTGATTTTAACTTTGCGAAACCATCATCAACATCCTGCATAGTAATTTCACAGCTTTATGGTCCATATACACAATATTCTACAGAGGCCAAGCTTGAGTTGGTTTAGAGCCTCGTATTGGATGATGGGGTTATAGATGACTTGTCTTTATTGAGGCTGAGATTTAAGATTGTCAGCTTTTAAAAGTTGTGTGCAGTAAAACGCAATGGGGAGGAAGCAGTGTGCTGCCGCCTGAAGAGGAATGTAAAAAATTCTAATGAGATGGCTGTCTGGCTTCTGAACTGCAGCAGTCAGGGGCTGAGGTTTAAAGTGGAAGTCTGCTCTGGGCTGCACTTTCCCTCTCCCTGCCCTATCCACTCCCAGCGCTAGGACTCCATTAGACAGGCAGGGAAGTCCTGATGCACACGGACAGGTACACATAGAGACCAAGACGATAACACACAGCGCAATAGCCATGAAAGTAGGACACTAACTTCTACACAAACTAAAGGAATACAGCACAAGCATTGATTCGGCTCATAATAATTAAAACTAGCAACTCGTGGGAGAGTAGTTATTTCTGAGTACAAACCAAACAGATTTGAATTTCTGCAAACACCAGAGACAGCCCTTGGCAGCTTGAAGAGATGTTCTTTCTGCAATACATGTGTGAAACTATGAATTATTTTTCTTGAAAATCATATTTGAGATTTAAATTGTGATCTCTGTTTAATGACCAATCTGGGCTGCCCACAACACAATGCACAATCGTTTCTGCAACATCTCTTCTTGATGTAACCAAACAGGCACATGAAATTCATTTTCAAAACAGACTTTCAGTTACCACCACTGCATAGACAGCTGAGCTGCTGCGGTCGTGCCTCCAGTAAATTCAGGTGCCAGCATTTGCAGGGTGGAAGCCAGTGAGGGATCAAAATCTTGTTAGCCAACAATAGATAGCGGCTGTGAGTCATATCCACTAAGTCCATTCTTTTTATAAAGTGACAAAGAAGAAAATCCCTGAAAGCCATATCTCATGTCTACTAAAACTGTCCCTGCAGCAAAAGTGAGAAACAAAGGTTGACTATTAGCAGGATCAACATTTATGCTCAGTGTGTGTGTAAACGGCACAAGACAAATGAAGCACCATAAAGAAGGCAAACATACTTTAGCATCAGATGGCATAAAACAGACAATTCCGAAAACATTGCAGGATTTAACATGAGACTTGCATCAATCCAGCTCCACACACACACACACACACACACACAGACACACACAGACACACACAGACACACACACACACACACACCTAATGACAACCATTTCCATATGGACACAGTGTTTTTGCAGCATTTGGCTGCAGCATTTCGTTCAGGCTAAATATACCTATTAATATTTATATGGGATGAGATATCCTTTAACCCTTTACTTTTGGAGGGACTCCCAGGTACCCTGTCTCTACCTGTCACAAAGAGCCTGGAAGGTGACACCAGGCTAGGCACTCACATGTTTGAATTGAGATAACGTCTGTTTATCACCATTATATTTCAATATTTCCACTTCTTTCTCTACAGTAAACATTTCGGGCTTTACTTGTGTGACCTGAAGAACCAGACCACCAGTGAAGTGTGACCACCCAGCAGCGTGCCTTGTTTGACAGGACTGTGTGGGCTGGGGCAAAGAGGTGTTTATATGGACACACAATTTCCTCCATTTCCCCCAATAATGGGTAAATATCCCTCCTTAATATCTGAAAAGCAGTGAACCTACTTCATACGAAAGAAAATCTCCCAGCTCAGCATGGGGCTGGCACGCATCGGCATGTACTCAAGTGTGTGTGCTGAGATGAAGCAGTTCCCATCAGCTGAGGATTTAAATAGAAGGGATGCAAGAGAGCATAATTAACAGTGTTGATGCAGGGAGGAGGGCTGAGTGAATAGTTTGTGTTCGCCGTCTTTAATTCAGCCTCACCACGTGCCAGAAGACAGAGATGGGGCTCAGCCAGGGGGGCCCGCTGAACACTTCAAAGCCTGCTATTACTTCATTCACAGATCACAGGCACTCACAAGCAAAACCAATCTAAGCAAGCACCCACTGCATCTCATATGCAAAGAATGATTCAGACTATACCACTAGACCCAAGTCACATGTTCGCACTGGGGATAAACAGTGGGTCACCACACATGAATCAAGACGGCAATGAGATCATGGTGTTTTGAAAGCGTGGAGGCCAGTGCTGGCGATGAGAAGTTTGATGAGTCTACCATGCACCACAGGCTGCACGAGGCTGGGGCACCCATGCTGCCTACCAGAGCGCCATGCTGTGTGCATGTGTGGGCCCATCACTGAGAGTACTGTTCACTTGCCCAGTGCAATTTTCAGATGGGCTCAAGCCAAAACAGTCATTTACTCCCGTGGCTTGGCCACCAGCTGTGGAACTAAATCCACAGTCAATAACATCTCAATCAATAAAAACTGAAAATCTTTATGCTTAAAGACAACAAGCGTGGATGACACATGTACATCTTTATTGGAATACCGATCCATGGCCCAAATAGTGCCTGGAAACAAACTAATCAATGTTTGAACTGTGGTCGTGCCAGCCCCAAGTGGTCTGGGTGCGAAACACGTGTGTAAACGCCGTGAGAGGCAAATACCTGGACGGCCAGACCTTTGCTGCCATGGTCACTGCTGCCCCCACAAAATATAATATAAAACATATTCAAACATTTTAGGCTTGGTAGTGAGAGCAAAGTGCACACACTCATAGATATGGGTTACATAAACATGCAGGAGTTCTTTCAAAAAGGTCCATGAATGGTGAAAAAGTCTTCAGATCTGAATGACAAAGATAATCAATTGAATTGAATTAGTGTAATTGTAACTGGAAAATATACGTAACAATGTGTTGTATTCATGAGCGGTGTGTGTGTTTGGATAGGTTCAGGGTGAGAGCAATTAGCTCTGCATGTACAACTGTGTATGAGCAGCAAGGTCAGCACACAGCAGCCTGACAGATTCTCACAGCAGACGTGTCAAAGCGACAGATGCCTGCGATGTTTGGAAACCATCCACTGCCCTGTCCTCTCACATCCTCTGCCTGATTACACAGGGAGCAAACACAGCGTATCACAGAGCACAGAGGCAGACGGGAGTCCTATTTAGGCCGCCTTTAGCGCAACAAACGATACAAAGCTTTTATTAATTAAAAAAACCTAGAACCAATCAAACGTTGGGACAGAGGACAGCGGCCCCTGTTCCCTTATAGTAACAACAACAACACGGGAGTCTGTTGCTAAAACACAGACACATTAACCAAATTCTCTCATCAGATAACAGTCTGACAGGAAAAAGAACAATACGATTTGTTAACAACAAAGAAATAAAACAGCAATTGCCAAAGGGACTTGAAACCCACAGTAGGAAGTCAGTTTATTTTCTTTTCTTTAACAGCATTTTTAAGAATGGGATAGTCAAAGACCGACATGCATTTTGTTCTGCATATGTCTAGACAATTAACCAAATTCTCTCATCAGATAACAGTCTGACAGGAAAAAGAACAATACGATTTGTTAACAACAAAGAAATACAACAGCAATTGCCAAAGGGACTTGAAACCCACAGTAGGAAGTCAGTTTATTTTCTTTTCTTTAACAGCATTTTTAAGAATGGGATAGTCAAAGACCGACATGCATTTTGTTCTGCATATGTCTAGACAAGTTGTGACAGGGTAAAATGTTCAGGAACAGAAAAGGTTTGTTAGTCTTGGAAGGGGTCAGGACCCTGCTGAGAAAACACAAGAAACATGAGCACCACAGCAGCAGTAGCGACTGACCACAGGCTGCGTTCAAGGCCCCCCAGAGAATGCAACCGAATCTATCACAAGATGCTCCACACATCCTTTAGAGTTTCAATCAATCAACAGCTGCTTGGGGGTAAGAAATCCACCTCTGCAGCAATCAGCGCGGAGCACATAAACCAATCTGATTAACGCAGATGAATCGGGGCGAGCCACAGTGGGAGGCATTCTGAATGTAGGATTTCCCCACAGATGCAGAGCAGCATGGGAGTGCTGCTAGGAAACAATGGCATCCTTGAGGGAGCAGCAGTGAAAACAAAAAACACATGGGTACGCAGTCCTGGAAGGCAAAGTCAAGGTGAAATCTTGATTAATAAGTCACACTGACCAACGAGCTGCTGTGCAGCCACTAGACATTATCTGGGTGTCTGGTTCACAGGATGTGCTCGCCACTTCAATCTGTAATGAGCTGTTTCAATAAGGGCAGGTTGTTTTCAGGTAAGTTTTAACAAGAGAGCAGGATTGGCTGCAGTGCTGGGGAAAGCTTCAATGTGCTGACGGCCATTGAAGTGTGTGTGTGTGTGTGTTGGGGGAGGGGTGCAACAACGGAAGGGCTGATTATGCTCTCAGAAAACCTCAGGGGGATTCTTTGTCGCGTCTCTCGAGAGGCCTGACTTTGCCCTGCAGCTCGGAGGGCAGCCTAATTCCCCGACTGAGGACTCAGTGGAAAGGCTCAGGTGCGCTTCAGTCTTTGTTGCTAAATCGGAAATGGTTACCAAAAGGTGCTGTTGTGCACATGGAAAGGTTTGATTAGAGATAAAACAGTGTGGCGTATTTAAACATGGAAACCATTTCCAGTCATTGATTTTGGCAGGTTTCCAGGACATAGCCCAGTGCACTTCCAATCCAATTATAAACAGTCAGGCCACAGAGTTAATCAATTCATACAGAGTCATTAGGACTGTGATAAGTCAGTCATTGTTGCGTAACAGTGAGGCCCTGCAAAATCACAATCTGTGCCAGAAAAAACCGCACTGCAAACTTGCACAGTGCACTGCACTGCCACTGGCATGCTCCAGTTGCCCCTTCAACTGCGGTTTATCATGCACTGCAAGCCAGCTCCATGCAAACCACATCTCACTCTGAACAGCAGCCCAGAGTGCACTTTCAATACTTTACTTTCCATTAAAAACCAAAACAATGTTTAAATACACAATGGAGAAATGCAAGCAAATTAGCATGTGCTTAATTAATCAGACAATTGTTTTAGCAATTCCTCTGTTTTAGTTTTGAAGGCAGACTGAAGCAAAATGCAATTAACAATGCCCCCCCCCACTTCCAATTTCTCCCCCCGGCTGGCAATAATTAGAACGTTGCATTCCAAAACTTGCAGAGTAGGAAAATGTACAAGTTTTGACTAGACTGCTCAGCGTCCGGAGTTTTCTGAACTTGAGGGTGTGAGGGCAGTAAAACAATTGATTTATTCCCCTGGGAGTGAGTAGGCGAAAGGTGAAGTTTCAGGGTATGACACCAAAACGCAACGTATCAAATCCAATTCTGTCTTCTTCTTAACCTATATTCAAGGCAACACAAACGTGCAGTGCATTTTTCCTTTTGCACTAATGGCAACGATAACCGCTCTGAACTAGTCATTAGTTCTGTAGAGACATGGCAACACGCTGCCCTCATTTACATCAATTTACCCGTAAAAGAAGCACTTAATATGGTCAGAAAGTTGTGTCTCATGTATTATACAGGAAAAAAATGTCTAACTGCATGTTTATAACAGCTTCAGTTTCATCTGTAGCAAAAAAAAAGGGGGTAGGCAGGGTATCCAGGAATACATCAATGAAATACACAGGAAACAGGCAGTGAGAGAGGAAAGGCTGGGAAAGCAGCGCTGTTTGTTAACGGCCGGCCCTATCTGCCCTTTGCACCTGGAGCAACACGGGAAAATGAGACTATGGCCTAATTCATCAGGCACTGTAATGCACACTGGATGAGCGAAACATTTGAGAACAACACCGTTTCTAAGCTCTATTAATGAGGCTGAGGTAATAATGCTCATGGACGTGGATATGCTTCATGAAAAGGGAACTTCACTCAGTCCACCTGAAGTCTCTGTTTGTTTAAAAAAAGTCATTTGGATCTAGCAGAGGCCTTCAGCTCACAGTGCTCTCATTCTTCCCTCTCAGCGTTAAGAGCAAAGCAGGAACTCACAGGGTGGAAATTGATTCCCTGGTTCCAAAGAGAAGGATGTGGAATTTCAGAGCAATATAAGGTTGTTGTTTTTTTTGTTTTTTTTCACAAAACAACACAAACTCCAGCAACAATGCCTGCACTGTTTAGGGCAGGTGTTGCTCGCATATAGTTCCTCAAGATTTTGGAGAAGAAAACATTCCTGCTTTAGTACACGTCACGTGGCAAAAGCGTCTCTCGGAAGAAACAAAAACAGCTATAAGCACGAACAGGAATGAGGACAAGCTGAACAGACCTGTCTACGCACCAAGATCTGTTTCGAGCTCAGCCATGACCAAGCCCTCTCGCATTCCTGCTCCTCAGATTTCTGTCCACGGGAGGGACAACAGCAAAACCTCTGTTGGTTTTTGTACGCGGAATGATTTTTCCACCGCTGCCCACACTGCCTCTGCATGGGGCACGGGCCCGCAACCCCCGCTTGATGTTTTGATTCTTCTCCGAGCAGAGCTCTGTAATCCTTTCCAGGGAGAGTGTGCGGAGCCAAACACAAGAGACAGTGTTGCAACCGGCAGACATGTCGAGACAACACCGGGCGCGTCATCACTGTGTGGCAGCAAAAATCCTGCAGTCGGCCTGCAGTAACACTTCATCATCATCAACACCAGATTACCAAATTTCATTATGAAAGTTTCTTCTTATTTTTATCTTATACTTTTCCAAACTAGTTGTTTCTCAGACTATTTTTTCCCTTTCTCCATCTTCCAATATCTGAACCATGTCGTACTATTTTCAGCGTGCATGAGGTTTGGTGGGAGCAGAGAAGGGGAATTACACACAGTCTGATCTCTGCATAGCTGTGGGTTTTGGTTTCGGGTTAAGAATTGGAAGCAGGGTGACACAGAGTTTGCTTTAGTCCAGGGACATTTAAGCAAACAAACCACCAAAACTGAGACCCGGCGCTCAGCACGTATCGCAGCAGGCGGCGACGCTCGTGCACCTGTCCTCGTGGTGTCAGCGCAGTCACGGTCAAAACTGGCCCAAACTTTGTGGCAGCAGGTGGGGTGAGGAGGAGGGAATTTTTCCTTTGTCTGTTTGCATTTGCTCGGTGACAGTGTGCTGAAAAGAGATTACATCATCACCATTGTAGCCTTTGAGCCCTCTGCCCCCCCCCGCCCCATTTGTTGATACACCGCAGACCGTCCAATCGAGACAAAGACAGAGCATTCCCCCCCCCCCCCCCCCGCCCCATTTGTTGATACACCGCAGACCGTCCAATCGAGACAAAGACAGAGCATTCCAACATTTTAGCAAGCAGGAAGCGCAGATCCACAGTCGCACCTCATTACAGTCAAACTCATCCGCCCCCTCAACCACCAGAGAAACGATGCTCACACTGAGGTTTAAAAAAACAACAGAGGCCATATAATCATCAAGTCATTTGACTTCTGACTATTGGGTGACAAATCCCGGCCAGACACATCACACATGCAAGACTGACAGAATTCCCCTTTTTTTGGTAAGTGCTAAAGTTCATGCTGTAACTGGAGGTCATGTCACAACTCAGGAGAACATGACTCACTTTGCTCTTAGTAACTGAAAAAACAAGCCTGAAGATATTCGCCTTGTAGCTGACACTGGACGTGTCAGTGCACCAGATGATGCAGAGTCTGTACCTCATGGTTCGTCATCAAGTCTGAACATCAGGTCAGGAACAGACACGAGGGAGGTTACGGGGCACACGCGTCAGAGCAGCACGTCAGTCAGGTGGCGCGGCACATTCCCCAAAGGTGAATTCAGGAAGTTTGAGATATTATGCAACGGCTCTCTTTTTCTTAGGGAAGGAAAATGTATTCTATGTGAGATCTTCCGGCACCAGCATCAGATAAAACTACTGCCAATTCGAACCAATCTTCCACCACGTCTTTTGAGTAAATTAGGCTTATCTTATAAGAAAAACTGCAACTTTTGTTTCCCAGAAAATAACTTCCTCATCGCTCCAACACAGCAGTTATGCTGTACAGCTGCAAGCAAGCTCAGTTTTTAAAGCAGAGAAGGAAAAAGTGATTTCTAGCTAAGAAGTCAGCTCTTTGGAACTATTTCAATGATATCAATAATCATTCCATGTATGGTTCGTAACAAACAGCTGTTGAAATACATTATAAATTATAAATTGTTTTGTTTTTTTATGTGTTGGTCAAGCATTGGAAGTCAAGGTATCCTATTCATCGCTAAAACCTTCCTCTTCGTTACAGACAGCTTTTTCTTTCTATCTTTTACATCATGAATTCAATAAAGACTGATGCACTTTGAACTTGAGCCTCAATCCCAACAATAATCCCATTATTTATTATATACTGTAAACAGTTAATTTAAGAATTTCCTGATGGCCACTTAGCATAATTGCAGCCCACACATTCCAGAGGGGCAAATTATAAAACAGCACAATGCTCCGCTTGTTGTTTTCTTTTATCTTTGCTCGAGCTATTCCCTCCGAGCCAATGCACACGAGACAAAAGAAACTTAAGCCCAACTTAGCAACAGGAAGCATCTGAACGTGTGGGTGCACTGGAAAAGACAGTGCTGCAAATGAAGCACGCTAGCGATTGTTATTGTACGTGAGAAGTATGATGCAAACAGTGAAAATAGAAACGCTGTCCTTCAGTAACACAACAGGCGGAGGAGTATTTATGACAGTGGGAAATGTGAGAGGCAGGGGCTTTTCCCACAAGAGACACAGTTTGCCTACAGTTGAATTTTGACGAGAAGCAAAAAAAAGATTTACAGTGATCATGTCGATCATCTCATCGGCAAAAACAGTGGCAAACTACCCTATCTTAACGAGCTGCGTTCAGGCCCACACATGTCTGCCTTACCTTAAACCTGAATGGCATTTTGTAAACAGCACAAAAAACAAACTCCCTGGCCTGGTTTTGGGCCAGATATTATTATTATTATTATTATTATCTTAAGGATATAAGCCCCAGTCGTGACAAAAAAGATCTTCCGACATTTGCATTCGATTATTTCCTGGGAATAAATCCCATCAGAGAAAGAGCAATAAGTCGTCCGGTGTGAAAACAAGCAGACGGCACAAAGCTGAGATTAGACTCACTATTAAATATGGCAGTGGGACCTGTGTGATCAGTCATGCCCGCCGCTGGTCGGCTAAGCCCACCAAGAATGCTAAAAATCCTTGATCCTTGCCCAAAGCTCAACTCCAAAGCTTCCTATTCTTTCCACCTGACTCATGCCAAGCTGTGCTACTGGAGTGGGAGCTGTGATTCAGCGAGAGGGGAGCCCAGTGATTTTTAATTTCCTACCTGCATAGTTCTTGCAGCTGGTGTTATTAGGATTTGTAAATACCCAACACAGGACTACATGTGTCTGAACTTTGCAGGGATGGCATCAGTGCTATCAAAACAAGCGTGTAGATCCAGCATGACCACATATTTCCTCTGTGCCTCCACGCTGATGCTCTGCATTCTCTGTCGTGCCTCTGTTGGATAATAAGGACGGGTCTGTGTCATCAGGCATACGTGGGTGTGTAGCAAGGGTATCTATGACTACCCTGCATGTACCCCCATGTCACCATGCGTTCAGCCTGCCCAGATGTTGAACCGTGGACAGGCTGTGAACAGGTCAGATTGCACAGATGTGGCACATGGACATCGCCCGGTGCGTGGAGCCAGCGCTCGTGATCGGGCCTGGAGGAGCAATGAGATCGTCCATATGTAGCTGGTGGGGGTGGGGGGGTGGGGGGCACACGGTGCCACCTGTGAATCGCCTGTGGAAGCGATGCCCTTGACGTACACACTGCCTATACGTGCGACGCAGCACACACGCAGCCCAAGTGATAGTCGGGTCCAAACGCCTACTCGCCTCATTAGTTGAATAAATAAAAAACTGACTTGACTGCGCACTGGCTCCACACATCACAGAGATGTGCTTTGTCCTCACGCCGCCGACAGATGCTCAGTCTGCGTGTGTGACTGACTGACTGACTGACTGAGAGTGTGTGTGTCTGTGAGCGTGTAGGCACCTTGAACGGCGAGCAACACCCCGCTCACGACCGTAGCACCGCCGCCACGCTCAGGACTCACCTTCCCTCCTGGATGTCACACGGCCAAGCGGGCTGTGTTTGTTTTCTCTGTTTCAACTCGTAGCCAGGTCCCCGTGAGTCCCCCCAACACACACACTTACACTCACACTCACACACCACACTGCGCACGGCTCCTCCTCACTTACCTCCGCGGGGCTTCTCGAGGGGGAGAAACTTTGCGAGCTCCCGCTGGAACCGAAGCCAGCCCGGTGCGAGCGTGTCCCTGCTCCGGGGAAGGGAACTTGGAAGTTTGATAGAAAGTTAGGGGTCGGCCTCGCTGCGCTATGCAGCTGCTGGAGGGATGAGATCATCCAGGCTGCCTCCCCTCTGCCACTTACCCGCAGTCTCGCGAGAAGCTGTGGTCGGGGGTGGGAAGAAAAAAAAACAAAAATGGAGGAAGGAAAGCAAACGTTGCCGTGGCAACAGTGCTCACCTGAGGTCTCATTGGAAGCTACTGCTAACGTGGCAGTTAGCATGGAAGCTGAGTCCGGCTGTTCGCATGTATGTGTCTCACTGGGCTCAAGTTACTTTTTAACACAGTGTATTGGGTGTTTGCTTTGATATGCTTTCATTTTAATATTTGAACTCACAACAGACACACACGCACACACACTAAATGAAAAATTAGAGATATAATTCTGTTATGGTTTTCGCTCATATCTTTGTTGTCATGTGGACCACAAGACAAATTAAAAATAAGGTTTTTAACATTTACACCAATTATTTTTGTCTTGGTTTGGGTAGTTTATCTTATATCCAAATGAGCTTTGGTGATGTTTTTCTGCCATTTCTCTGTGTCTCTGTGTGAGTCATGCTACAACTGCAACAGTCAGCACAAGTGAAACGAAAACCCCCGAAATGGTCAGTTGACCAAGACGACTGTCGCTAATGCCCCCGAGCACCTTGCCAGAACCATTAGAGCAGTGCCTGACTGGTGCAGCCTGTGGCCCTGACATCATCAGCGGATGTGGACGTGAGCCACTGCTAGTCTGCAAACAAAAGTTAAGCAGGAGAAGAGCTCATTGCACAGCAGCGAGGGCGACGCTTTACTGAATTCATGACTTGAGGCTCGTCTTCAGGTGTCACTGTGGCACTAAAGCTGTCCTGCAGCTGTTCAGATCTCACTGAGAAATGTAGATCCGGTGCATTAGTGGAGATCTCAGCATATAAAGAATGAATCTGCAGGCTGGATGATGCATAATGCAGAGGAATAGCCGGTGAGTTATCAGCGAGAGCATTTTAATCTGCACTGACAACATGCATCACAACTGCACATCCTTCCTGCTGTGGCTCAAGCCTCATTACTGTGCCCATTCAGCCACGTTAGAGGCATGACAACAGCCATTTTTGAAAACTTGCAGCAGAGACAGGTGAAAGCGTGGAGTCACATTCAAAAGACAGATGCACCAGTGAGAGTCTTCAACGTTTTATTCCAGTGCAAACATTTTGTGAGAGTGTGTGTTGTGAATGTTAATGCGTTACAGAGGGCCACTGTGTGTTTGATCGGACCTGTAGCGCCATCTGCTGGCCAGGCCAACATAGGACAAGAAAAAGAAACATGCGGGGGGAAATACACTCTGTTCTGTAAGTGCCTCATCGCAAATGTACTTGTTTAAAGCTGCAACTGGGCAGTGTACATTTGTTTTTTATGACAGAAAATGCTGGAAACTGTTTTTAAAAATATACAGAAAGGAGCCATCCACTTCTTAAGCACTTACAAGGCCTCAGGTAATATTCTCTCAGCGTTTTGGAATATCACCTTCATTTAATAAGACTTAAAAGTGTGGAGGACAGCACATCAGCATAGACTTTGATAAATGAGAAGCCATTATGAGGTGGGAGCTATTCTTAGGTCTTGGTTAATCTCAACAATCTCTGAATGTCGGGCTCGATGTCAATGGTGGGGAACCTTTTGCTGTATCTCTTAAAGGGCTCGCCTTCAGGCCCGATCAGGAATTTTTCAAAGTTCCAAGACACGTCCGTCCTGCAGACAGGACTCCACACCAGAAACTTGGGGTCCTGCATGAGGGAGTTGGGGTCGTCGTCGGGGTAGGGCAGCTTGTCTTTCAGATAGGCAAAGACGGGATGTGTGTTTGTTCCATTGACGTCGCACTTCTCAAAGATGGGGAAGTTGGCCTGGAAGCCGCCACCCGGACGCACATGCTTCAGGGAGCTCAGGATCTCAGCATTGGAGCAGTTCTCCTGCAAAACACATACGACTGTTCAGAATGAAATTGACAGAATCTGGTCACGCTGTTACATCCTGCACAGCAGATTCAATCAAATAAAAATCTCTGGAGCAGAAGTATCAGCATTAGCTACAGTTTGCCCATTGCCACACACACCCCACCTTATTCCATGTTCGACATATGATGGGAAATACTCTCACAGTGAAAAGCAAACATGGGAGGATGCCCAGTTTTTAGGAGTGAAACACCAGCCAGGATATGGGGAGTGTTCCAACGCTTAAGATCCTGATCAAATAATGGATTTGAATTGACTTTGAATATCTGTTTGGATTCAGGTTGAATTCATCTGCCTAAATACACACAGAGGGAGACAGGGAAAAAGCTCGTGCAACTTTGCCAGTCATAGCTTTAGATATATTTTTAAAAAAGGATTTTATACCCCAGAATATTTGTATTGCAAGCACATAAGGAGGTTTAATGAGACTTCTGCCCAGATACTGGAGCTGATCAACACACCTGATATCCAAACTGGTTACAGGGGAAACCCAGGACCACCAGCCGATGCGGGTACTTGCTCTGGAGCTGGTTGAGTTGGTTGTAGTCCTGGGTGGTGGTGCCTCAGAGCGAGGCCACGTTCTCGATGAGCACCACCCGTCCCCGGAACACGTTGAAGTCCACCAACTCGCCCTCCAGCTTGGTGGCCTTCAGGTCGTAGAACGTCTTGGCGATGAATGTCATCTCGGCTCCTCTGCTTCCACACTGCAGGCTGGATTTGGGGTTTTGGTGCTTGGCAGTGTCCGGCTGGCTTGGTCACGTGACTGGCCTGGGTCAGAAAGCTGCTCTTTCATGGGTGTCAAGTAGCTCGGCTGGAAACTGATCTACACCTGGTGCACAAGACTCCTCATAAATTTTAGATCAATTGTAGAAACGTATTGTAAAAACAAACATACATGAAGCAGTTCCTTGATTCACTGAGGGAAACTGAGGGAAACGTTATCCTTTTCAGAAGAGGGTTAGCGTTCACATTTTGACCCTGGAATGCCGAGCAGGTATAAAACTGTATTATAGCCCATATTTGGCTCTATGTGTTTTTTAAGACATGGATCAGTTTTCTCCGTCATAAAACATTTAAGCCATGATCACCTGTCTTTCAGAGCATGTGATGAAAAATGAATGACTCTACCCTGGCTGCTCTCGGTGGACCCGACTTCACCCACAGTCCAAACTTAGTGACTCAGCAAAGCTCAGACACATTGATCACTTTTAAATATGACATTTCAATTTATTTACGCCCATTTTCCATTAACGTTAATATTACAATGGCTGTGGCCCCTCGGCAGACCCTGAAAACATTCAAGCAGCAATGACGCTTCCGTGCACAACTTGTAGTCGGCACCACCAGAGGCATTCATGAACTTAACGTGCACATTCAGGATGGTACATGAACACGAGGTGCATTCGCAAAGGTCACTGAACATGGCACAGCAGTGGCTCCCTTGAGGAAATAAGTCAACCTGTAAAGGACTCCATCTCTGCGTGGCCTGAGCCTTATTACAGCATCTCGACTAGGTTTGGTGATATGACGGCAGATAAAAATAAAAAGCAACAAGAAAATAAAAGCAATGGAGAACAGAGGAAGTGAGTGTTTCCAAAGTAAGGAAAAATAGCAGAGCAATGCAGAGACAGACAGCCACCACTCTTGAGTGATCATGCCACAGAACTGCGCCCTCTGTTGGCAGCTGCTGCTAACTGCATCAATACCTTGCAAAAAGGGAAACCAGTAACGCATCCTCTTGCCACACCCATGAAGGAGGATGTGAAGTAGGACTGAAGTCAAGTCACAATAGAGAACCGACGTCTTAAGGTATCAGCTCTTTTTGCTCAACAGGCACAACTCCTCTTAACGTTGTCCTCAGTATCTTTACTGTCCTCGTCCTCCAGAGCAGCCTTCTCTAGATACTCGTCCAGGGAAGACAGCAAGTTGTCTGTGTCTCTGTTGTGCGCCTTCAACACCAGCTCTGTCAGGCGAGTGAAGGCCTGGAGGAGGAGGAGGAGGAAAATAAGGAAGATAAGGAATGCAGGGAATTCCACACAATATTTGAACCTATGTGTGTTGCTTCCGTGGAGATGCCCTACCTCTTGGATGTTATTGTTGGTGGAAGCACTGGTTTCAAAGAACTCCATCTCATAGGTTTCTGCAAGCTTCAGATATTGTTTAAAAAAACACACTTTAATCAGTTTACCCTCAGAACTGTTATTAACACTGACTTCCACATACTGGATTTAATTTTAATCCCTGGATGTTTTGGCATCACTGGAATTTAACATGTATCTAAAATCAAGATACTAATACAAAACTCATCTTTTCGCCACATGAAAGCACATAGGAGAGATTAATTGAAAGGAAAATGACACAATATTAAAAAAATTAATACTAAACTCCTGAATCCTCATACAGATCCACACACAAAATAAACAAACAAAAATAAGAACCTAACAACAAACCTTGCTCCCTTGTTCCGTTGTCACCTGCCTCCTCAGCTCGTCATCAGACTTGTTTCCTACCAGGATCCTCTGCATCTTCATGGGTGCGTACTGCAAAACAACAATAAGAATGCCAAGACCAGCCTGAGGATGGGGGGTCACAGTAATCAGCGAGCGGTGCAGCCGTACTGGGTCACGGATTCAAGATGTTTACTGTCTTACTTCGTCCACATCGCTGGCCCACTTGGCTATGTGCTGAAAGGCCACCTCATTGGTGATGTCGTACACAAAGACGATACCCTGCCCAAGAATCCACAGAGGAAGGATTAAAGAATGAGAAGGTAACCCAACTCTAGTTTACTGTACATGGATGGAGGATCACCTGTGCTCGTCTGTAGTACTGCTTGGTAATGGTCTGATAACGCTCCTGGCCTGCGGTGTCCCTGAGCAGGACACAAGCACACAGGGACCAAGAGCATTCTCTTTCAATTTGAGAGACGGATGGATTGATACCACGCTCAGATTTCATAATGCTTTCAATCAAAAAAAAAAAACAAAAAAAAAAAAACACTGAACTCACCATATCTGTATTCGCACCTTGACTCCATCTATGTCTATCGTTTTCATCTTAAAATCGACACCTGCGAACAGGAAACAAGAGCTCAACTTCAGCCTCTGAACAAGCAGTATCGTAATATATGACCAGAGTTTGTTTTGGAGCTGCATTTAAACCTGGGAGGGGGAGGACGGCTGTGAGCGGCAGTGATCTGCTGCTGTTGCCAGGTTACAGGACGAGGGAGCTCAGGAATGAGTGTGTGTAACTGTGAGTCACTTTCTTTGGTTCATATACAGTTAAAGGGATTCTACATGCTGTATACTATACATTTGATGATCAGAAATTGGCAGTATGATATATCTTAACCATCTGAGATTTCCCAACAATAGTCTTGCATGTTTGGTCTGGGTCTGCTCAAGTGCTGTTTCTTTTTTTTTTTTGTCTCTTTAAATTTATTTTTTTTATTATTTTTAATTTGTTATCCTTTTTATTTATTTACCTCTTTTAATCTTTGCACCATTTTCATTCTACATTTACTTCTCTGTTTTTTTCTACTTTTCTTCTCTCCATGTAATTTCAATTTCTCCAGGCAGATTTATTTATTTCTCACACAAGCATACCACACATTTGTCAACACATGACATCATCGCTGGCGTCTCCGATGTCAGGATATCATTACTTACATATTTTCCCTTCTGAACCAAAGCACTGTTTTAGTTGGTGTTCTTACAAGACTCAATCTAAAACACCTTGTAGCTACGTGCCACGTAATGTATGCAAAGCTGCACAGTCAACAGATCCGGGTGTTCAGCCTGCATGTCTGTGGCTCCTTACACAGACGCAGTGCTTGTGAGAAATGCCCTGGGGGGGGATAACTGGAGGGTGGACTTTACCAATAATCACAATATCTGGGATCTGAAAGCAAGCAGATCTCATGGGCCGTGCCCTTTCTGTGGGAACAACTGGGTTTAATCCCCTGCAAAGCCTTTCTACCCTGCAAGCTGATGGACCTTTTACCCAGAAGTAGACTCCACTCCACACAACAGCACGTTCTATGTTAGAGTCACAGCACAGGCACCCTGAGCCGCGTGGTACGTCCCGCATAGGAAGCATGTGCAGACTGTTTTCTCCGGCCCTTTCATCCAAGTCATTAGCTGTGACCCAGTCAGGAAACGGGGCGCTGTGATATACAACCCTAATGAGCTCGTCAGCCCCTGAGTGACAGTGCATGAATTAAAATAGAGGATAGCAGAGGTCTCCTTAGATTCAATCACATTGCACTTGTGAAAATTTCAGTTTCAACGAGTGAACAGCGTTTAAAAAAGAGATTAGAACTTTCCCTAGACCTGCCCTCAGATTTGGCGTCACAATAGGAGAAAGTGTTCTTTCCTGACTGCATCCTCCCAAGTGGTATCTGCTCAGACGGGTGAAAACACAACCCTCTGGGCAAAGGCAACGCCAGTACTAATAAGGTAGCTTTTGTTTTTAAGTGTGTTGTATGTTTTTTATTTGTGCAGATTACTTGACCATTTTTTCTTTTTATCAATCAATTCTTCCTGTCCTTTGAATAACAAGAGAGATTATTACGAATCTTTATCAGTTGTACAAAGGTGCCATACAAGCTAAAACCACCTCAGATCAAAAGGTCATGGTGTTAGATAGTCATTTTTTTTATCACTTCCTTTGCGAGATTTTTTTTTTTTCTATTTGATTTCTCAGACAATAACAAAAACACAGGCATGTTTGGGAGACCGATTCAAAAAAATCTGGATGTAGCGAATTCAAACATAAACACACCGTTGGACACTTTGGTTTCTTGGAGCACACCGAGCATAGTAAACAGAAACTTTACTGTAAGTAAAAGTCCAAGTTATACACTAAAAAATTCAAGTTAAAAATAAAAACATGCTCAACAGCTCACTGTACAAAGTCAATGAACAATAAAACCAAGCAGAGATGTGTAGTTGGTCTAGGATGGACATGAACAAGTGCAACTTTCTCAGAGCTGCTGCTGACAATGTTTCCCCTCAGTTGCAGTTGTGACCTGAGGCTGTTTGCTCTAATCCTGATGGCTAAGTAGCTCTGCTGTTAACAAAGAGGGAAATTACGAGTGGAACATAATATGTTACAGCACCATTCGCCCTGTTAAATGTCAGCATTGCTATTGATCCGGTTCAACCTGACACACCTGATGACCTGAGACACACAACCTGTGTGAGAAGCTGTTCTTACCGATGGTGGAAATGTGTGACGGGTCAAACTCACTGTCGGTGAACCTGCGCAACATGCACGTCTTCCCCACCCCCGAGTCCCCGAGCAAGAGCAGCCGGAACAACACGTCGTACTGTTTGGCCATGACCACACGCACTACAGCACGCTAGATCACGCACGGCGCTGCGGACGACATGACTTCTCCCTCGGACTCAAACTGCACACCGATGACTCCCGGTGCTGCCTCCAGGGACGGCACGGAAATCTCTACGCTCACAGGTCATACGTTGAGTTTGCTGAGTAAAGTGGCGATTTGAGTAAAAGCGAACTCAAAGATTCGAATACAAAGTTGGTTATTGTCATTATACTCCGATACAGTGACATATTTATATATTAAATTAAACCCCCGTCCCATGCAGTGACTTAAATTGTAACTTAAAACTGAATTTAATTTAAAAACAACAACAACAACAAAAGAACTATTCTAGGTTTAGATTCATTGAATTAAGTTGGATTTTCCATAGGGAACAAAATGATGATAAGTTAGTGTATCAAAATTTTGGTGCATCATTATAAATAGAGGGATTTATTTGTTTAAATTTTTTTTGGACAAAACTTCATAATTGCTTATCATACATTTCACAGTTGAAGTCAAATCAATGTCAAGGATTAGCTCTTACATGAAGGTGCAGTGTATAGAAGTCTTCAACTTTATTATTCTGTCATAGTATAAGTTTATTTACCTTTGTGTTGCACTTTCCTATGGTTAGTGAAGGCAGCACAGGCCCTGCATCCTTGAGGAGGCTGTCTCCTGCAGTGGGAGTGTCAGTCAAATGGCATCACTGTAAGATCGGTCTGCATATTCACTGAGTTTTGTATATTGACTGAGGTAGAAATCAAACAGGAGGGTAGGTTTCTGGCAGGAATTTTTTTTAAAAAATGAGTTAGATCTGCCACCTAACCCCCCTGTATATATTTCGATATATATTTGCATAAGACATGAGCGGCTGTCTGAGTTCTCCCTTCACCAGCTTCCAAAAAACTTCCATAAGATTCCTAGATGATTCTTCACCCAAACTCAAGACTCACTTAAAAGCAATCACAAGTTTTTATTTTTAAAAACCACACAGAATCATCAGTATCTCCGAAAAGGATAAAATAGTTTTATTTATAGTCTCATAAAAGGATTGCCTTAACTCGCAAGACAACCATTGGCAGTATGTACAACATACCTGTAATTTGCATGGAATGGACCAAACAAATATAGACTACATACACACTAATTTACCTCTGCAAAAAGGAAAAAAGAAAGAAGGATAAATGTTCCCAGCACAGGCAAATATTTCAAGGGAAGCCTTTTCTTTTGCAGAACTGACACCATTTAAGAGTATACAGTGAAATATACTACACACTGACATGGACTTTCATTAACAAAAATAAAGATCACTGCCTTTAACTGCATTGTATAACATTCAGTATCCGTTAGATTTTTTTTAAACCCGCATTTTGTTTCACAAAAAAAAAACAAAAACTTTGGAACCTGAAAAAAAAAAAGCAGGTGAACTTGTTCGCATTGTTGTGTTGTCTGGAAAATCTCAAGCCAAACTCAAGGGAGATCAGACATATAAAATATATACGAGGATAAGAAATGAATTTTGGTGCATCACTATAAATAGAGAGATTCTTTTGATTAGACAGTTTCAAAGACAAAAACTTCAGTCACCTACACTGAAGACGAAGGGGGGGTTCACATCTTGCACGTAGTAATTTTTTTCCCATAAACAAATTCACATTATTTTTCTGGAAAAGTACGAATATTAAAAAGGTAAACTATTCCTAATCAACATTTCTAAGGGCTTAAAGTTATGACGATTCTTCCATGGAGTAGTTGAAATTATGTTTTACTGAAGCCTTGTCCCTCGTCTTCTCCATGGTAGGTTATGAACAGTGATCACAATTTCTTCAAAAATGCACAGCTGCCTCACTCTGGGGGTCACACAAGAGGAGGGACGGGATGCTTGCCAGGAGGAAAAAGGAAGGTAGAAGCGTTTTATACATCATAGCACCTCTCTCACTCAGCCTTCGCCTTGTCCCCTGGGTTGGCGTAAGAAGGCAGGACTGAGTGTTGACAGGTAAGAGGAGTCAGGGCTGGTGGGTGAAGATGTTCAGTGCGGAGAACCTAGCTGGGCTCAGCGCGCAGCTTCTTTCTGCTGGGCGGCTCGTCTGGCTCCGATTCAGAGCTGGAGTCAGAGCCGCCGTCGAAGGCAGACACTGCGCTCCCTTTGCGGTTTGTATACATGCTGCTGTCGGAGGAGTAGCTGGACTGGAGCTGAGTGTTCCCCTTGGCCTTCTCCAGTGCTCGAACTGTAAGCAGTCAACAAGCACAGAAATACAGCGGTGGGTAAATACCATAGTCATGACTGCATCACACATCATCACCTACGACCACACGTACCCTGCTGCTCCAGCAGAATGTTCTGCTTCTTCAAGTCGTCTATGTCTTGCTGGTGGGTATGGTTTTTCCGCCTCATGTACTGGATGTACTCGGTGGCTTTGTCTAGAATCTGTGCTCGGGACGCCTGTTTAACAGAGCTCTATCAGCAGAAATTTCAGAGTGTCTGTTTATTCAATGCAATGAAAGTATCAAAAGAATCAATTCTGCTTTATAATCTTCAGATCAACACAGTTCTCATGAATTATGACAGTGTTTTGGACATGCACAACTGCATATAACACACTGAACAAGAAAAAAACTGACAAAGCATTCATAAGGTCTGTGAGAAATGTGTGCCTGACAAACAGTTTAATCTAACAAGGGAGGGACTCTTAAGTTTCTGGCCCAAAGGGATAGTTAGCATGAGTGAATGCATAACATTATTACATAAAAAGGGGTTAACCTGGTTTATTTTCCTTTTTCAAAGTAGAACATGTTGATGTGGCACATTTAATGTTAGCATTACGTGACAAAGGCTTTTGAGCAGACATGATTCCAACATTCTCTTAACTTCGTGACATTCACATTTCAAAATGATTTCATCATTTGTTTAGTAGAGTCATGTCATATACAATATTTCCTCTCACCTTCTCCCCTTGCAGTGCAGGCACAGAATCTCGTAAACTGTGAAAGCTGTCTTTAATGTGGTCCCTGCGTTTGCGCTCCAGCGCGTTGTGATGTGCTCGCTTGTCTGCCTACATAAGGAAAGATGGAATTTGATCTTGTAATTGTTATTTAAAAAAAAAAAAAAACTACAAAATAAAGTTTGTTGCTGGATTTACTGAAATGTTTCAGCTGTAATATTTTTACAGGACACTATAAAAAAATTGTCCCTCACACAAGCTTGATTCAACTCCAGTACCAATTCACTGAACCACCACATGATGCCAGGAAATCTTATCTTGTGTTCAATAACTAGGTTTATATTTAGAATTTGAATCAACAACCTTTGCTCAGTAAGTAAATTAGAATAAAGATAGTTATATATTGATAGCTTTTCATATCTATTAACAGTGAAGAGCACTGTGAGAGGAATCGGCTAAATACAAGATCCTGACCCATTACTCTAAACAGTAAATGTATACTGTGGCTTTTTCAAACACATAATGTCCTGACGGCTGCAAGGACCCAGTACACAAACTCGACAGGCCCCATTAACCAACAAAGCAGCAACACGAACACACACACTCCTCGGTGGTCTCTAGGGTCCTGTGGGCGTTACAGCACAACACTGCAGGGCCAGTGTGGAGGAACGAACAGGAAGGAGAGAACTGGTTTCAGGAGGGAACACTGTGTGCATGTTTGGGTCGCGGCAGTGGCGATGTGGGTTATAGGACATCACACCCTGGTTATGATGACATCCGACCAATTGAAGATGGCAGGAATATGGGTGGATTTGAACGTGCTAGCTAGAAACCTGTCGACTATATATAACTCGACTGACGCGAAGGGATTACCCCACATGTCCGTGGAGACCGAAATTGCACCATAGCAAAAATAATGTCCAAGAGAAGCTTCGATAAAACACAGCTGAAGAAAATAACTCGCATTGTTTACAGAGGTGGCCACGGCGCTGAGATGAGCTGGCCTCGCCTCCGTCGTGTTTTTCACGCCCCTGGAGCTTCAACTTCAACACCGCCTTCTACCATCGAACGAGCCTGACCTCAGCTGACAGCGGCAACATGGACGACTGCGTCGAACGACTTGCTGTTGTCTTCCTGGCAAAACGCCGTCGGGCCGCGTCAGCGCCACATCTTTCGACTTTCGCCCAGGCGCTAGCTGGGCCAGCTAACTCTCCGCGAGACACATACTCACCCCCGCTACCAGTTTACACTGTGGCGCTAGCCTACACCCGCAGCTAGCTCGTTAGCTACCCTAGCTTACGTCGGCTAACAGGAATGTTAAAAGTTGGCTAACGCGCTGGCTAGCTACTGCTTAAGGATGCTAAAGCACATACATCGCTGTCCACTTCGATGTCATCGTTTTCGCTCATTCTTCGGGGAGGGGGGGGAGCGGGAATGCGAGGAAAGAAAAGAAAAACAAGCAGCTGTCAAAACAAAGTGCAGGGACAACTGGAGGCAAATGTCAACATGTAGCTCTGGGCTCTGCCTCAGCAGAGACAGGACGGTCGACGCTCTCCCTGCACGTGATTCGCCTACACATGGAGGGAACAACATATACGGCGCTTGCGCAAACACAGCAGCGACTTGTGGGTAATGTAGTCTTTTGCCGCCAAGCCAAACCGCTTTGGCCCGGTGAGGTGTCCCGAGGCTGACCTACATTTCCCACAAGCCCGCGGGTGTGGCTCACGCCCACCCCAGTGTACCGTAGTGAGGGACGTACCAATGAGTTTAGTTCATTTATTCCTAAGCCACAACAGCGAGTCCGTTAAAGGTCCAGTGTGTGAGATTTTGGACGGAACTATTATTAGATCTTTATTGTAGAATAATTCCCATGATGATTTCATGATGATGTAAGAATCTAAACTGTATGAACTGCAGCCCAGAAAAGGTCCTTTATATTTAAATGCTGTATGTATCCAGTGGGTCCACTGTTCCGAGGCCGCCATGTTTTTCGTTAAGGACAAAAAAGCTTATTTAAAAATAACATTCAGATCCAGTACTCATCCAAACACTGAGATACCAAACAGTGTGAAGATAAACAACGTGATCAACACCTGGTGGCTGGCTGTCATAATTCTGCCTCCTCCATGTGAGTGAATGGGACAGTACCCTGGAAAAATGTCATAAAACATGTTTTATTTAATGATGAAAGAACACCAACTATTTTTCCACTCATCACATTTCAAAGATTATTGTGTGATGCTAAGGATCACTAGTCAGCAGCATAGTGATCCTGACAATAATGGGCTGTTTTTATTCCAGCAAATGATTATGAGACCAGATGGTGGACCAACTCACTGCCCTCCCCCGACTCTCCAGCCATGGCTGCACACTTGCCTCCATAGCTTTTACAGCTAGTTATAATGCTGCTGCAGCAATACAAATGTGTGCTTTTTAACAGCCACACCTAGATGTTTGCAATATGTTTGTGGTACAACTGCCAATGCCCAACAAAAATCTTCTTCACAAAAATAAATATTGTTAACAGCTTACAAGTTTATGACTTTGTTTTTCGTACTGATAAGCGTCACATCTGATAGGCACTACGAGATTAACCAAAAACAGTTGGATCTTGTCTATGCAAGGTCTAAATAAAAGCCCTTGGTGTGCAGAGCGCCCCAGTCCCACAAAAACAGGGTGCCTCCTTTTGAGAGGGCAAACTTTGCCAGGGAAACACATTCATCTGCCTAGTTGAATAATAACAATTGCAAGTCCACTCATGCAAGGGTGGCCAAATTAATAAAGTGCCCCACTGGGATGCCAAACTTTCCCATGGTGTCCAGAAGAAGAGAGGAACAGCTCACAGTTGGGGCTTCCAGTAAGTTAGCTGAATTTACGAAGTCATCTGTGCAACACATGTCGGTTAGAGTTCCAGCTAAATGTTTACTTCTTTAGTTAACTGCAGTGATCCAACATGTAGTTAGGAAACCATGTGACAGGGGGCAGGCATTCCGCAGAGACAAAAGGAGCCAGGCTCAGCATTGTGAGGGGAGATGCAGATGAGTGTGTAAGGAGCACCGTCTACAAACTGCAGATGCCGATCTGACATGAAGGTAAGAACTTTCCCTCCTTAAACTATCATTAACGAATCTCTCATTTGAAGCATCAGACTGAATTTGAATTGTTTTGCCATGTGTGTACTTTGTTTGACAGGGGAAGGACCCAGGACAGTAAGCACATAGAAACACGACTTGAACGAGGATCACAATGAATGTGACCGAAGTCCACCAGGAAAAAGCAATCTACAGTCAAGCAAACGCTTCTGGCAATGGAAGCGTGGACACCATGGACATCTTGTTACCCCATGACAAAACCATCAACACTTTGGCCATCCTCATCCTCATAATCACCATGATATCCCTTGGCTGTACGATGGAGTTCTCCAGAATAAAGGACCATTTCCTCCAGCCTAAAGGTGTAGCCATTGCCATAGTGTCCCAGTTTGGCATAATGCCTGTCACTGCTTTCTGTTTGGCCAAAGTCCTTCAGATGGAGAACATTAAGGCTGTGACTTTGCTCATTTGTGGCTGCTGTCCAGGGGGGACCTTATCAAACATTTTTACCCTGGCCATTCAGGGGGACATGAACCTCAGGTAACCATTTATTGATGTACTGACTCCTGTCTTGTTGCAGAAATGCAAATGGCCACTGTAATTGAATACCTGAACTGTGTCAGCACATTCTGCACAATGAGACGATGATCATCTTATTAATGTTGTGTCTTCTCCGCTTCCAGCATTGTGTTGACCACTTGCTCCAGCTTCGCAGCCATGGCTTTTATGCCTTTGCTGCTATTTATTTTCTGCCGAGGCTTCCCCGGTCTGGAAAAAGCCATCCCTTACACTGGTATCCTGATGACCCTTGTGATCACACTGGTGCCTTGTGCCATCGGGATTGTCATAAAACGCTACAAGCCAAAGTGTGCAGTAATAGTAAAAAAGGTAAGGATCCTGTATTTATGTCTCAACCATCATAAATCACATGAACAGATAATCTGATGTAGAAGGAATTGAACTGAAGGAATTTGGCTGTCACCACTTCAACACAAAAAAGACTGTTGGACACAAGTTATTCATCATGGAATTTTCATTTCTCTGAAATGTAACAGAGCCAAGTGGATTATTGTAACATGCTTCTGCTCTCTTGGAAGGTTGGTCTGAGCATCCTGGTTATTTCCACCATCCTACTTCCTATCCTGTCTCTAACTGCCGTCAAGGATGTGCTGTGGCTCGCCCTCACAGCAGAAAATTTGACAGCGGCTGCTCTGATGCCACTGATTGGCTACATACTGGGTTATGCCTTGTCTCTCTTTTGCGGACTCAATACTCAGTAAGTGAACACACACTCGACATACTTTCTATACCTTTCTTTAAAAAACGATTCTGTGGAGTAGACCGTGACTAGTACCTGAGTCCCAGTAACTCCAGAAGAAAGTGAGGCAACAGAGGACAAGCAGTAGTGAAAAGATAATCTGAAATCTGGAAAGCTTTATTTCAAGCGTTCACACCTAGTTTGTGGTTTAGAATCAAATTGGTGACATAGGGAGTAATGACATATCTCTCCATCTTCTTGCAGATGCAGGAGGACCATCTCCATGGAGACGGGGTGTCAAAACATCCAACTGTGCTTTGCCATCCTAAAGGTGGCTTTTCCGCTGAAGGAAATCGGACCCATGTTCTTCTTTCCACTGATATATATGGTGTTCCAATGTATTGAGGCCGTTCTCCTGACCCTTTGTCTCAGATGTTATCTAACATTCAAGGCACCAGCTGAGGGTAAATATCACAGCTGCTGGCCCATGTGTGTGTTTTTACACCGCGAGGCTGGGAGAGGTTACATGAGCATATTTGTCACCATCGGTGCTTTTGAATGCAGACAACTAATATATCTGTCTTTTACAGATACAAGATACAGCAGTGCTGACATTAAGCATGAGGCAGTGAACCAACCATGACGAAGGAATAAAAGAGCAGCTGAATCGTGGGAAAAACAGAGGACAGAGGCTTTCAGTCATCTTCACTCAGGCCTGTCACCGACAAACATGTGCAACAACTAATACTTTACTGTTTTATATACATTGTTAATTTTTTAAAGTAGAAAGTTGATAAAGATTAGTATTTATATTTTTTGTTCTAAAATAATAATTACCTAATAATATGACAGTGTATATTTAAGCACATTGTGATTCTATTTTGAGAATAAAATGTTGATGTGTTTTTACTATTAAATAACGTCGAGTGAAAGGTCAATGATCGGACCAGAGGGCACTGGGAGAGCACACACTTCAGTCAAGGTCCAACAGTCCCTTAACAACACCACATTTAAAAATATCTTACATTTAAATATGTCCCAGATCTTTCATCCATCACGGACCATGAGAACATTTCATAAAAACTGGTTCAGACACTTTTCCTTAATGGATGAAAAGAACACTCTATTAAAAAAAACAACAGATTGAACATATCAAATCATATTTAATCAAAAATGATCATGTTATAATACAGAGCAAACATAATTTAAACACATATTTCACATATATTAAAATACCATATTCACAAAAAAGACGACTACATTTCCCAGTCCAAATGGAAACTCGAAGGACAGTTAAACAAAGTGAACACTGACATTACACTAAGCTATACACCTAAACATTTTTAGTGTTTGACCTTGCGTTCAGTGTTGAATCTTGCCCCTTTTTACAACATCAGTTTGAACGTGCCTGCATTAGAATTCAAAATGAAGCAGCAAAGTTCTTCAAAGTTTTTTTCCAAGAGGTTTGTAAGCATCAAAAGAAGCCATGGCTGATCAACAGCATTCTGGACACACATAAATAAAATACGCATTTTTAGTTTCCTTAAAACAGGAGTTTCCAAGCAGCCTGAATAAATAAATAATAATATTTTCCAGTGTACAAGTGATGTGTCGGACTGAACCACACTAAAGCAGTGGAGGCATTAAACTGACATTCATTTTTGAAATTCCTTATTGTACATATCATAGATAAACTGTGCATAGAAGTGGAAAGCTAAGGCCATTGGGGGAAAGGGTACGCAGAAGAGAAGTAGGAATGACATGTGTTGAATGCAGGCCCCCACAAAAACAAACATAGGTCCCTTTAAATGTTTGTCGTCACACCAAAAAAAAAACTCAGTGATCTCTTAGGTTGGAAAAGCAGCCTTATACTGTACATCGACCTGTGGAACGGTGCAAATCATGAATAATAACCCTTAAATGACGATAAATAGAATTACAAAAAGGCAATGCTGTGAGTGGACAAGACAGCCATCCAGATTACCTGGCTTTCATGCAGCTTTTCTAGCGTGTGCCTTACATGGTGTGATACAATATGTGGTTAAAGAAAAGGAATAGTAAATGGGACAATGATGAGATTAAAAGCTCCCAAAGGAAGTCTGCACCTTCACCCATCCTTCACAAAGATGTTAGTCTTTTTAGTTTTCCAATAGACCCATAACTTCAGAGGTGACTGTTCCGTTCTGTTTTTCTTCTACAAACCGAGCTTCAGACATTAGACGTTAAATGAGTAGTGTAGTTCCAATAAAATCATGTACGCATGTATCTACATGAGAATCCCATCTCTGTTCTCCTTAGGGGTGGCCAGAGGAAGTGTTTTCTGAGTGGGCTGTAGTGTCACTCAGCCTATTGGGCCAGACTGGTCTGTGTTGACAGCTGTGTTGATGAATTCTCAGGAGGCATCCCACTCACCAGTAGCAGCTCTGGTTTTCACAAACAAGTCCTATGTAGTTTTCAGGCCTCCTTCAGCAATGGCATATCTGGGGGAAACAGATTAATAGGTCTTATTCATTTTCATCCAAGATTATTGAAAGAGCACATTTGTACTTTTATTTGTTTGAGTACTTCTTCCACCACAGTCTACAGATGCAGGTTCATAAGACAAATTATCAATTTGTAATTGTAATAAAGCAGAACAAGATAGTCAGTAGACATTTAATGTACATATATGTACTTTACGCCAAACATGACACAAAAAGGGGTCTTTACGTTTATAAGAACAGGGTTTTACCATCAGAGTAGTCCATTTCAGAGTCCAGAGACAGGCTGTGATGATCGCTGCATGCAGGCGTCCATCTTTGTGAGGACGATGGAGCTGTAGCACCTGCGTGCTCCAGAGCCCAGGTGGAGGGTGAGGGTGAGGGCGAGGGTGATGAGGAAGATGAGGATGGCGGTACAGGGTGGACCACAGCCATCTCTGAATGTTGCTGTTTGAGGGATGAAGGCCTAGAGGGGCCAGCCTCTGGCGCTGTAGCGTGCTGACCCTCAGACAGCACGATTTGGACTCGAGACTCGGAGCTGAGAACTGAAGCTGAGGCTCCACCGCGGCTAACGGCCTCCTCATACGACGGCAGTGTCACTTGGACACCTTCCACCATGATGGACACTGGCTGTCCGGACACACCGTGATCACGTCTAGATGTGAAGGGTGAGGATAACGTTTAACTAACCTCTGTTACTATGAACACTTCCTTGAACGTCAAAACATAATGTGGGGTGTTAATTATAAATTATTGGTAGTGAACAAACTCACCGATGGAGGGATTTCAGTTTTGGTTGTAAAAGTACAAACAAAACCACAAGGAGCAGGATGAGGGCCACTGAGCTGGCAGTAGACGCCACTATGGACAAGGCGGGCATCCCCATTGGCAAAGGGTCTCGGCCTATGAGACATGAGCAACTGATAATCTGAACAGAATTTTAGAATTATCTATATAACAGTTCAAATGTGTCATATCGCTCTTACCTTTATCCATGAGGCAGCTGAGCTTCATTTTACTGTCCCACTCTCCATATTGGCAGGTCAGGTATTTATAGTCCCCTTTTAGAATATAACCTTCCTTACAGAAATACTCAATCACAGTGCCATGGGAAAGTCTTTGGCAAGGGGTGGGGTGACAGGTGTAACCGCCGTTCTCCGGCTCATAAGGAGGCTGGCATACTGTCCAAGAAAATAAATGTTTCAGTGAGCTTTTGGGCTAAGCAACAAATCGATAAATGATTAAATTAAGACCTTTAAAAACCACAACCCAAGTCAGAAAGGCTTTGTCTTTACCGTCACTGCGTAAACATCGGGGAGGCTCAGGGGACCAGTGTCCCTCTGCACTGCAAGTGAGGATGCTGGGTCCGTCGAGCAGGTAACCTGGGTCACAGCTATATTCTAGTGCTGTGGCCACTGTGAAGAAGCTCCTGTTAGTTTCTGTCAGATTGGTTGAGCCATGCTGCACCATGGAGGGTCTAATGCAACCTTAAACAGGGAACATTGGAAAAATAAAGTTAATGTCTATAATTCATCGTTAATAACAATGTATAAAATGTTTAAGTGTAATTTCAGAAGAAAGAGTTTACAGATAGATGAACTTAAATGATATTATTGTGAGCGATCAAGTCTACCTTTACCTTGCTCCATGACGCAGCTGACTGGCATTAGGTTGTCCCATTTCCCATACTGACACGTACTGAATTTATAATCTGCCTTCAGAACATAGCCTTCATCACAGAAGTATTGAATCCTGGCTCCATGAGAAAGTCTTCCACATGGGGAGGGGTGGCAGGTGTAGCCCCCGTTCTCTGGACGATATGGAGGTTGGCATACTGACCATGGACCGGAAGAAATAAAAGAAATACATATTAACTCCGGTGCCACTGTTTCACTAAGGTGCAAACAGTTGATATTGTTGAATCATTGTAAGAAATCTTAATTCATCTCCAGCAACAGACGAGACTATGGAGAGCATGCTACGATCTAGGAAGCATGATTGTTCTTGTTGTCTAATCACAGAGGCTGCATGTTGATTAAAGGCCTATTATGTAATGCAGAGTTGTGTGTTGGAGATTTGTCTTTACTGTCACTGCGAATACAGCGAGGGGGTTCGGAGGACCAGTATCCCATTGAGGTGCAGGTGAGGATACTGGGTCCAGCTGGCAGGTAACCAGGGTCACAGTCATACTCCAGCACTGTGCCCACAGGGAACAAGCTCCTGTTGGTGTCTGTCAGATTAGTTGAGCCGTGCTGCACCATGGAGGGTCTCACACAACCTTACAGAAGGAATAACATAAGAAATAGTTGGCTTTCATTCCAAAGTATTTCAAAGGAGCTTAATCCTGATTAATTTGCTAACTAAAACATCATAAAAGACATGATGGTAGTAGAAAAACAACAAATCAAATCAAATATGGGCTTTTGTTTACAATGTTAGAAAGACATTTAGCAAAATCTGTATGTTATACATAGGCGTCCTGATAGGTGGATATTCTTGGCCGAGGCATTAACCTATGGATAGGTCAGAGTTCAAGAACTAACCCACCTTGGCTGACACAGCTGATCTGCATGGGGCCGTCCCACTGCCCATCCTGACAAGTCAGGTAGTTATAATCTCCACTGAGAATGAATCCCTCATCACAGAAGAACTCAATCACAGAGCCATGGGAAAACAATCGACAGGGATTCGGGTGGCAGGCGTAGCCCCCATTCTTGGGTTTAGTGAGGGGTAGACATGCTGATGAGGGGGGAAAAAATACAGTATACAGTGTGAAGGACCTCCCAACATTTAAAGTGATGTGTTAAAAAATAAAAGTTCACATTTGCAGGATATAGATTTTTACTGGTGGGGGCAAGATATTAAATGAGACGGACTCCCTCTGACTTCACAGGCCAGTAAAAATGTAGGTGAGAAGAATTACTTACCGCCACTGCGTATACAGTGAGGAGGTTCTGAGGACCAGTGGCCCAGCGTGGTGCAGGTGAGGATGCTGGGTCCATCTGGCAGGTAACCAGGGTCACAGCTGTACTGCAGAACTGTGCCCACAGGGAACAAGCCCCTGTTGCTTTCTGTGAGGTTTACCCAGCTGTTCTGGACCATGTACGGCCTCACGCATCCTGGGAAGAGAAAAGCAGAATATTTTGGTGCGTGGTTTGAGGCACGTTTCTCAGAAACCAACAGTAATAAGGACACTAAATGACCTATGGAAACCACTACAACAGATATTATCCATGGAAAGCAACTTCTCTACCACACATATGCAGTATTTGTTTGTGGAGACAGATTTAAACAAATATAAATAGTGTTTACTATTTCAACAAAAATGTGTCAAAACATTTTAGGGGTTTACCACTTCTGAGAAAAAATATACTGGGATACACTGGCTCTTCCTCAGTAGAGCAGAGGTTAATACATTGAATACATAACCCATGAAGCTTTAAATTGTATGCAAACAAAGCCAGAAATCTTGCATCTCACCTGATCCGTGTGCAGTGGACACTACAGTCAGTCCCAGCAGCAACAATAAGGACTGTCTATTGGCTGAGGTGCGGGCCTGAGAGGCTTTTGATATTGACTCTATCATTCCATTGCACATCTTCCACTGCAGAGTCAGCTCAACCTGGTAGGGTCAGAAAACACAGGTTAATACACGGGTAACAAGCACGGCACGATGGAGAATACGACCCCCACGCAGCCTGGAGCATGTGTGGACACCTGCCTGGTGCAGGTGCTCTGCGGAGCCTGGGCAGTTGCCAGCGAAATGGGCGTGAGCGTGGGACAGAGGTACAAAGACAGAGCCGAGAGGATGTGAGCATCTACCAGGCTAGCGCCCAAAGCAAAGTTCCCTCGTTTACAATCTGTATCACTGTGAGCTAAGCATTCACACTACTGATTAAACATCGAACAGAACAAACGCTGGTCCTGAATGGCTTCGTCTCTGCGGCTACACGCCCATTCCCACTTCTTCATCATTAGCTGCGATAGCTCAGCTTGCTAAAGGGAACAAGGCCAAATCACAAACTGAAATATTTCACAGACACGGTTCGCGATGTGGATGATGACTAGCTAGCGGCCATGCTACCACACATATTAAGCAAATACTGAACAAAGCAAAAGATGTATATAATGTCAAGTGTTAGGGTTAGCAACCTGAAAATCAATATTAGCTTCTTAGCTTGCTAACGCTACATAGACATTAAACCGCCAGGTAACGTTCCTTACCATAAATACACGGCCTCGGGACCTCCACCCTCGCTTTCTAATGCCGCAGCCCCCAACTAACAACGTGTCAGCCACGCCGAGTACATTTCAAATCACCGAGGGGACAACAAACAACAGGATGTATCGAGCAGAGCGGCTCCACTCCAGCTAAGCGCTAGCTAGCTCTCCGGAGGCTAACTTGTTACCCGAGCTAGCCGCAGAGCCAGTCCATCAGCTGAGCCGCCGCGATCTCCCTCGGTAACCATAGCAACAGATAGGGCTACAACATCCGGTTTCGACAATCTACAAAGTCATTCACCAGACGCTTTTATCCGACGTACACGAAGTAGGTACAAACAATCAAAGATCTAGAAAAGAAAGGCAGCGTAGGTAAGTGCTTGGGACCGTTCTGTCTCCACGTCGCACTCAGTGCTGCCAGGAAGCGCTGACAAACAACAGCATCATTAGCATCATATTCATAGCTGAGCTGGTAGCAGCTCTGGGAGAGGAGGTAGTCAGAGAGTTGTTTTGTTCAGTTTAGCTCCGAGTTAATAAAGACGGACAACGGCGGAGAGTTAGTGACAAGAAGGATCGCATTTGGTGAACAGCTACTTTATAAATTCTGCCACGATGGAAACCATCAGAGGGAGTTTAGAGGACATTTGGCGACTTGCTCCGACTGAGGAAACGAGCAGCCGTCCCGCTGCTGGTGTCCAGGTATATGAGCACTCAGGGATCAGAACAGGATAACATCGAATAACCTCCACTAACTTTGGAAAACAATGTCCTGTAGATCCAGAGGAGCTCTGAAGAACGTTCAACCGGCTCCTCAGCCTGTGGCCCTGACCGAGGTGGGCGTGATGTACTATATGAATGCAGAATATTATATCATTATGGTGGACAGGTAATCAGTTGTGGTGGTACTCTTACCTCCCTCAGGCCCAGCAATCCTCTAATGAAATCAAGTTTAATTAACTAGATTTTCTTTGGATCTGCAGGCCCTTAAACATAGCTGATTTTTTTCATTAACATCCACAGTTGTTCTTTAAGAAATCAAATAAATCAAATAAAACATCCTGTAAGAAAGTGAAGATGAAATCTGTCCCACATCTTTCCACAAAGTTTTTTGTGCCAATAGTTTTTGCATAATCCTGCTAACTAACTGCCAAACAAACAAAAAACAAGAGTAATTGTGACGCATGGTAACAGAGCTTCTATGTTCCTTTTAGATCAGTGTCACTCTGACATCAGGGATGCAGGGGTGGAAGATGCAGAACTGCAGAGAGCTATCGAGGAAATGAGACGTCTCGACGAATTGCTCTATGTAAAGATGTACAGTGAACAAGAAGTCAGGCGTCAAAGAAAAGAACTTCAAGCCAAACTCTGGCAGGATTTCCTGGTAGATACAGTTTTTGTGCAGTGCTGTTGAAAATCCTTTTCAGTCTCATCCCACGTGTATTTTTCTGCAGCGAAATAAGCCTGAAGGTTACTCAGAATGTGCTCATGAAGCTTTGAACACAAAGTTGTTTTTAGCCCTGGAAGGTAAGCATCAACAACACACCAGCAACACTGTTCAAATGTGTTGTGCATGCAGTCACCGTGGCACGTGCCTTTTCTGTGTTAAAGGGAAAGAAGTACAAGAAAAGGAGGACAGCTATGTGTCTGTCTTTGAAACCCAGGTTCCTGACAGTGACGGACAACGTTTGAAACAAAGTGAGCAAGTCAAAGTCAGCAGAAATGCAACACACATAATTCCACATCTAGTCCAGGCGTTTAAAACATGTTCCCTGTTGCACTGCTTAGATTTTGCACACGGTGGCGCCATGAGCTCTGAGAACGTAAAGCTGTTTGTTTTTCTCTCCAGGCCGGTTCAGAAAGTGGTGCTATAATAACTCACGTTTCAATGGAGGTTTTCTGAAATGAATGCGTGACAAAATAATTGAACTGTTTCCCCATCAAACTGTGGTAGTTTGCACTGAAACTTGTGTTTCTGAGTTCAGGCTGCTTTTCTTTAACAATGAGACGTACTAACTCTAAGGAAGTATCGGCCCCTAAACCACTACGGCAATTGTGGCATTGAATAAGTCATTTCTTGTTTTTGTATGTTCAGAAAAAAAAATATTTTGCTCAGTTTCAAGACTATCTGTAAAGCTCCTTGATCTCCTAGGATGGAATGACCGAATAAAAGTTCATGGCTGAAAAATGACCCCTGCAGAAAGTCTGTGATTTTAGTTTTAGCCTCAGGTTTAGCTTGTTGTTATTACAAAACTTGAACCTACTTCCTCAATATTTACCTTGTGTGGTGTCCTTTATCTGACAGGTGATAAGAAGCCAGACAACTCAACCGACTCGTCTGAGACTGGGGAAGAGCAATGTGAAGACGGCCACTGTGGAGCCTCCAGAGGCAAGAGAAAACAGAGGAACTTTGTCAAGAGAAACATTGAGGTATGTCAAAGTTCACGCTGGGCCAAAGGCAGTGCTGGGGCATATCGCATGGCTTAGAGCGAGAGTCCGCTGGTCAGTTTGTTTTTCCAGGGAGGAAAATATCTGTCTAGATGTCTGTGTAGGTCGAGAGACATTTTATACCTCTCAGAGCACCACAGAAAATCATCAAATTATTCAAATAATTATTGTCATTATGTTTTTTTTCTTTAAATGTGTAATGCAATAGCTTGCAGTTGGTGATGGGGGCCTTTTGACCCAGGCGGAGAAACGGCGTCTGGCCGAGCTCCTCCAACAAATAGACGAGGAGGAAGAGGACGGTGCCAGAGGCACAGACAGCGAGGTAGGCTGACATGGAGCCCTAACAGACAACATATGCTGTCGGATGAATCTGTTTTTCTAGATCCTTAATACTTCCCCTCATGTCTAGGGTTCTTATGGTGAGCGGCAATGATGAGCCCATCCCCTGCTCCTGCTGCAGACATTTTGAGCTCATATTTACTACATTTGAAAAAAGAATTTCATTGAAATATTGTTCTCAGCGTTTAGTCTCTGTCTCTGACTTATTTTTTCGGTGTGTGTGACATTATCTAACGTTTGGCCCTTTTGATCGATGTTATTGAAGATTTTCAAATAGCTCAGCCACACATTGGCCCGGCGAGCAGTGCACGTAGAGTAACATTGGTCAGAGATCAATGTTTTGATGACTGCTTGGCAGCTGAGACAGCCTCTGGGCAGACGATCACGACTCCTCAGCGCAGTTCAGATTATGAACCAGATGTGAAGGAGCAATATGCAGCTCATAAGGAATGTCACATTTTCAGGATTCGCCTTTACAATCGTGTTTTTCCAACACATTCTTTTTGGTGTTTCTTTGAAATCCAGAACCCGGGATCTTTTTTACAGCTCCACTATGAGCTGCCGTTGTGCTCATGGTGAACGTGTGCTGGTGAGAGGAGACCCTTTGATGGGTCTCTATGCGAGACCCTGTGCCACCTGGAGCAGTAGACTGCTTCTGTGTTAACCCACGCACGCCACGCTCACTTTCAAATGTTTTTATTCTCACTTTTAATTGGCTTTATTAGACTTTTGGCAGCCGCGAGCCCGGTTGGGAAGTGAAAGGGAACATACTAACCTTTCACATAAGGTTCCATTTAGCTTGACCCTGACAGCTCCGCATCCGTGCGACGGCTCGCCAGCAAGTTCTTTTATGTGTAGCTGCTCCGTTTATGATGTTTGCCTTGACTTTTTAGAACAATGCTGGAGTAAATGTGGTGGCAGATACCAAACGGACGGGAGCGCAGATGCTCTGTTTTTTTGTTTTTTTTTATTGGCTGGAGAAAGACTTCCTGTTATTGCGAGGCGTGCTATTATGAATGGAGCAAGCACATTATTTATGTCACCAGGACTTAAGCCATCGTGCGTCGTCAGTTCTGAGGACTTCACCCATTTTCGTGGCAGAATCCCTCTGGACACATCAACCACACCTCCCTGTTTACCTCATACGTGAATTGTTTTTTTTTTATGCTACCAAATTTTCCTCCCAACAAGCTCGGCAGGTCTGTGTGGTTCTGGTTACCTGAGGCAGTAAATCAGCAGCAGTCAGTGGAACATTTTGGGGCTGCGATGGTGGACCACCGGCATTTATCTCTTAGCTGTGGACACAGATTGAAGTTATATAAAGAAGAAATTCTCACAACAGGGGATTATAAGACAACTACACAGTGATTCTTTTGAAAACAGACCTGACTGAGAATCCAGATTTAGCAAAATGATGTTGCAACATCCTGACTTTGATTCCATCTGGACCTTGTGTTGCGTGACAGACACCGTCTCATGTCTTCACCATGGACTGTCCACTAAGCAGAAAGAATAAAGGGTTTAAGGAAAAGGAAACAGAAGTGATATTTGTTACACGGGTAAAAAATATGTAGTCTGTATTCCCCCCCTCTTGTCCAGAGGTGTTGGAAAGACTGAAACCATTCTGTGTGTATCGTAGAGCTACAGTCAGTTTGTTTTCTCTTAGCAAGAAAACAAACGTTTCCATCATTTACATTTGGAATTGATTTTATTTTTTAATTTTATGACTAAAATAAAACCTTGAACACTGATGTGTTCCTTGTTTCGTAGAGACTTTGGCAAAAACAGTGCTGTTGAGGTATTTGTGTTTCAAATTTGAACTTTTATGATCCATTTGAAACAAATGACATAAACAAACATTATCTGTAGCAGCTGTCATAAATATCACAACAGTTTAATGAACTCACTGAACATAACTCCACATGGCTCTTATTTTCATTAATTGAGTTATTGCCATGGAAAGAAAATAGTATTTGGTTCGGTTCATTCTAATTTCGCCGTGTCCGGACCTCCAACCAGAAGGGAGAGCCTGGGACTCCATGGACAGAGGATGATGGGAAGTATCCCAAGGGGGTAGAGATCCTCAGATAATACGCAGGATACTCCTGAGAATAACACCAAGCATTTTCATATCACTGGGACAGAGTCGGCGGAGGGGAGAAGTCTTTCTTCAGTGACAGACTATGGTATTCTGTCCAAGCAACAGATCTGTCTGAGAAGAAGCCCAATCTTTGCTGTTTTCTAACGCCAACTTTCTTCTACTCCCCCCTGACTGCGATCAAAGGTTACAGCTGCGTTCTTTGTGTACAAGATCGTATCTCACCGCTGAGCCATGATGAGCTCACCACCCACCCAGTGGTTCACATAGGACATGAATGAAACTCACAGCGAGGAAGAGGAGTCGACAAAGTGCTGGCATTTGTACTATGAAGTGGTTGTGTGGCACCGTGTTCGCCTAACAGAAGCAAATTCCAAGTTAGATTGCTGCATAAGCAATAGATGAATAATGTTTATCTGTGCCATATTTTGGTTTCCAGAAAATAAAACAGACTCGTACTCGGGGGCGGTGATTCATTCCAGCGTTGCTTCTCTTCCAGGAGGACAAGTGGGCTGTGTCACTCCTGACAGGACAAGGTTACACCCCAGTGCCCTCTGACCTGGAGAAGCTGATTGACATTGACTCCAAAATGCGCCTTCTCCTCCCCGTGGAAGAATTTGTCTCAGTGCAAAGTTCCTACACAAACATCAACTTGTCCCAGGTATGTGTGATTCCAGTGTTTCCTCAGAGGTCCATCGGACGCCATGGCAGCTCTGAGGCGAGGTCATCAGTCTTATACAGGGTCAGTGCAGCAGGGCACTGATGGCAACATCTTGTTAAATCTTTTGTTACTGACCCTCGAGGGTTACACCCTCATTCGTAAGTGGGGAATAAATAGTCTAGTGCTCGCAGCTGCAATTTGGAACTGAGGGTTGCCTCATTTTTCCATCCACTCCACCACAACTCCATAGGAAGGTCACGTTATAAAGCCTCTTGTGCATTATTTCCCACTATTAAACTAAGTGTAAAGTATTTCCTAGACTGTTATTTCAATATTAAAATTATTATGTTATTTCCATATGAGCAGTGCTAACTTTCGATGCATTTATTTCATCATAACATTTTATTCTAACTTTAAATTAACTAAGTTCTGGGTTTGTTCCTGTTTTCAGACCTTGAGAGAATCTTTTAAAAGTTGGCACAAATGTTCACTTATCTCATGGATTAAATATTTCGACCTGAACGTGACACTTGAACATGATATCACAAGCCTGCCTGCAGGGGATTTCTTCAGTTTTTAAACTCAAAGATGAACTGCTTAGATTTCAGAGGTCAAAGTTCACAGTGAGCTCATTTGAGTCTGGTAAAATTTGTATTAACACTAAAACTGCCCTGGTTGGTGGAAGCATACAACCAGGGGGTGTGCAATAAATCACATGTATAGAAATACATGTGAAATATTTTGAATATCTGTTTCATATGTGCTGTTTCTAGCTGATACATTTCAAATGTGTTTGTGCAGTGTTGTGTACCACAACCTAATGCTCACCTGCGTGCACGTTGCATGAGTTCTGCCACATCAGACGGCGGAAAATCAACTTCACAGATATTTATAACTAAGAATTTTCCAGGCCTTGGTTCTGGGCTCGTTCCTCCATCCTAGACGTGAGCGCAGGACCTTATCTGACTGTGCTTTAATGCCAGATGGCATGCTCATCATTTATGTAGCCCGTCAGCGGAAAATAACGCTTCTGTTGTCGTAAAAACTTTATAACCTCGTGTTGTGAACCCAGGGTGCCATTTTCTACTATCAGTGCTGTGATGCAGACAAGGAAAAAGTGCAGTACATGAATGCCAGTGCTGGAGAAGGAAAATGGCTTAAATATTTCCCACAGATTTGCCAAGTCAGACACCACAGAGACAGCATTGAAACAAAAAGCTTAACATTCGAACTTGAGGTATGGAATTCGTGTATGTTGTGCCCTTGTGGTGACTGTTCCGATGGCAGGAGGTGGTGCAATGAAGAGCACTGTGACCTTACTGCAAGAAGGTTCTTTCAAACCACAGAGGAGTTTCGTGCTCTCATCATATCTGGGTGGCTTTGTCAAGAAATGTGAGACTGAAATGTGAGAAATAACCTGTAGACGTGGGTGAGTGTGTGTGAATCGTTAGCCCTGTGATACACCAATGACCAGTTCAGGCCTGTCCTGACCACCTTAGCTCGATGTCGACTACGTTGCGTAAATCTACTCTACTATCTATCAGTAATAAGCTTTCCTTTAAGTATTTGCTGGAAAACATAGTTGTGCACAATGTTTTCCAGCACACAGTCGGTTACTCTTTATGATAATTGATCATTTTAGGCATCGACAAATCATCATTAAACACAAATTATGATACTCAGAATATCTTTGGATTGGCAACAGAAGCAGTCTGATGAATCAAGCTTGGGTTCTGGGAAACTGTAATGGATCCTTTACTGTTTCACTGATTGAATAATTAATCATGCTGATTATTGGCAGAGAAACTGATCAGGTAAATAACCATTAGTTGCAGCTTTAGCATCATGGAACCCTGCAGGAGGACACATGGGGCCGATTCAGTGTGAAGATCAGAAATCAATCTCCGGTGAATATGACTTTCGCTTCAGTCGTTTCCACCGAGACTCGACTGAGCCCGGCCAGATGTTCACATTATCAATAGGTGAACTCTGGGGAGTGTTTACATGAAGACCTGACTCAGGCAGACTCTGTGCTTCTTTAAATTCCCAAATCTAAAATGTTTAAACCAGTTGTAATGGCTGAGGTGGTGCAAAGGTTGAGCGAGTGCACTCGCTGTCATTTTTTTTTTTTTTAAATAAGACAACACTCCCTTGTTGCAGGAGTCTCCACACACAGTGTCGAGCGGAGTGCAGCCAGTCCTACAGAATTACGATATTGCTGGACAGCTGGACGTGTGCAACCAACTTTCCCTCTCTTCCCACCCTTTAATCATCTTGTCTGGTTAAAAATGAGTTTATGAGAAAGTAAAATCCCCGTCAGTCATCTGCTCTTCATTAGCGCTCGAAACGCTAACGCTGGCATGCCCGTTCAAGTGATGTAAAATATGAATTTAACAATGACACAAAACTTTATCTCCCAAGTAACTGGATGCAGATGATTCCCGTTCACTGTTTTTATACTTAACTGCTGCTAATGACTCGTAACTTAAAATTCCGTGTATTCCGTCGCTTTCGTTCACAAGAATGTTGTGTAAAATCGCACCTCTGGGAATTGAAACGCAGTTGATTAACCCACGTAAATCCTGCCGCAGTGTTGTGGCATGTATTAATGACGCACACAATAAATCTCTTCCGCAGGCAGGCATTCAATCCACATCAGTGACCATAAATCCTAAAGGTGGTCGTAAACATAAATATGCTTTTGTTTTGCCGTAACGTTTCATCTCGGTAGTAGCTCGCTGGTTCCTAACTCAAGCCATTTGGGAAAGAGTTCAGGATCCTGCTAGTTTGCCTGCCTCATTCCAGCACAGTCTCTCATGTCTAATATCATAAAAGAGCTCGACTTGTTCTTGTTTCAACACCACGGAATCTGTTTTTCCCCGAGATATTAAATCACGGCCCGCTGGATTTTCACGTGTGCCATTGTCTCTTGCTCCTGGCTGTGTCGGAGTGATCATCTGTCACGTTTTACACAGAAGAGGGAGTTATTCACCTCTCCCCAGTGAGCACTCGCTCATAAAGAATCAGTCGGGGCTTGAATCTGTGACTTCAGAACTTGGCGGCGTCCCGCACCCTCGATAAGTTGTGACTGATATTATGAGCCGAGAATCGCCCTGCGCATTCCTGTGCAGTCACCTTAGTGGAAGCAGAGTTCATCAATTGAGCCTGCGCGGGTGGATGCAGCCGCCGAGGGCCGGTACCAGCCCGTTCACTGCCACAGAGGAGAGACAGCCTGCGAGCAGAAGTAATTACAGAGTTGCTGGAGGTAAAGGAGTGCCAGCTCCAGGAAAAGAACGAGGCCTCCCTTTTCATTTGGAGACATTAATACACGGAGAATGGTTTAGCCACTGTATACGAAGCAAATCATCAACTTATAGGAAGACATTTCTGTATAAAAATACTTGAAAGCCTTCTCTGGGTTTTTTCTGTGCGGGGGAAAATGGTTCTAAAAGAGGTTTTCATCAGTTTTCATCAGTGAAGTCAGCTGCTCGCTATTGAGGCCTCTCTTTCCATCTGTGTGAGGTAATGCAGTGACATGTGCAGGTTTAGACTGATGATGCATGATCACAGCATCAGACTTTGTTTGCATATCACATTCATTATTTTGACCCTAATGCACTATTAAGACTATGATGTTTACACTAGATGCTAATAGAATAGTCCATTCACATTCCCTCTTGTATGTTACACAGAGTCTGCTCGTGATCCTGTGATGTCCTAATGACCTTATTCAGGTTAAGGTGATGGGGAAGTGCTGTTTACGTGCCAGTGAATTTTGAGTTTGTGGTTAAGATAAGATAAGAACGTTTTTATTCCTCCCCCATGGGGGAAACACATTTACAGAAGCTCCGTAAAAAACAAGTAAGGATAAAGAAATGAAATAAAATAAGATAAAAATAAAATAAAATAATCTTAAAGGCCTACTATTTACAGTTTGGTTTACAGTTAAATATGAGAACTGCACTGCACTGTATCATGATGGGAAAATGCCTCGCTGGCAGGTCAGGTCTCTACATACCCTTCTTTAAGCATCTGAACTGAATGAATACTGCTGAGCTCGGACGACTTTAATATTGTGCTTGTGAGACAGCAGCACTCCCTGTGCATTCTTTATTCCTCTCCTCTCCTCCCATTCCTCAGCTCTAACAGACTGCCTGTCATTAAAAACACGTGTTGGCACATATAGCATCAATGTACAGTGCACCCCTCCTACTGTAACACTGTGTGGTAATGCCTGCACCACCCACAGTTTGAAGCCAGAGGAGGGGACTCTGTCATGAGAATTAGCTTGTGCTGGTGTTTGGTGACATGGGTGTGTGTGTGTGTGTGTGTGTGTGTGTGTGTCAGATCAGGATGACATCTACCATTTTCTCAAATGTGGCTTCTCTTTGAAAGTGTGGTTACAGTGAACATTAATGGACAATATTATGGTTTTTAAGTGGCCGCCATGCTGCGTTCGAGAGCATGAGATCCTCCTCCGTTAATGAAGAGCGTGTCAGCTCTCAGTGTTTGTGTGTTTGCATAGTAACTCCAGCTGAGTTTGTGTTGGGTATTGGTCCGCTATATTTTGATGTAAGCCGATGAGATCACTTAGTCACACTGTGCGGTTGCTGATGAGCACCCATGATTTTAACAAGAGCAAACATGAAGTCAGCGAGCAGAGTTTTGGGCAGAGAACGCCCTTTTGACCAACACGACGCGGTCAGCAGGCAGTTAGTAAATTTATCTTATTTAGCCCGCTCATGTAATTAAACATGTGTGGAAATGCTTTGGTCATGTTATATTCATCCTAAATGTAGGTTAGCTCTTTATTTTAAACACTGGGTCTATTAGAATACATGACATATTCATACTGTGCGGGCACGTGCTGCAGATATGTGTAGTATACAGATATGCACGTGGTATATTGTGTACACGTGTACATGTCCTTAAACCAAAACCTGGACTAGACAGAAGAAAGAAGACAAGTGTATCTCTTAGCAACTTTTCTGAATGGATGACAGCAGGAGAATAAAAGACCTGAGTCTAATGAGACAGAAAGAGTCCTCCTAGTTATGATTTCCATATCCCCACTGACACTATGCTAAATCATAAGGAGTAAATATATTTGGTTCCTTACCATTCGCTAAAGTTAAATATATTCATTAGAACCTAATAGATATAATAGATAAACTGGCTGAACAGTTTTGGCTGAGAGGGACTATAGGGGGCTGTCCAGTTATCAAAAGGTCAGTGGTTTAATACTCAGCTCTTCCATCTATTCTGTGTGTCGAGGTGTCAAGACATTGAGCTCCCAAAATTCAATGCATGTACGCTAATATGAAAACTGTTAATCTCATCTTTGCCGCCTCAGTGGTTTCTATATTCTTCTGGTGACATGGTGAGAAGTGAGCTGCCAGGTTTGCCATGTGGCACGCTTGGGGTTTTTCACACAGCTGACTTGGCTCGAGAGAAAAGACACCACACCCACAGCCTTCCCCACCCTATAATTCCCATGAGACCCGGTTTATTGTCTTCTTATAAATGCCTCACCCACTGGTGTTATCCACAGTAGCAGTTGTGTTTCAAGGGGTTTATGAGGGTTTTCCTTGTCTCGGTTAAGATCTAAGTGTTCCACTCATTATTATGCTCCACAGTGGATAATTTAGTCACAAAGTCATCTGTTTACAATAGACCAAACCTTAAAATATTCGCTAATCTCCCGTCTCCATGACCCGTTAAATAACATTAAAGCATTTTAGAATATCATCACAGCCCTTTATTCTTTATATCTAATACATGGGCAGAACTCATCATCCTGTGTATGAACAACATACTATGATTTCAGACACAGCCCGGGTAGCTCTCAGCCTAACTAGTATTTTAACCATTACACTGACAATGTGCCATGAAGCAGTACAAGGCCGTTAACAGCTGAAATGTGGCTCAGATATTAGACCTGACAATATGCAGCTTTTGTCGCTGGGAGACAAAAAGTGCAAAAAGATGCTTGGACCATTTCCCCCTCCAGATGCTTCTGATGAACATTTCACATGGTCTGCTTCTTAAGCCCTTTGTTCAAATTTCTTTTGTCTGTGTCACCATTTGGCAAATGCTAAATTAGCATATACTAGCTGGGGGAAGGAAGCCAAGTACTGAGTGGAGTTGACCCTATACGAGTCTGTCTCTAAAAAACTGGAGCAGCGAACGCTTAAACGAGATCAAACAGTCTCTGACCTTCAGATGCTCTTCTGGTTGTGCTCAAAGACACTCTAGATGTTTGAACCCAGTGTCACATTCAACAGGTTTTTTTTTAATTTGGGTTATGCACCAAAAGGTTTTCATTTGTGCAAAACTGACCGCCCCAGACCACCCTCACTTGTGCAAAAAGTAAGAATAAGGTGACCTAGACCCAGATGACCCAAAAGTGAATCTTGTAATACTTCAGGAATGTTTAGCAATCGCATTCAGCTTGCCATCAACACGGGATCCAAAATACAGATGTAAAAGCTTAAATTCTGGAGGGGAAAAAAGGACAGCGAGGATGCAAACAAATATCGTATCTAGGACTGACATCACAACACAGTGACCCACAAACCATGTTTCATGAAGCAGTAGTCACAGTTGGCTTCGAGGTGCATACTTGAGGGGGAAGTGGAGACCACTTAAAACTTCAATGTTGTGCAAGGCAATTGGCGCAGAATTAAAAACATTTATTTGCCTTTACCTCGCTCGCCCAGGTATCAACGTGCAGGTCGGCGCAGCACGCCTGCCTCATAGCTTGACAACTGGTCACAGCTGGGCAGAGCGTCAATCTGAGTTCCAGAGAAATAAGAGGAGGAGCGGGGGGGGGGCTTCCGAGCAGTTTACTCTCAAGATCTCACACGGAGTGCTCGTGGCAAGGCATGTGGACGGGCCTTGGCAGGTAGCCTGGGTCCACGTGGCACAGCCAGAGCTTCTACTATAGTTCAGATTCACAGAGAAACAGAGGGAGAGGAAAAAAATTAAAGTGAGGAGAGCTCTGCTCTGAACAACACGATGTCAGCCGTGTCTGGGTGAGTCAGCATGGGTGGCTGTCTTTGATCAAAAGACATCGTCCCTTTTGCAACGTGTAGCCAATTGACAATTACAGACGTTGTCTGTAAGCACAGGGGAATATACAGCAGTCAGTCACAGCAACGACTGCCTGCCTGTCCGCTTAATCTCTTCCTACAAATCCTTTGGTCATTGATGAACCTAATGGATGGTAATCCAGGAAATGGACGATCCATGGAAACAAAGCCTCCTCGTGGTGTCTGATGTGTCCAGAGGCATCAGAGTGATCAAGCCACAGCTATGAGCAAAGAAACAACTGGATGATCACCCATCTCTTACCTGAAGTGACCTTTGCAAAGTGATGCAGTATAAGACAACAACACACAAGAACTGCATCAAGCATTACCTAACAAACTGGTCACTTGTTGTATGACAAAGTGTAATGTTTTTATCATTTGCCTAGCTAGTTTCTTTTCATTATGGATGCAAGGCCCCCAGCGTTTGTGGCTACCACATATGAGAACAAACTGCTGTATGAAATGTTGGCTGGTGTCCACATCACATTAAAACCCATTGAGCATAGTTCCGCAATTTGTTTAAGTGTTTTCATGATGTTAGACGCACAAATAATGTCATAAAACCTCCTGTGTGATTCTTGGTCTGACTTTGCTCAGCCCTGCTCAACACCTGATGTGAGAAGAACCTGAACTGAGCAGTGGACTGGCAACCACATGTTCATAATAGGACACAGGAGACACTGATACATGAGGTGACCTAAATATTGCTCAGTTTTTTTTTCCTGTTTACGAGATATAACTGAGAATGTGTCTGCATGAGACGTTCCAGCTGTTATACTCGGCAAAGTGCAACACAGATGCAACCCACATTCGAGCAAGGGAGAAACTCCAGGCTACCAATTTCAATGGCTCCTTCCGTCCATCAACTTTAATGTGATGGATGGGATATATTATATGTTCTTTTAACGGGAACGTAAGCTACAGCAAAGTCAGTGTTGAGTGTGAAGCCTCCAAGATTTGTTTTTAATTAAGTTGAAGTGAAATGTTTGGCGTTCGATAATCCCGACTGCTTTTCCCTATTTCGTCACTTTGGACAACAACGGCTCATCCATCAACTGCTGCAGCTGTTTCACACTCAAACGCTGTGACAACCTCTGAATGGAATGTTTCGCTTCTATTTGAAATCATAAAATTGATCACGGGACATCAATATCCACTTTATGAATGTCAAAGGCACACTTGATTAAAGTTATTTATAGGTCGTACAAATGAAATGCTAACAGTTGTATCGCTTGTGGCAACTGGCAGGTCATTCTTTGTTTGTACTGTGGGAAAAGCTAAATCTGAAACACAAGGTAAACCAAGGACAGCTTGTCTGGAGTCATCATGCCACGCATGAGAGACCGTTTCTTTGTTTTAACAACACTCGTGTCAATTTCAGTGTGGACTTGGCAGTCAGTGCTTTCACTCATACTTGCACGTGACAGGCGAGTAGCATCTAATCCCAAAGCACTGACGTACATGAATAATGTATGGCATGACAAGTCCAGCTCTTCATTGCCTCCCAGCAGTCCCATACAGGTGATGGTATATTGGACACCCTCACCAGTATGTCAACTGGCTTCACAAGAAGAGCTGATTACGAGCACTTACCAAACAGAACCTTGGCCTCTTTCCTCTGCGCTATTTGGAAGTCACTCTGTCTGACCTCTTAATGAGTGAAAGCTATCACGCAGTCCAAGAGAAGCACAAATACCAAAATGTACTAGAACAATATCTGGATTTAATCGAGGTCAAGAAACTGGCGTGTTGATAGGGAGCCTAAAGTCTGTTTCATCTCCTCCATCATTGTAATGGTTAAACAAATCAAACCACGCTGATCCAGGACCAGTGAAGAGATAGCAAGGTTAGAGCCGAGCCAAAAGCCTTTATTCTTTAGAGATTAGACATCAGTAAAGAATTTGTAGTGTGCTAATAGCCGAGAAAATTAGTCTCGTCAACTTCATTCAAACCGTTTTCCTTGATAGCTTCATCGCCACTAAGCTTTGCAGATAGCTTCAGAGTTTGAGAGCCTATAGTTCTTTGGAAGTAGGGCAGCAGTTTGTTTCCAAATTAAATAAACTGTTTCTCCAAAAGATTTAGGCTTTTTTGGAAACATGCATTTAGTGGTGTGAGGATGGTGGTAAAGCTAGACTTTAATTTTTATTTTTCCTGGTTGGTATGCTGCGTTTCTCACTCTGGTGCATGACAGGAGTCTGATCCCGCCGTGGTCCTGGCTTTTGTAGTCTGGATGAGTGAGTCTTCACAGAAGGGCTCTAGTAACGACCACTTAAAAGTCGGCTTCAAATAGAAGCTGTCATTATTTCCCTATAGAGGGACAGAGGCCACTGCGAGGTGAGACCACACACACGCCTCAGGGTGTTCCGTTTAGAAACATTTAAATATCATCTTCACACAGGTATCAACCAGAGCCCGAAATACTGTGTACATGCGGTACGTGATATTTGCCCATGTCTGTTTAGCTCATTAACAGCAGCACATGCTGGCTCAGCTTAAGGTCTCCTCCTACTTAATGCTTCCTTAATCGAAATGTGCCAAAGAAGATTCGGCTACTTGGTGTTTACGTTAAGTTCATAATTTATGCTGATGCCCTCTGTCTCCTGCAGCCAACCATTCCACTGTCTTCAAGTCTCCGTTGAGTTGTCGACGTTTCATGAAGTATCCATCAATTTCGACATTATTGGATCACACATACGCCTGCCTGGCATCCAGACTAACCAACGGAGATGGCGATTTCAACCACATGGCACTGGACTGACACTCCAAAACAGTCCTGTGGTTGGCAACTTCCTTTCAGTCCCAACTATTTTTTTTTTTAAATAGCCGCCGTTTTTATAGATTGGCAGAGTATTTTAAGAAGGCACCACAGGACCTTTCCTTGTCTGTTGCTAAGATATTGCTCCAGGAAGTTTACATCCATACTAAAGATATATAGAGCTACTGATCATCATGCTGCATCCACCAACTCTGTGGCAGCTGTGTGACCTGTTTAGATATTAAAAAAACCTGACTTGTTTAAATATGTCATTTGCATCTGATGACCTCACTTTGAGCCGTTCCATCTGTGTGACCGGGCTGCAGTAAAAGATCCAACGTTTGGTCAGGGCGACGGCCCTCTCACTTATCAGCTGCCCGTTGATGGTTCTCCAGACATGACGCTCCCATTTCCTCCTGACCCAATTTCAGAGTTTGCTTTGGATGCAGCTTGTGGTTTATTGTGTCAAGCCACTGCATGTGCCATAAATAAGTGATTTATGAAGGACCCATGTAGACTGCAGCTCTGGCTCAGTCTTGTAGTAACTACCTGATGTTACTGTGTGGTCTGTAAGAAGCAGGATAGAACTGTGGCGTGTTCACTTTAGGCCAAACCTTGATGATGAAACTTTTAATTGACATAAGCAAACTTTAATTCAGGAAACCTGAAGCTCCTACAGGATATGGTTTTAATCTATTTTCTACATGTCTCAGAGTGATCGCTGTTAGCTGTAGCACCCACACGTGCAATGTGTTGTTTGCTTCCTGAGAGAAACTGTCTGTTGTGTATCAGGGCCGCGGTGCCGAGGTTGGCTGGAAGTGCAAATGGGACCCGGAGCCAGGAGAGAAGGTCCTGCAGGAGAGAAAGGAGAGAAGAGGGCTGGAGAGGCAGCTCCAACAGATCCAACAGCAGCTGGAGATCCTGGGCCAGAGCCCAGAGATGACTGTGAGTGCAAAACAGCTACGTTCATTCACACACACACACACACACACACACGCACCAAGTGTCTCAGAGCTCATTACATGGGGACTTGCTATAAATCATTTTAATCAAAACTTCAAATTAATGCTGAATGATTTACATTTTGGGGATTCATTTTTTGTCCCTGTGAGGAACACTAGTTTTGATAATGTGACAAACAGTTATACCTGGACCTCACACATACACACACACACAGCACATGGTTGAATTCAAGCAAATACTTCCAAACACCATCTGGGTTACAACAATCCTCAGAGGTTCTGTGCGTAGACACGTGAGTGAACAAATTATTACTAGCCACAGCTCATACGTAGTCATTCTCACAGGGGGGACGATGGAATCACTTTCAATAATCATTTCTCTGAGGGCCCATCATTTTCCCTCTTTTTCTCCATTTTCCTTCCCTCGCTTTGAATCACTGACACGCTCCATAAACAGTTTAATATGAGTTGTCGTAGGCTTTTTGAGACAGAGCGATACAGTTCGCGCTCTGCTGTTATTTCTATGTGGCCTTGTCCTGAGGGCGAGGATGGACGCATACTACACTGATAGCATTGTGTCCTCCATGGTGTTTTCATTGCTTTCTGGCATTCTTCTCAGAGATCCGATGTCCGTGCTCCACAGCGTTTCCTGGAAACCATTGAGCTGTGTCTGGTTTTAAGAGCCGCTGTAGAGTTACAACCACAGAATGGGTCGCTCTCTCCCAAAACCCTGTAGCTAAAGGCGCAACACAAGAATGTTCCACAAAACAAAGGTGAATGGGCCTGATTTCTGCCGTCTCTGACATTTGTTCCTTTGAATTTTGGGTCGAGGAAGAGATAACACGAGATAAATTCATCAGTTTGACTTAGTCATTGTTTAGATAGGTTAGCTTCTTTCGGCCTTGCGCAACAAACTACCCGTTTGTCTAAACTAAGTACTGCTGTGGATGGAGGACACATTCAACCCATCTATTCTAACAGTGATGTGTCAGTGAGAGGTATATGCCTCATTTCAACATAAAAGATTCACGGTGATGTAATAAACTCCTCAAACGTGTGCAGCGTGTGCCACGCCCTTACATCAAACAAGGCACCATGCCAAGAAACCTCAAACCTATTCCTGGTCTAATTAAGCAGAAACAAATGGACTTTCTTTGCTAATTAAGTCAAGCTCCTAGGAAACCGTCCTTTCATTGTGATCACATGAGATCAAAACCACCAGTCTCTTAATAGCTGGTGCTAAACACACTTTGCATTTAGCTGTGCGTCTGCAATGTAAACAGCATCCTCGCTGTGTGCGTTCACAGCGCTACCAGGCTTGTTTTGTGGTTAGAGGAGATTTATTTGTGCGATTTGTCTGGGAGGGGGATCCTCAAACACTTTCACACAGCTACAGTTGCTCATAAAGTTGATTTGTGTAACATCCGTAACTCAGAGGTCTCCTCAAAGTCTTTTGGCACCTGAAGTGTGTACCAACTGCGCAGAGGTTGTGCATAGTTCTCTGGTGGAGTTAAAGGCACAATAACTAAGAGGGGGTTTGTTTTTTTGTTTTGTTGCTTAGAGCAATAAAGTAGGGGCGGGGCGGGGGGAGGGGGGATCTGTGCAGGGCGGGGCCTAATCAATGTTAGCACATTCTCCATCCATTTACTGCCTGTAGAGAATGAACCAGGTGCTCATGCTTCTTTTAAGAGACAGGTGCTAAAACTCTGTTTTTCAGACAGGGGCTGAAAGGGGAACTGCAGTAATGGACAGTCTGAGGAAAGTAGTGCAACTGCATCTGAACAAGAAATGTGTACAATAGCTTAGCTTGTGCATCAATAGTCTCAACTGACTGCACAAGAATATAAATCAGCAGATACCTCAGTGTAACATTTTCAATAATGCTTCCAATTTAGAACCAGATTTTTCTCTTTTCCAAACATGGCTCCAGTTCCCGAACAATAAACCACCAATTCTGTCTTAGAGGAGGTTGCGTAGCTATTTTGAATATTTGGTCCAAACCTAAATGTAGAAATGCAGGGATGCACTGGCTCAGATCACGCTGTTTGTTTCTTGTCCGTCAAAACTTTTCAAGGAGCAGTTTTATCTTTGCCTACTTGAAGTCGGTGATGACAGGAGCAGAAACTTTGAATCCTGAATTCCAGAGGAGGAAGCCAATTTAAGAGTTTGACAGTCTGTGAATTTGCTTTAGCAATATGTTTGCAATAAAAATGTTTTACTGTACCATATATCTGCAAACCCCCAAGATGGATTGGATGTTAAATGTTTTCCCTGCAAGTGGGAACCGTGCTGCTCTGTGTTTAGTCTGGCCAGCTGCTGCAGCGCACCACTTACTGCAGAGGTGGAAAATGTCTCATGCGTTGTGGCAGTGGCTACAGATTCCTTCACTACTGCAGCCTGATTGATTCCAGTGTGCGATGTTCAAAATTCAAGTGTTTGTCTGGAGAGTTACCTGGTGATTTATTCAAACAAAAGCCGTGTTGAGCTGGCCTCAGATCTGAGGCCTGATTCTGTGCGTCATCCCCGCTTCCCCCTCCTCTCTGTCGAAGCACGACCCCTTCCAGTGCAGTTCACCGCTTTGCCAAAGAATCTCCCCTTTCACCTTTAGATTTCTTTTCTAGCAGCTTGTCGGTGCAGCAAAGGCTCGGCCCTTTCCTCTTTCAAGAAAGGTCTTTGACGCTTGCTGGCTCAACAGCTGATCTGGTGTTTTGCTTTAACTTTAATTGGCTGCGTTCCTACATCAACTGCGAAAGGAAGGACAATCCCAACATTTACTGTAATACACGATGGTTCCATAAATCAGCTTAAATCATCAATCATGCTTCCTCTCTCGTATTTCTCTTACATCAAGAAGCTTTAGGCTCATGTTTTTTTTCTGTGATACAGGAAGACAAACTGCACTCTGATGTTTTAGTCATAACTCACATATACAGTATTTTAGCACAAATTACTTTTTTTACATGATACTGTGGTCTGAGTTTACACATCAGACTTCAGGATTTCACGTCTTTATACACTCCATATGTTTCTCTTTGAACCTGGAATGTGAATTGGTTTGACAGAACCTTTGTCAAAAGGTTTTTCTGTGAAAATTTCACATTTCTATGAACTATCCCTTTAATATGACTGTCTTCAATATGACTGTCTGCTGTAATTCTGCTGCATTAACATCTCAATGCATGTAAAGTAGAAAATGCATTTGAATTCCTACCAGTTTTGTGAAGGGAAATGTGTGCTGTTAAAATAATACTGCATTCTCTTTTTAGGATATCATCAACTAGAATATGTATAGTACTAGAACTGTATAGTATCCACATTAATTCACATGTGACCGACATGTTTTTCCTTCTAACCACAATACATGTTCGATGATGTCACTGCTACTGGCTCACATCAAACATAAGTATCAGCATCTAAATGGAACGCAATGGTGTAATGAATAGAATTCCTCCCTATATTAGCGGAGAACTGGCCCCTGGGTCTGTGGCCGATAAAGCCGAGGTATGTGACTGAAGTCGGTGACCTTGAAACCCGAGCAGCCCTGCACTGTGCGCTTACAGGAGCCAACAGTGAGCTGTACAGAAGCGGTGGTCCTATGCAGGGCGGAAAGCTGCAGCTTTGTCAGATTCAGCTATCTGCTGGAAACTGATACTACACAAGAACTGAGGACTTTTATCTTTCACTGAAGGCCAGGAGGCCTCTCCAGCCTTCCACTGATGGTCGGGGGAGGAGGTGGATGCCTGGGTCTGGGGCCCGAACTACACATTAAACTCTTTGTCATTTTTATGCCATTCAGTGCGCAGGGAAGACGAGTAAAAGCTGTGATAAATGACCCTGTACTGAGTTACTAGAACACTGATGAAGGTTCGGGGTTTACGTTCCCTACACATGAGCGGTGTGTGCGGCTACAGGCCACAACGAGACAAAGCATTAAGCCTGCTGTGTCCTCATGGCTGGTGAAAGTGGGAGCAATAGATACAAGATACTGTATAAGGATGGATTTGAGGCTTTACGTTGATGTCCTCGAGCCCATGCGCCACTGTCCTCTGATGTTTACTGAATGAGCTCAACCACTGCAGCGTCAGTGGATTGACTGAGATGAGCATTAATGCTTTAGTTTGACTTCCTCATACATTAAGACAGAAAAACGCATCAATCATCCGCAAAGGCACCCTTGTATTACGGGTACCTGAGGTCAACCGCAGCCGCCACAGGTCACAGCATTTTGTCATTGCAGTAAAATACACTCTTTCTCTCCTTCGTCTCCTTTTTCTCGCCAGTCTGTAGGAAAGTCTTAACTTTCAGTTACCATATTCTCCCAGACGGCTGGTGCTGGTTAAAAGCAGCTCTGGCTATTAATACTTCAGCCGGTGGGGCACTTTTTATATTGGCCCATTCATGAGCTCTCAAACTGTTACATGCCGGTAATTGACCACAAACTTTTTTTTTTTTGTGCCATACGTCTCAGGTTGCAGTAATGGATCACTGATGTTTGAGAAAATTATGCCAAATATCTTCTGCCTGCAAGGGACGCTAAGTGTACGCCAAGAAGCTAAGCTGTCATGATGCATATAGCTTTGTACACAAAGCTAACCTAACACCCCCCCCCACATTAACAGTTGAAGGTCAAGTGCACAGGCAAGAGGCTGTTACTTGCCACATGCATGTCAAATTAGAAAAACACAGAGTGTTGCAGGGGGCATCACTGCTGGAATGTGTCCACGGGGCCTGTGGCCTGTGGTATAAGATGACATGCAGCGTCTAGGTAATTGCAGGGATCATAAAGAGTAACTTGGGGCTGACCCGCCATGACTGAAAGGGTGTCATTACATCGCGAAGGACTTTGAACGTGGACAGGTTTGTCTGGTAAAGCTATTTATCAGCAACTGGGACATGGCGAGAGGCTGGAGAGGCTTCAGAGGGTGGTCGGGTCAGAGGAGGAATACAGATGATCGATGAAGAGTATTAGCTTCAGCTTGCGGGGTGGACGAGACACAGGAATGTGATGTTGTTTGAAGTGACTCAGTGGGATGTAAGAAGAAGGTGAAAACAACAGCATGGCCACAATATCCTCTTTGTTTGAAAACAGAGGGTCTGTGATAAGCCACTTGGACCTGAGGCCTGTTTGTGATGTTGAGCCACAGTATCAAAGTCTCGCGGACACACATTTGTCTCAAAACCCTCAAACCATGAATACCATAAATAAGTAAAGGCAAACTTACTGGGAAAATTGCTGTTGAATTCATCTGTGCCAAAATCCTTCCCCTTCATTGTCAATGTTGCAAAAATATGCAAACTGAAGCCAATTAACCAGCTTTTATTCGGTAGTCGTGTCTGAAAACAACTAAGATTCCAATGTTAATTCTTTTTTGGTTTAGTTAATTCAATGGTTTTCTGAAGAGAGCTTCATGCTAAAGCCAAATAATGTTTTCTGTAAACAACAGTTCTGTACTCAAACTCCACAAAACCAAACATCTGCTACTCATAGTAGCTATTATCTCGTAAACATTAGGCTGCTAAATAGCCAAATATTTCCCTCAAGAGTTAGCGTTGATAAATTAGGTATCAACCATCACAAGTCCAAACGAATCCTTATGTTACAGTGTGACTTGTGAATGTATGAAAAAAGAAAACAGCTAGCTCACACTCTGCGTCTTTATTATTCATAAGGTGATAATGATGTGTTTTTGTTGCTGCAATTTGGAGAAAACAACCCACGAATCCTGCTTTGGGACTTTTATCTGCTCCTATCTGGACTGGGGTCAGAATGACTGGATGACAGGAGTTCCCTCTTTTAAGGCCAGGGACATTCTGTTCGACTGGGATGACAGCTAGAAACACCAGCTCACATGCTGAGAGAATGAAGACAATGATTACCATTCCACTCCAGAGGTTTCAAAGCATTGCTTTCCTGGACACGCTTCAGGGTTATTGGTCATGTCATGAAAGGTAATGAGTTGATATTATTGGAAGAACCTGACTGTTGATTTGCAGCTGCCCAAACACAGTACAGGATCCTCACACCGAGAGATGGCAACTGTCTATGAGCACTCGCGCATCGGGAAATTATTCATGTCTCGTCTTAGGAATCAAAAGTTCAATCAAAGTAGTGAAATTATTTTAAATCAAAGGCTTTACTAACTGTTGCTAAATAAGCCAAACACTACCATGGAAACGATGACATTGACAACACTGACACTGAAACCCACCCCTCTCCTCATAACCTAGTTTAGTTTTTGAACTCACATGCAGTCCCTGAAGGCTGCCTGCGAGGAGTCGAAGAATTAAAAAACAGTGGTCATATCCAACTGGAAGTGTTTTTTTTCCCAGACAGCTTCCAACTAGGCACAGGGGACACTGTCAGCATTGCACTTCATTATTATCTACTGCCACTGTTATCTCAGGTCATGCATTAAGGTGGACGTGTGAAAACTGAGTTTTAAGCCCAGTAAAGGATCTTTGTTAATGGGAACAGGTCTCGGGAGGATGTCAGGAAGATATGAGCAGTTAATATGAAAATAATGATGCTTGGTTAGAATCCAAAAGGCAAAGTACAAGCAGTTTTTAAGAGAGTTTATCGTCAACAGTGGTTTGGCTTTCTTTGGTTTGAGGGTTGTGTCATAGGTGAGAAGCAGGATACAGATCTCTGGATTGTGGAAGGGAGATATGACAATGAGGTGATGATCTATCTGAGACCAGGATAGGTGGTGAGGCAAAGATGCAGTCAGGGGACATAGCACAAGGATGGAGCGTGAGGTGGCAAATCAAAGGCAATGGCTAAATCCCTTGAGGATTAATGGACTAGATGTTTGTACCATACGGGGGACTGAAGGATCTGATGGAGCGCACAGGCAGACAGCAAGAAGGGCAGACTGGGGACAATCGGCCACACACGCATCGAGAACAGAGGCAAACACGCAAAGTGAGGTAGCCCAAAGTCTAACCCTGGCATCGTGACGTCTGGAATAATATGACATTGATACTCCTACGAGAGGTCTGTCTGTAATTGAGTCTGAGTGGAGTGGTTATAAAAAATTTTTAAAAACGTCGGGTTTCTGTGTATTCACACAAACACATGCTTGACTTATACTTCTGAAATCATACGTATCGTCTGTGTCATTTTCAGAACGAGTCCGAAGAGCTTACGGAGGAGGAGTTACTCGGCCTGCTGGATGAGTGTGAGCTGGCTGAGAGCTGGAGAGAGGAGCTCGAGACAACTGACACGACACCACGCGATCCGTCAGAACAAGACACACCGACCAATTCAGTCTTAAGCAAAGACTAAATACGACCTGAAGCCTCGTCCTCAGAGAATCTAAAATACTGGCTCAGTGTCAAGAGACAAATGTGACTAGTTAGCATTTATACACAACATGTTGTGTACAATAACTTTCAGGACTGAAGATTCAGAGCTCAAATACGGAAGGAGACAATTTCACTGTATCAAAAACTAATGGGAGTGGTGGATGGGCAACAAAAAGGTGAATAAAACAGTTGAAAGACACAAAATAAAAAAAACCTCCAGGGCACAGCAGACTGGCCTGGTAGTGTGGGTGAAGGAGAGAGGAAGAGAGCAGCTATCTAAAGATCCCAAAGTATTGACAGCAAACACAGAGTGAAGAGTGAGATCAGCATGTGGATGAACAGATGATCTGACTCACCAGAGGAATCAGCTGGGTGGGGTGGGGGGGGTGGCACGGTGGTGCGGTGGTCAGCACTGCTGCCTCACAGTAAGCAGGTGCTGGGTAGAACGCTCGGTCAGGGCCTTTCTGTGTGGAGGTTGTATGTTCTCCCTGTGCCTGCGAGGGTTTCCTCCCACAGTCTTTAAGATTGTTCAATCTAAAAACAACTGCCCATAGGCGCGAATGGATCTCTGTTGTTGTATGGCGACAAGCGGTTGAAGACGAAGAATGGATGAATCCTAATGAGCCTAATTGATTTCAGCTGTCACTGATGATGAGGAGGGAAACCTCAGGTAGAAGGAGGGTGACTTAGCCACGCCCCCCTTGAAAACAAAGGAAAACAGAAACCAGGCATGAGAGGATGGAGGAGAAGGATATTGTTCTTATGCGTGTTGGCAGAGCCACAAAGACAGGACAGTTCTCACCAACATACGAGTGTGTGGAAAGTCACTCAGCACCAGATTTTCACCAGGTGGTTGCAGTAGAGTATTTTGGCATTTTTACTGGTTAAAGGTCAAGGTCTAAAAAATGTGTTCAAAAAGAAGATTTTGAGTTTTAGACATGAGCCAAGGCTTATGCTGATGAGAAACATATTCCCCATCATACGTGTATACAGTGGGAATGCCACACCCCTATAATGCTTTTTCAGTTCTGTTTGTTTTATTCTCAGCTCGAGGACAAACAGCAGCTGTGCCAGCCGTTGTAAATAACTAAGTATCATAGATGAGAACAGAAGATTGCTGTCATTAAAGCTAACAACTGTGCAGAGCACTCTCCCGCACACACATCCCATCGTGTATTTAAACTAAGCCAGCTTCTATGAAATATAGCACTGCTAGTTGGTAGCCTGCGGTCAGCCATCCAGCAGGGCTGTTCATGAGGATGGAGGGAGGGTATATGCTCCACATGAGTGGTGCTCACGTTCACTTCAGCTCCAAACATTCCTGCCATTCCTGCCTCTATAGGTGATCTCCTTTAGAGTGGGCCAGATTAGTAGGATCTTCTGAAAGTGGAGTCCTTCTGACCTCGGCCAAGCTTTATTTTCATAAAAAAAACAAACACAACTCCGCTGACCAACAATTTTAATCTCTTAAGATTTGCTGCTCAGACAGTTCCTATTTGTTCCTGCTTGCATGGCGTGAGGAGCCGTCTGCACCTGGCTGACCTCAGCCCAGAGGTGCTGCCTCACCTCTCTCCTGGCACTCCGGACACCTACAGGCCCGTTCGTCTCACTCTTCACCTCAGCCCCACACTCTGACCCCGTCTAACCGCCGGGAATTATCTCACATTCCTCCACGCTGAGAGCACGTCAGCCAGGTGAGCCCTACAAGGTCAACTCCAGATGAGAGGCCTGCTATCGCTATCTGTCCAGGAATCTAAACAGACTCCTCTGCACACGTCTGACAAAGCACATGCAATCATTACACAGACTGACTGCACCCGGTCAGACTTGACTTTTATCCAAATTCCACACGTTTGTAATGCTTCCATTCGCACAGCGCGCTATTGCCCGTTTTACAAACGCCATCGCTGTGATATATTTTTAGGAGGAAATATATTCTCATTCGAGGTAATGGAAACACAGTGAGCTCAGAATGGTAAGAATGAGATCACTTCTAATGTAAAGAGACCGGCGGCATACTGAGACTGTTTGGGTTTTCTGTCATGACCCTCGCTGGTGCCTTAGATTACAGCTTTCTCTGGCCCTGTGGAAAACGCAAATTAGCAGTTGGAATTCTCTTTGCAGATGAGATTCTGGTGCAGAGCATCACAGTCAGTTTGATTCCATGATGCACATTCTGACTGGCATGAGTGGGGACCACACAGCCATGACTTGAAGCAAAAGAAGCATGAAATCCTCTCACATGGAGTGTTGCCTGTTGGAGGTGTAAGGAGACGCCATGTGTTGAGTGTAATCAGATCTGTAGGATGTGATGTTTAACTGAGTTATACTTCATGTTGAGTTTTCCTGCTGGTGACTCCCGAGAATACTCCCTTTCTGTCCAAGGCTTCGCCAGACTCGGCTAATCGGTTCCAGTAGCTGGGCTCCCTGTGCTTTTCTACAGAGGAAACTTAACCTTTCAACCGTTTGTTTGCCCCCCAAAAAGTCACCAATTCCAAGACATGTATTTTTTCCTGAAATGTTTATTGTTCACTTGACATTACAAAATAACAGGTAGGAGTATAAACAGCACTTAGGGTAGAAACTATAAAACAAAGTTTATAGAAAAGCTTCACTAATAATTAAAAAAAGACGTACAAAAAAAAAACAAAATAACAAAGACATCCTCATGTCAGTGTGCAAATAAGTTTATACAGACAGAAACGCTTCCATATGAGGCTACGCTTCTAGATAAATTATTTAAATAGCATATATCTACACAAATGAAATAACCTCAACATAAGACAGACATAATAATTTATCCAAAATGCACAGGAAATACATAGAGCACATCATAGTTTAGACAACATTTCTTTTTATCCTTTACGTTCCTGTCTGGGCTTCGTTTACTACAAAAATATCTTATATACAGCATATAAATGATACTAAAGTCTTGCTTAGAAAAAAAAAGAAGCCAACCAATTTATACTCTGTTGCTAAGAAATGTGATTCTCGTGTATTGCTGGCCTCAATACAAAAAGAATTAATGAGGTAATATTTGTACATAAAGGGTTTCATTTGATTTTCCCTCGTCAGAAATGTACATACGAGCACAGGCACACCAGTCATGCACACTGTGCAGAAGCAGAACGATAGTGATCCATTATTGTTTGACTGTTTTGGTCACATGTAATGCTCTGTCTTGCCACTAGTGGATGGTGATTTCATTCGCTTGGTTGCTAATAACATTCTAAAATGGCAAAGTGCAAAGATGAACGAGAATTAAAGCCTCTAAGATGAATAAGTAAATACAAAAAGCCATACTTACAATGGTTAACTCATATCAGGAAGTAGACTGGCCCTTGATGTTTACGTCCCTTGGCGCTAGATAACATAATAGTTGGTGATAATTACTCTCCAAAGCAGTGTGTGATGTGCTTGCTCTGGACCTGTGCTGTCCTGAATTTTGTGCGATCCTCATTTTCCTTTAGTGCTCTTTCCTGAGAAGACAAATACTTTGGGCCAGTCCTAAGCATCAGCTCAATACAAGACCTTGCGTATATACAGGTCTTTGTGAATGTGTGGGTGAGGGGGTCATCAATAGAACCTAAAACCAATTTTGACTCTGTTTCGTGGCATACAAGCAGAAACACACTGACGCCATTCGCTCTCTTTGATAGCAACAGCCAGTCCATACTGTCCATGGTCCCTCAACAGTTCCTTCAAGGGGCGTATTTGCCCCAGCCTAGGAAAGTTCTACTGCTTTCTTCATACAAGCTTTGAGTCCACAGCAGATGCAGATTAATGCTCAAAAACTAAAAAAAAAAAAGGAAAACTAAAAACATCAGTCACTCTTTGGTTCCTCATCCACAGAGGAAAACCTCCAACCAACTATAGTTCAGGTGTGCAAAGCAATAAAATGCAGCCCCTTTCCAATATAGATCAGAGCAACAAAGTGAGTGGGCCAATGTCTTCTGAGAAGAGCTGCGTTCAACATTTAAGTTTGGTGCAGTGGTGCAGAATCGTCATCGAACTTTCATTTGGCTATTAGTCCTGAGGTCAGTTTACCTCACTTCAGCTCACTTGCTCGTCATTCCTCCAATGTGCATTTCTCATAGGAAAAGGTCTAAGATATTTCGATCCAGGTCTCGTATTATATATTCATATTGACAGACTGATACATTCATCCGTAAGGCTCTGTGGTCCATTTATGTATCTGAAAGAAATGAATGACATAATAAATATTACTTAAAAAGTCTATGGTAACCTGTCACGTTTTAAAATCATATACCATCACTTATGTGCTTACCTCTGCATTCGTATTTCAGGTCTGAAAAGTAAACCATCTCCTGGGAGAAGACATACAAGCCTAGTCGCCCACCAGCGTATGTCTTGTCAAAGATGTTTCCAGAATCGGCCATGATTCTCTTGCCTTCATACATGACCACTCTGAAAATCAAAAGGTACAACATGAGCTACTTTTCAAGTAAAGTGGGCTGATTTACAGGTCAGTGAAGGGCTGCCACTGAGGATTTCAGCTTACCTGATAAGTCCAGTCTTGGGTCTATGGATCAGGTGCCACCTGTAGGCAGTGAAGTCCTTCCAGCCGATGTTCTTGGGGTCGTGCCACAGAGTGCGAACCTGAAGATGAAGAATTTTAAAGGTTGATGAGAAACGGTCAAACATTGTGTTAGCTTCTATCCGGCATCTTAAAGTCAATGAATCTGTTCTCACCTGTCCTGCGGTGTCGCCGGTGTGCCACAGGGCATTCCTCAGGTGCTCACCAGGGCCAGTGGTGGAGTTGACCACTTTGATCGACAGGCCAGAGTAGCCTTGAGCCCTTGTCGGTGTGTGGGACCAGTAGGTCTGCGTGATCTGCTTCCACATGACCGTGTAGAAGCGCGAGCTGGACTGGTAGCCGAACACAAACCCAGCGTAGTCATCATCCCTGTCCGTGTTGATGAAGAACGTACCGCTGAAATCCACTGCACTGAACTCATCGTAACCTGAAAGTAGAGGAGATGGTTTAGAAATGGTTCGCTACTGCTTTGTGTATTTGTTGTGACATGTCTATATGTATGTGACATACCAACAGCAATGCCAGGATCGCAGTTGACTGTCTGGACCAACTCTTTGCCCTGATGCCGGACCACCCAATTGGGGTCAATCTGGGAGGTACCCTTGGGGTCCAGAGGAACCATCTGGAATCTGCGGAAGTCTGTTTCGCTGATGGCAAAGTTCTCTGGACACACGTCATAGATGTCCAGAACATTGTCCTGATCAAAATCGTCTTTGCACACATCTCCACGGCCATCACCTGGAAAATAATAAATAAATATTTAAATAAAGGAAGAGCTTATCTCTCAAAGACACATTTTTTAGAAGCATTCAGATCCAGTTTGACACGGTTGAAGACGGACTCACCATCAGAGTCGAGTTGATCAGGGTTAAAGGCCAGCCGACAGTTGTCTTTGTCATCGGGTATGCCATCATTGTCGTCATCATGGTCGCAGGCGTCACCCTTGCCGTCCTTGTCATGGTCCGCCTGGTTGGCGTTAGGGATGTAGGGGCAGTTGTCCAGGTTGTTTTGGTGGCCGTCCTCGTCAATGTCCTGGTTGTTGTCGCACTTGTCTCCCACGAGATCTGAGTCAGAGTCGATCTGCAAGGGGGAAATAATTCATTTATTATAAGATATCATGTTATAAATGAAATACTGACTCTTCAGACAAAGTGTTTGTTTCCTTGCAGTTTTAATAGAACTTTGACAAAGCTACACGACAGATTGGATGCTAATATTAAGTTGCGATGGCATAAATGCAAAAGGTCATATTTCTAGTTACCTGATCAGGGTTGTGCTCCAGGGGGCAGTTGTCACAGTGGTCTCCCACACCATCTCTATCAGTATCTCTCTGGTCCACATTGTAAACATATGGGCAGTTGTCGTTCTCATTCAGAATGCCTGTTCAGTCAAAACAAACTCTTCTTAGACTTTAGGACTGCGCACGTGTTTTTCAGTGCCAAGGTAATGGCAAGATGTCTCGGACAGAAGTCAGGGAAGCCTCCTACCATCGCCATCGATGTCCACAGCACAGGCATCACCCTCTCCATTGTTGTCAGTGTCGGTTTGGTCGGGGTTGGCCTCAAAGACACAGTTGTCACAACTGTCGCCAACATCATCCCTGTCCGCGTCGTACTGGGCAGGGTTGTACACTCTTGGGCAGTTGTCCTAAAATCGTAAAGAAATATACATTCAATTTGTTAAATTAGGTCAAATAAAGTATAATGTATATGAACAAAACTTGCTTTCAAGGTTTTTTTTCCCCCCTGTCAGTGGAATGTGATTTTCCACTGCCTGAGAGCCGGTAATTTCTACCACAACGTTTTTCTTGCCCAACTTTCCAAATCCACACTTAGAAATATGGGCATCAAGCCACCTCATCCTCAATCCTGGATTCATGCTGAAATTATATCAAACAATTCCTATGGTGCAGCCTTTCCATTCTAGCTCTCTGTTGAAAGTCTGCAGGCATGGGGCCTATACATTCCTCCTGCCCAGAGGAAGGATGGCTGCAGCTGATTACTATGTCTGGTCTCTGAGGAAAGCACAGCCTGAGGCTAAATAAAGCTGGAGCAGTGACTCACCCTATCATCGGGGATCCCATCATTGTCATCATCATGGTCACATTCATCACCCAGGCCATCTTTGTCATGGTCTTCCTGACCAGAGTTGGGGAGGTTGGGGCAGTTATCCTACGAGGGAACGACAGGGTGGTTAAGGAGGCGATCATGACAATAATAGAGTGCAGCTGGGTAATAATGGCCTTTGGTGTTTCTGTCCACATGGGGTCTGGCTACCTTCTTGCAATGGTAGGTGGCGTTCGCCACACACAGCAGGTCAGTGTTGGGCCATCCGTCCAGGTCAGTGTCCTCGCCACAAATCCGGCCATTCCCAGCGTATCCTGGCTTGCACTCACAGCGGAACATGGAGTCGGAATAGACGCCCAAGTAGATGCATTTTGCATTTTTATTACAGTTGTGGCTTCCATCCAGGCAAGGGTTACGAGGCGTGCAAACCTGAAGAAAAAAGCAGAGGATTAGAAAAAAATAGAGGCAATGAGCCCACTGGCTACAAAAACAGATAGTAAGTCGTAAATCAGACCTGTTTTTTAGCAGTAGCCTGTTCCACTCCTCTCCCAAAAGGCTGAGGGCCAGAGAAACGTGTGGGGCAAGGCAAACAGTTGTAACCAGGCGCAGTGTTCTCACAGCGGTGGATTCCGTTATGACTGTGGCAAGCATCAGGTACTTCTCTACACTCATCAATATCCTTGCAGATGACGCCATTGCCGCGATAGCCAAGTGGGCACTTGCCACACCTGAAAGAACCATCGGGGAAGCTGGTGCACTTTGTGCCAGAGAAGCATGGGTTGGACAGACAACCATCTGTAGAAAGACACCATTCATTTGTTAGTGTGCTCTGTGCATTATAATAAATACTTAAAAAAGGTCACAATTTTTCATCTTTAAACACTCACCAATGGGACAGTCCTGCTTGTTGCACAGTTGAGACATGGTGGCATCACCAACACAGTCTTTTCCACCATATTTGGGGACAGGGTCAGAGCATAGACGCTTGCGCCTCTGCACCCCTCCACCACAGGTGACGGTGCAGGTGTCCCATGGTGACCAAGGGCCCCAACCCCCATTGACTGAAAGATAAATCAAAAAAGGAACGTTAATTGTTTTGCCTCCACTGTGCACACTCTGTCAAAAGTTTTGGGGATGAAAACTTACTAGGGCAAGGTGACTTCTGGCATATTTCTGTCTGACGGCCTTCTCCCTGGCAGTCCATGCCGCCCAGCTGGGGCGTGGGAGAGTTGCAGAGGCGGATCCGGGTGATGACCCCCTCACCACAGGTCACAGAGCATGAAGACCAGGGGGACCAGTGACTCCAACCACCATCCTGTTTGACTGTGAGCAACACACCAATTAATTCATGACACTATGGAACCGAGAACATCGCGCTGGTTGTGTGATACTGTACTGGTCGTCAAACTGAGAGACTTACAGCGTTTGTCACATTCCTGAGGATAGCAGTCACGGGTCTGGACAGAGGTGCCCTCACAGTTGCTGTTGATGCGGTCACAGGAGCGTCCACGCTGCTGGATGCCACGGCCACAAGTCACTGAACAATGGGTCCATTCAGACCAGGGAGACCATCCATCCTCAGCATAATCGCTCGCTGTAGGGGGGAGGACATAAAGTGTAAGGGTTATTACTTTGAATGAGATCAGGTGACACCTATAATCAAAAATCGGTTAAATTGAAAATTAGGCTTACGTGTTCCACAGCGAGGACAGCACTCTCCGTCGGGCACGGTGGCATTAGCGCATGGGATCAGAGGGCAGGAGATTTTGCGACATACGGTAGCAGAGTTCTGGATAAAGGAATTGTCGAATTAGTACAAGAATAATGAGTGAAATGAATGCGTGACCGGCTGTAGAAAAAACAGGCGTGCTGGTACTTATCCAAGCCTAATTGCTATATTTCACATGGAGCAATCTTTATCGGAGACGTAACACTCTGCTGTGTTGATAGAACTCAAGAACACTCTCCCTCTAACACAACTAATTACACAATACGGTTGACTGTATCTTTCAGCAGGGGCAAGGAGCCATGCTGCTCTGTTTATACTGCCAAAAAGTGTTGATGGATTTTTAGACAGGAGCAGTGTGATTATAAAGGGAGGCGCTAACATTAACACAACTATCGCCTTATTCTGGTCAGGACACAGGAAGCACAATAGGTGTCAGGCTGGCTATGGCCTGACACCTATTGAGCTGCATTCCAGCAGGTGTGGTGACACTTACCTGGCAGGTGCACTCAGTGCAGCTGTCCACAGTCCATTCGTCTTTGTCGTTGTACATGATATTATTGTGGTAGCAAACTCCACTCCGGCTTTTAAATTCATTCATCAGCAGAGTGCTGTTCTCAGACTGGGGGGGTAGAGAGAGACAGAGAGGGAGAGAGAGAGAGAGAGAGAGAGAGGGAGGGTTACTCAGGAAGGAGAATGGAAAACTTTCACTTTGCCAAGGTTCCAGCACAAATGAATCACCAACCAACACTGTGATTAAGACATTGCTTGACTCTACTGAAGCAGCGCAAATGCAATCAGCCGCCAAACATATTTGTGTATTCACATGGGTCTCATTAAGGACTTGGCCTGCGACTGCCATTACAGCGACAAGTGGCCACGCACTGGAAATGCGTAAACTGGAAGCAGGGGGAAAAAGACGGAGAGGGGAGGGGAGGAGGGGCAATAGAGGGGAGCGAATGATGACGAAGAGCAGACCCCGGTGACCCCTTCAGACTCACCACTTTGCTGAGCTTGTGCGACAGCTGTTTTACGACGACACCGAGAGTCTTGAGCTCCTTAAACATGCTGGTGATGTCCTCACAGGAGAGGCCGCAGACAGACTGCACATCTAAATCACAAAAAAAGGGGGGATCCAATAAATGACCTCAACTCTTAACATTTACAGCTCATCAGCAGAGCAGATGCACAGATTTCTCTCTCACCTTTGGATTTGTGGCCGGTGTAATCGGTCCTAATGGCAGGACTGGAGCCGTTGACTGGGTTGACCAAGGTCATCATGGCATCAGCTAAAGTTTCTGTTGGGGAGAAAGAAGAGAGAAGGCAAATGAATTGCAGTAGTTAGTTTACATTCTTCCACACCTTCAGATGTTTGCATAAGATCATGTTATTTATCTGCAGTTTTTACCTTCACTCCGGCAACCTTTGTTTCTCATTATGGCATCAACAGTTGTTCCAAAGACGAAGCGCACATTCTGGAGGACTCCCTGAAAAAATAATTGAGGTTTTATGTGAGCACAAAATACAATTAACCAAACATATTAATCTAATTAACAATCTTTTTTTTTTTTTTACATACCATGAATTTCTCCTTCACAGCACCCTTTCCAATCCTCAGCCTGGCGATGTCTGCCACATCTTGGGTCAGCACCTTCTGGATCTGCACGTCCAGCTCCGAATCATTGATCATATCGCAGCCAATGTAGAGCTTAGCCCGGTCATCCTGCACAAACAATGTGATGTTCTTCCAGTGTCCGGTGGCCAGCTCTGCGTCCTCGATGGACACCACCTGCTGCTGGCTCATGGTGGAGTAGACCACGTCCAGGGTGTTTGCCCTGCCGTTGGAGATGACCTCAAAGATTGGCCCGGACCCGTCGTTCTTCTCGATGGTGAAGAGGCTGCCGCGGCTCCTCTTAAACTGCTTGAGGTTGGCGAGGAGGAGGAAGCCCCTTTCAGCCTGGATGGAGTCGAGGAGGTCCCTGAAGGAGCTGTCTGGGACTGGGGGGATCAGGTCTGCGTTGAGGACCTTGAATGCAGGGCTGTAGGGGTCCGCGCCCTTCACCATGCTCACCCCATGGTTTCTCTTGCCGACTTGTGCCAGGTCAAATAAGTCGTACGCACTGTTGTCATCACGACTCTCTGCAGCCAGAGAAGAGGACAGACACCCACCGGTGATTCATTTATCCTCATAATGACTGTGTGAAGATGCAGGAGGACCATAATACGATCCAACACAACTATAACAATTACTTTAAAACATTTGGAAAAATACAGTGTTTATTCTAAGGATAAAATATACACCTTGATAACGTTTTTTGTATAATGATCTACTATATTACTGAATTGAACAGTAACAATTTCAATTTTCATAAAGATAAATTATAAAGTAATTTTCCATTCTCACCTGCCAGTCTTGCACCTTCGCACCTCCAAAGCATCAACAGCAAAAAGATGCCACACAGCATCATCTTGAAATCTCAACTAAACTGCAACCAGAATAACATCGAGTTAAACATCTACAGTCAACATCTGCTCAACAATTAATAATAATGATATTATGATCAAAAAGAATCCACAAACCTTTAGATTAAAATAAAAACTTGCTGGGAAAGAATTAAAAAGTGAGGAAGAAGAGGAAAGTCCTTGCTTGTCAGATGTATTTATCCCGGACTCCTTCAGTTCTGCTTGAAGCTCATCAGGTGGGATCAAATAAGTGTCTTTGAGCTCCTGCTCATTTTAGTCCGGTGTTTTCACTTATTCCTCTGACTTGTCTCACCAATGCAGCAGCTATTTAAACAGTTTAAGGACATTCCTTAGCTCAGTCTGCACCAATGGGAGGACAGCAGCAGAGAGGGAGGGACTTGTTTTCTTACCTCACAGCCAGTCACAGGAATATCCGAGACTAACACACACACACACACACACAGACAGAGAGGGAGAGAGCGGAGGGATGAATGCATTCCTGAGCTGAATTTCCATCACCGGAAAAATATTTCATACACACTCCTCAGCCAAGACGTGGTCGTTTCCGGTCAAATATAAGTCTGATCACTCATCCAATAGTGCCAAGTTCATAAAAGACTGTCCTTTTCTAAAAATATTTCCTTTTTTCTTCCTTTCTTTTTAAATATGCTCAAAAAAAAAAAAGCTGGCCCATTAGTTGAATCGACGAGTAACACGAAACCAGTTATGGACAGATTTGAAAGTCATATAAAGCTTTAAATTGGATTTCGTACCCTGCACTCAGATGTTAAATCCAGTTTATATTAATGAAATGACTGGTTCACTCTCTAGGTTGCTGTTACTAGTCTGGCCACCAGGGGACTCATTGAGTAATGAATGTAAGTTTATTTGCCTGAGGGAGAGTGAGAGGATGATACTTGTCTCCATGTTGTTTTTGAAAGAAACCTTGGAAGCAAAAAAATACAACGACAACAATTACTAGAAGTCGTAGTAATGTTGACAAGTATTTATTAAAACATGAATGAAGGAACTATATCATCCGTGTGTGTGTGTATATACACACACACACAGCAAAAATATATTTCAGTCATTTAAAAATTATATAGTGGGGCACATACCAAGGCCAAACAGTCCCCATACATTCAATAAATTAGACCAAATTATATTCATAAAAATGAGTTCCATAAATTATATCCATGAATCCCTGGGGAATTTTCAATAATGTCAAAAATTGTGTTTAAGAAAGTGATTGAAAACACCCTGTGTAAAAGCAACAGAACCAAAATGCCTCAGAAAGGAGCAGGACAGAGCAGAAGCATGGAGCAGCACTTCGGTTAATGCACTCAGTGAGTATGGACTTCTGTCCATACCATTTGAACCATTTGATGGTGAACTGATGAGGAAGCCAACATGAGATATTTTCCTGAAGCCCATCCAACTGGTGACATCACCACTGACATGAAGGTTAAGTTTATGGCTGACTATTTAACCTTTGACCTCTTCTCTCCCTCTCCCTCCCACACGGACGCAGAGCAGAGACTGAGACTTGTTCCCTGACGAAAGAGGCATTTTGGTCCTTTCTCATTGAAAAACAAATTGGAGCCACTCTGTGACTTTTTTCATGCCAGCATGCCGAGCTGTGGATTCAGAGGAATGTTAAAGAAAGGGAGTGAGTGTGTGACAGTGATGAAAGTCTTCTGGAAAATCAGGGGGATCACTGAGGCGCCTACATGCTTGTGAAGAAAAAGAGAGGGGTGTCTAAAAATAGGTCAGATATATGGACAAATGATCCTGACGAGACACAGCATCTGGATTGTTCCTCAGCCGACGTGTACTCACCACAGGAACTCAGGATTTTTATGGCCCCTGAAGCCTGTGACATAAAGAATTTACAACATAAATTATTTAGCCTGGTGACACCTAAGCATAGAGGAAGAGATAAGGGGTTGATGACTCCTCGCTGGACAAATGCTCGACCTGGCACCTGTGTGGAAAAAAATGCCTTTAAATCAGTGAAATGGGTTCACGTCAGAATAGATAAGAGCGTCTGGTTTCATCAGAGCGCAGATAGGAGAGTCAGGTGGGACTGGGCACGTCCCCCTGGGTGTGTCTGTGAGCTCACAGCGTGGGTGGTGGAGCTGACAAGAGCGGTGGTGGTGGTGTACAGATTTACAAGAAGAAAATCCACCAGCTGAGCCAAAGCGGAAACAGGCCCGTAGATAGTGACTGTTTACTTTGAGGGTTTTCTCAAGGACTGGAACGAATACACACACACACACACGTCAATGGATGTGGGAGTTATGTAGAATGTATCTGCTACTTTCTGCAGGGTTTCGTTGGAATATAATGAATCCACAGTTGATTGTCTGCATGCACACCGTTTCAAATGCTGCTGTGTCAGTGGCAAAATAATTGGTCCCATCGATATAATTCATGTTCAAGTCTGCTCAGACGGACACCAAATTTCACACTCTTGAACTGAATGAACTTGTTTTCTTCCTTCATCAAGATCCATGAATATTTCCCTGGAAAAGTGTAAAACGTTGCAAAACACCGTTTATCCCAGTGTTTAAGAAAGCCACATAATCCCTAAATCCACCCCAGATGTGGGTCCACACCAGACCTTCCATGGGTTCTCCTCTGAGCCGTGTACCACATCGTTCCACCACGGTTGTTTTTGAGTGATCCTGCTTACAAACAAACAAACAAAGCAGTAGCCACATGCACAGGGGTGAAAACACAGCCGCCTGGTCAGACGTAACAATTTCCAGGGATTGCCATGAAAACCACTTGAGGGGAGCGCCTGTGGTTTGATCATCGTCTGGTGAGCGTGAGTAACGCAACTTTCACAGACTCTGCCTAAAGCGAGAGTTTAAAATACACTTGTTTGTCAGCAGCTGCTTAGCTTAAATATAACTTATGAACTTTGGAGGTGCAGGTAGGTGGATTTTCCTTCCAGCAGCCCATTAATCAACACAGTAAATCTGATGTTTTTCTTCCCAGCTGAGGGGCTGCTGGCACGAGCCCCACGTTCAAAGATGTGAGAGTCCTTATCGAGCGTTCACACTAGCAACTGCCCAAATCATCCTGGAAAATGAGTGCAGCGCAATCAGAGATAACGCCTGGAGCACAAGCACAATTAAGATCTGAAAGACTCGTGAGGAAGGTTTGACATTTGGAATACAACAGCTTTTACTCAGTAATTACCGCTGATAGAGCTTAAACTGGCTTCCGTTCAACATGGATGACTTAATATACCAAGCACACAGGTCTCCATAACAACAAATACATCTTCAGAAACAGCGCTGCTGCGTATACGTTGGAGAACTGATGAGTCACTGCATGCATCTGCGAAGACAGGTGAAAAAGACCTAGTCAGCATAAACGGTTATTACTGCAGAGTGTATTTCACATGGACGCTTTCCATCACCTTGAGTTTGAGCTGCACCAGCGACACAAGAGCCAATCATTGGGTTTTAAAAGAAGAACAAATATTTTTGATCTTATTCTGAAGCTGTGTGAGAGGATTTACTGAGTGTGTGTGTGTGGTATCGCTCAATTTGTGGGGACCCACATCTGTCCTCACAGTCCCGTTATAGAGACAAAAAGCAAATCATTAAAGTTTATGGTACAAACACATTTCAAGGATTGGTTAAGGTTCCATTTAGGGTTGAGGGGGTTAGGGAAGAAAGTCTCTTTAGACCTCGACAGGACCAGGTTGCGGATCCTCAATGAATGGACGTCAGTACAAAGTCCTAATAAGGACAGCCACATAAACCTGTGTGCGTCAATAAATATGCTTATGGGTGCCTGTTATCGACACCGACAGGTTGAGACCATCTCCTGAAATCTTAGTCATTAGTCATCTAACATGGTTTCTACTTGTTCCACTTCACCTTCAGTTTTTAACTGCGCCACAATCTCCCGTTCCAAGGAAGGGGAGGTGTCGCGTGTGTGTGCACTAACAACGCGTCATCCTGCACTTTATCAGTCAAAAGGACGCCCCGGGGGGAGACAGGGTGTTTAAGTCATGCATTAGAGGAAGAAACAAAAAAAAACAAAAAAAACATTACAGCTGGAGAGAGTGGAAAAAGTTAGGCGCAGGCCTGCGCCGCTACTAGTCCCGCACACAGAGCAACATGAGTCACTGATAAAAGAGTGAGAGGAGACGGCCGCTAGGAAGCAGGTCACTGGTCAAAAATCTGCACGTCTTCACTTTGGGAACGGCTGTTAATTCATGTTACAATTACACAATAATCCAAATACAGGGAACAAAATGATATTTTAACCTCGTAATCTGTTTGGTGACTTAAGAGACTTATCAGAGAAACATTGAATGTTTGTCAAAGCTTCTCTTGGAATCGTAATGAATCATTCATATCCAATAGGCCGGCTCAGAGCTCCTCCGCGGATATTCAGGAATCGCAAGTTCTCATTTATGAAAGGAGTCGAAGGCAGCCTGTTGCCAGACTAAACAAAATTTTTAAAAAAATTCTTTCAGCTGTTTTCTCTTCGGCTCTAAATGCCAGAGCACTGAAATGACTTGGAGCGCATGAACGCCGTAAATCACTTGATCGTATTCCACGCTTTGCCTCGCAGGGATGAAAGAGGAAAATATGGATGAAACCCGTGGCTTTGGAGCTCTTGTAGTTTGGCAAGAGCGGATTCTCTTTGAAACAAGCCTAAAAACAACGTGTCGTGTCTGTGGTGAAATACAAACGTGAAAAGAATTCTGCATGTAAGCGTTTTTCCAAATTTTTGCACTTAGCTCTGTGCGCTATGAATCTGTCATGTTAGATGCGTAACAGTGGGTGTTTCGCCGCACGCGCCACGATTCATTGGATTTTAGTCGCAGGGAATCCGGTACGATAACACTGCCACTGCGAATGAACAGCGAGCCATGAGATCCCGCGGTGGCATTTTCAGCTAAAGCTCATCTTTGGACGCACGCATGGAAGAAAATGATTAATCGGTCGCAGTGAGTCCGCTTGATTCCGGCAAGTGATGTCAGAGTCTGATTATGTTGGAGCTAACGCCGGTGCTCTCTGGATGTTTACAGAGAGACACCAAGTCATCCGTGGTGCTCCGTGCATGCCGGTTACACAGAGCACAGAACGCTTCAGGCCCGGTGAGTGATGGCGGTAAATGCTCGCTGCTGTGGCCGCGGCGTTTCTGCCGCTAAATGCACACCTTTGACTAATGAGCTGACAGACCACACGCCACTCAGCTGTACACGGGAATGCGAGCGGTCTTCTGAGGGAGGCAGGAGAAGAGTGTTTGGTTTGTGAAAGAACCGAGGCGCAACACGGCGGAGCCGCCGATGGCCACACAAGTGGATAATGACTCATGAGACGGCTTGTGTCAGTGCTCTGACGGGTAACGTTACTCTCAGGGAAGAGTCCACCTCAAGACAACAGTCAGACAGCAAAAATTACATAACGTGGTTGAAAAGTCGAGAGGAGAAAGAGGGGGAGCGTGAGTCGGCCGCATCCTCAAGAGTTTATTCAAGATGACTCATAAAACAAAGGGTGATTATCAGCGTATAAAGTTTTTATGGCTATAATGTGCAGTCTATTTATACACTGAGCAAACAAGGATTAACGTTAGCATTAGGCAGCTATTAGGGTTATTAATAGCATGCATCCGCTTGTTTTCAGGGTATACAAAGTCGGATCAAAACCCTGCTGAGTTTACCATAAAATTAAATGATGGAAAACACTTCATTAAATGTGACCTTCACAATAAAGTTATGTAAGCATGTTATAAAGTTACATAAGTTATATAATGTGTAATTGAAATACATCAAGTCATAATTATCTAAAAAGGGCATGATGCTGAACAAATTCCAAAACGTCTCCCAAGCTTCAGCATAGCTGCTTTCAGACACGTGCGAAGTTCCACATATTTTCCTTACTGGAGTCAGTTGCTCTTATAAGACTATGAAATACAGTAGACAATGAAAGAGTGTGTGTGTCGATCACATTTTTATCACAAAAGCACAGTTGAAAAACAATGTACGCTTCATGTTTTTCCTCCTGTTTACTCATCTTGACTCCGCCAACTGGCTGAAACATTTTCCTGTTGTCAATATCCTGCTGCGTTCGAAAGTAAAACCCAGTTTTCTGTTCTACTCTCCAAATGTCTCATGTCCACTAAAGTGAGATTCTAACTTTCATAATGATAATATCGAGCATTGTGAAACAATGTGGGTGTAAATGCCACAATGCGTCTCAGTTTGCGTTTCGACAGAGAGAGCTTCATTTCAACTGACAGCTGGTGATGTAACATTCACTGTCCGACAATCTGGTGCGGAAATAAAAACATTCGGTCGCAAGTCCTCGTCTTAGAGTCTCCCGCTCGATGTGCAGTTTGGCTACGTTCAGCTGGAATTCTTGGAAATCGTGAGGCTGAATCGCACAAAACAGGAGCCTTTGCTGAAAGTCACTGTGTGCTGAGCTCTGGTTCGTTTCCGTAGGGCAGGGTCACCCGAGAGTTGTGGCTGGGGTTTCCGGTTCACGTGAACCCGCTCTCATTTCAGCAGTCGCGGAGCTGAGTTGACGGCAGCGTGTCGTGAATTCAGGCAAAGGCTTCTTCACTCGGAGCACCACTGGAGCCCGTCTCTCCCACAATTCCTCAGTTTCCTCCAGCTACTGGGAAGTGTGCCCTCATAAAGAGCGCACCTCGCCGTTGGTGCTGCGCAGCCAGAAACAAACTGGAAGTTAAGAGCTCCACTTCATCCACCGGCTCCCTGCTTTTCTTGGCCTTGGCTCCTCAACGTTCCACTGCTTTTAGGAAGTGTGCTCTCACCGTGTCACCCCGAGGGATATAAAACAAAGCGGTGAGGGCAGCCAGGTGAGGCCCCGCAGGCAGCCCCCCCCCCCCAGACATTAACCAGCCTGTTTATGTTGGTGCAGCGTGCCACTTTGCATCTTTCCCATGACATCACGTAGCTCCACGACGATGCCCGGGGTCTAATTCTGTCAAAATAACTTAATGCAGTTGGATACGACCCCACGGGGAACGCTGCCGCTCGCTGCTGCCACGATGAGGCCCGCGGCACTTCCTGTGCTTTTATTTGGCCTTTTACAGGAGCACTGGACTGAACCGAACTGAACTGAGGGAGCCTTGACCCACTTCTGCTTCAAACGTGAGCAAGGATGTGGGTAATGACTGTCCATGTAAAAAAGATGACGGTGCCCCAGTGGTGCAGTGTTTAGCAGCAAAAAGGTTGCTGGTTCTAGTCCCACTTAAGATGGGGACGGGTGGAGTTTGGATGTCTTTCTAGAGCCATTTACAAAACTCCGGAGAATGTTGGTGCAGTTGGGTCGAGACATAAATCAAAAGGACACAGTAGGAGATTCTCCACTTCACAACAACACAGAATGGTGGAGATCACAGCGGAGCCCCCCCCCCCTCCCAACATGAAAGAGAACATGTGGCAGCCTTCAGTGGTCATAAAAACCTGAAGGGTGTCTAGTCTGCCCAGTTTGGGCGACTGTATGATAACACGAGAGAAAACATCTCTGCTCATAGATCCCTCACATCTAAACCTTCTTCGCTGGACCTATAAATGAACATTGATGTGACCGTTCAAATTGTTCAGGCTCTGTGTCTGGCCCAGTGACACATGGGAGGAAATGGAACCGCTGTCCTGTGAGTGGACGACCCGCTCTACCTCCTGAGCCCAGAAACTACGTTCCCCAGCAACTACAGTCTTGCGTAAGCAGTGGATTCACATTCTCATCTTGCAACACAAGCTCTTGAGCAAACGGTTGACGGTTTCAAATACTTTCTGCTTAAGGATCTGGGGCATGCTGTCCCCCACATCTGGACACGTGTAGCCCCCTCCCTGATCTGTTAGTGCCCCGTGGTGTCCATCAGCCCCCCCAAAGCCCCCGTTAAGCAGCTCAATGTTGCAATATCATCCTCGGCTATAACGTATAAATGGTTTATTGGATATACTGAAATGTAATATTGTGTAGTGCCATGAATGACTGAAATGATGATTCTCTGTCATCAGTGACCCCCTTTTTACATTCTAAATACCCATTGATGCAGCATTATAGCTCCTCATGGCGCCGCACTGTCAACAAGTTCAGCTTGCATGGCACATTTGTCAAAGCGCAGACAGGACACACTTCCCATCGCCCGCACATGCAACCACACACTGCACTGCGAGGTGTCAAGCTTTGAAAATCTCCATCGCTCACGCACAGGACGAACATTCTTCACTGTGTAGGTAAGGCGAGCAAGAGACGGTCCCCTGCAGAGGCAGGTTTGAGGAATGAATCTCTTTCCAAACTGTGTCAGTCACGTTTCGTGTTATGATCCGTGGCACGCGACCTGACCTACTTTGGAGATAACGCAGCAGAAGCTGGCTGTAGTTTGCTGCCTCCGAGCATAGGTTTCTGACCTAATTAAAACTGGAGGACGGTGTTGTCATCTCCGGGGCATTCTGCACAAGTCACTGCAGTTCAGCTTTGTTTGTTTACAATAGTTGCCGATTAGAATGTTATTTTCCTGAGACAGAATCCTGGGTTTTCATGCAAAAGCTGTCCTATGTTTGGGATTCCTTACATTCTTGCAGATGTTTTGGCTGAGTAGAACCAGGTGGGGTTTTCATATCATTTTCCAGCATCTTTATTGCACAGAATCGCCTCGAGCTATAGGTTATACACTTCTGCTTGAGCTCCGCAGGAATTCCCAGCTCATTCTGCACATTATCAAGTTTATCTTCCACTGCACAGCCTGACAGAAAACCTGTAAAACGTGAGGATTTAAGGGCTTCTCTTCGTTTCGTTTCTCATTATCAGCACTGACCTGTTGGTGCTGGTGTGCTGTACTCCCTGCCCGTGTATCTGCATGTGAGGCTCGATCGCACGCTCCCTTTCCAAATTTGTGGCATTTGCTTCGTTGTTTTTTCCTATTTGCCTCCACTTTGAAGGTCTGCAAATGTACCACGCTGCGTTCGCCACTGATTCAAAACAGTTTGCTGTGTCCTCTGTCTTCTGGGAAGTGCGCCATCCTCAGCCATTCCACCGCTCCTCTCCTGGAAACTAATCAACAGAGCCTGTCAGGATCTCAGTGAAGGAGCAAACTGATGGCAGTAGTTTATTTTATTATCTTCTTTGGGCTTAATAAAGACAAGTGCCCTTTTTTTAATTTACTGCGCCTTGTGTTGGGGTTTTTTTTTTTTTCCCCAGTGAGTGGCGAGATGTCGGCCAAGTCTCGCAGGCAAACTATGAATGACAATAGCGTGATTCGTCTTGCTTTGTAGCACTGATTTACACAACATGGATTATTCTCAGAGAGCAGCCTCACTTGGACCCGAGTGATAGGATTCGAGATTCTTAAGATGTTCTCTCATCTGTGCCATTTACCCATCATTATTTTTTCATCAATCACCTACTTGGACGATGTTTCAGATGTTCCTGCATTTTGGATAAACTTGGCGAAGCCTCTCTGAAGCCACTGTTGGTGTCTGGGACTGCAGCCTAAGAATGTACTCAAACACACATATTGTCTTGGCTTTTCCTTTTTTTTCCCTCCATTTGAATGTGTTACCTTTGGGCCTGTGAGGGCCTCTAGCAGCTTGGCGAGCGTGTAGAGGAAGCACGGACTACTGTTTGCAGTCTCTACATCTTTAAAATCTATCATGACACGTCCCTGGGTGATTCTCCTGTAGCTGCAGCTGTGGGTGGGGGGGCTTGGGAGTATTGAGGCTTCTCATCAATAAGCACAACGTATACATTGGGATGAGTTACTACAGCTCCTTTTGGACGTATCGTTTCACTTTGTTTCTGTGAGCCCAGAGACGCCGTGCAGAGACTCACACTGATCTTAAAAGTTCTAAGCAACGACCAATACATCTCACGTTGTTGCGGCCAACATTACAGCACTGTTACAGAAGCACGGGCCAATATGTCAGTGATTGATTATAACTCCAGGTAACACGGCCGGGTGTTTCACACGCGCTAACTCAGGTCGTGTTAGGCAGCCGGCTGGAGCTCGTGCTCGGCCACGTGTTGTCTCGGTTGCTCAGGAGGCCACTAAAACAGAACACGGCTGCTTATTTTTCTTACAGTTCAACGTCCATGAACCGCGGCGCTGTGTTTAAAATACAGACATGCAATAAATAAAGAGCTTCATGTTGAAAAAGGGAAAAATAAGACGGAGTGTCTTTACATTTGTTTCACGCGTGGCCTCAGGCAGGTGTGGGTCACATGAAATGATCCACCTTTCATGCTGTTTATTCGATTTCCTCACTTTGATTTCATCATTTCAAATTCTGGGATACAATAACCGATTTCCAGGATTCCTGACATAGACTGCAGGTACCACCTGTGACCCAGTGAAGCTGTCCTGCAGGAATTAGAGATCGAGCTGTATAAAAACATATAGTGAATACATGAACTCTGGGATCTGGTTGTTTAAGCCAGAGAGGTAACTTGTGCACATGGACGCAATCTGGGCAACTCACATTTGGTGCAAACAGATTTATTCCAAAGATCAACAAAAGCCTCAGCAGGTCACAGAGGGACTGTGCATCACTTCCAGTCATTTGCAACGTGGAACATGCCAGAACACGCAGATGTTCATTGGAAGACTTCATGGACATAAAGTACCAAATATTTCTGTGTGATACCTTTTTTGTTTAAAAAAAAAAAGAAAAGAAAAAACTCTTTTCCCCCCGCAAGTGTTCTTCTTTCTTTCTCAATGAAAACACGGAAATGATCATTTCCCAAATCTTTGTTATCATCTTCAAAGCATTTATTAGTCAGTGGTATTAGTAAAAAAAACTAAAAAAAAAATTTGCATCACGAATCATTTCGTCTGCGTACACGTTCGGAGGTGATGAATTCTCACTCCATGTTTTTGCCATATGTGCTTCATTTTTCCGAAAAGCTGTTAATGAATACCTCCAAGTGATTTCTCAAGCGTTTGGATGTGGGTGGAGTGGAGGGGGGTTAGGAGCAAATACCCACATGTTCTATTAAAAGACGAGAGAGAAGAGACTCATGCTGGACAACCGACCAGATTTAGAACAAGAACAAAAAAATCTGAGGAATTTCCTTCACTTATTTGGAGGGCTTCTCCCCGCTCAGAAAGAAGTGGTAATTTCTGAGAACAGGGGGATGAGGTATCGGGTTATTACCCCCTTCACAATGCCGGGAAAGCCCCTCATCCCCCCATCCTCTGTGTCTTTCCATGCCCTGCACAAATCGGAGGTTCCCTCAACTGGGGGAGTTATAACTCTTGTTGTCATGTCTGAGCGTTTACGGTAAAGCTGATGCATGCGTTCGGTATGTCTCTGGGGACCCAATGGAAAACCCTTGGCCTCATGTTTTGAGGGTCTGGATGAGTTAGGACTGTGGAAGCACATTTCCACCAATGTGTTAAAATCTAACTCTAAATCCAACCAGCCATTATAGTGGCTTCAGTGTCCAGTTAGAACCACTCTTCAGTGGTTCCAGACAGAGGGTAGAGAAGGAAATATAGAGACCAAGAACAAGTGTTAGGGACACCTTGACTGCTCGCCACACAGCTGCATGCAACACTTTTCTAGCGTGCAGCTTTGGCTGCGTGTGCAATATAAACATGGATCCAGAACAAAGCCAGGGGACAAGTATGAGCGCTGCACGTGCCTTTGTTCCTGTAGATGTTGATGCAGGTTGACAGTGGACGGAGCTGTGGAGCGGGACAGGAATCTATGTAATCCCTGTCGTCATTTTGGTGAAAGGTGACAGAGCTGCTAAGCAAAACCCTGTGCTCAGACACGTTCACCAGATGGCTTCCTGTGCATTTTAAATGCAGATTCTTAATGATGAATTGTCTTCATTATGCTATAATATGCATGAGCTGTAATATATACTCCTAAGCCCCCGTAGTTAACGGCCCATGTCAGATCACCACAAGCGCATATAATGTTTTCTGTCTCAGTAAAGGGCTTCTCCACCAGGCACTGTTATTCTCCAGAGCAGGTCCTGGATCAAATCAACAATCCAAAAGTTTTAAAGGGAGATTTCTTTAGCAGAACATTCCAAAGTTTGAAGAGAAAACTCCATCTAGAGCTTAAAAGAAAGAGCAAGTGATGAGTAATGTTCCAAAGTAAAGGTCAGAGTGTCTTTAATCAAACTCCTCTTAATGCTGATTGAGATGAGCTGGTGAATCAATCAGATGTAGCACAGAGCCCACAGAGTCCTCGTGCCCCGCAGCCCTGCTCTTTCTCTACGACTGCTCGACTCCGACTCGAGAGAGAAGCGCGCCAGGAAATATCTCAACCCCTTTGTGACTTATTCAGCACATTTCCTCTCAAATGTCAGTTTAATTTTGACATTCGCATCAAAAAGTCAGTGTTTTGACACCAGAGCCAGCGTCATGCATCCGGGATCAGTCAGAGGTATGTGTTACCAAGCTCAAGGAAACACTGAGGCTGACAGTCCTCTCGTGCAGGGTTGCGTTTACAGACTCTCGGGCCAGTGAGTATTGGCCCTGTGAGGGTCATCTGCTGAAACAAGACACAGCCCAGTACCACCACCACGACCCTCTGCATTAGGGCTGATACCTCGTTGGAGGTCCCGCGCAGTTGGCTTGTCCGCTCGCTAATGTGCTGTGTCATGTTAAGTGATGGAGCAGAAGTTTTGCTCTCCTCGGTTTGCAGATGCCAAAGTCTCGTGACTGACACTTTCCGGTGGTGCTCCCGTTGGGAGGCCTAACGCAGGAGTGCGCTGCCCGCCGGGCCACAGCAGTGAGCTGCGGCCTCTCCCGCAGCCCCTTGCAGGGATGAATATGTTTTCCAGACCCCATCAATGGGCAGAACGACAGCCAAGACAAGCTGCTGGTGTCGCTCAGATGCCCTTTAGCAAACAACGTTTGGACAGCCGCGTGTTATGACCCTGAACTTTGTTTCCATCTACGGCATTGCAAAAACAGCACGATTGATATTGTGTTTTAAAGGTTGTAAATAACTTTGACATGAATGATATCATCTCAACATACAGACAGATTTGGGCAAGAGGTGAGACCCACCCTGAGCTGGTAGCCAGTGTATCACAAGACTGGAAAAATATTTCATATTTACACTCACAATCACACCCCCATGCGATTTTGAATCTCCAAAACTTCATGTCTTTGGAAGGAAGCTGAAATTCCTTGGAAAAAAATAGTCAAACATGCAAACTCCACACTCACAGACCCGGAGCCTTTTCTGCTGCGAGACAGCAGCCATTGCCCCTGCACCACCACCAGGCCTCCAGAAAATACTAATGATGGCTAAGCTTCTAAAAAGTGCTGAATCAGAAGTCCCCCCATCATCACCTCCACCGATCCTGACACAAGCACACTGACCGAGTTACACACAGGCCAACAAGTCAGCGTATCATGAAGAATGAGCCTGATAATAGCATTAATCCTCATAACGACAACACAGCACAATTAGTCTCCATAAAATCAGAGTAATCTCATTGGAACTTTTCATACTTTCGTAATGTAGTGCATTGTGCTGTCTCGGCCGATGAATCTCAGAGATCCTGTGATTGGAACTGAGCGTCTGAGTCCATCCAACAGAACCCAACGGACAAGACAATGAACACCAGAGTAGGTATACTTTCAGGAAACAGCTCCAGTGAGCGGAGTGGGAGAGGGTGTTATTTTTTAGTGGATTAACAGATGTGATGGAGTAATTTGACCCGGGCACTTCAAAAGGTGACATTGACATCTGAAGTGTTGGAAAACCCAAAACAGTTAAAGCTCTGAATCCGGTTCTGGCTTCCCCATCTGAGACAAAAATAATCTGGCTTCTGGTGTTTGAAACCTCAGGAGGAATACGAGGAGCTGAGTGGAAGGAAGATGCTTAATGGTGTAATCTATTTCCTCCAAACAAACCCAGCTTGCATCACTCACGGATTTTCTACTCATCTGAAAACAAATGGAGGGAAAAGAATGAAGGTTGCATCATGCTTTAAATGCTGAGATTTCACAATAAGATCAACTTTATGGTTCTGGAACAGCGTTACCATGATGACGGCATTCGCTCGTCAATATTTCATCTGTGTAGCACAAGTTTGAAAAACGTTATTTTATTTTGCTCATGAGTCCAAAATGTCCCATTCATCACTCCCATTGGACAACGTTACGTAACTCAGTAAAACACCACTTTACATGAACTTCTCCTGGATAAATCATCAGTGCAAAAGATGAACACCTGCATCTGAAAATGTGTTCTTAGAGAAATCAGAAGCGCAAGAATGTTGTTAACGAAGCTTCTAACTCATTCACTAGAAGCCAAAGACAATATTGAGAATAATGATGTGCAGATAAATGACTTTTAGCTAAGGTATGGTCTATATTTCTTTCTATCACAAAATATAACAGCGCACATTTTGCTGTTTTCTTCAGCATATCCCAACTTTTGGGATATGAGCAAAGTTTTGAGTATTTAGAAGATAAAACTTCATTATCTGTATGACTGACTCCAACTAGCTTGAAAAGCCCAATAATCCTGAGAACATGCCAGGTTGAATAAGTAAATCAGAGCTAAGAAATTCACAGGAAGCTGATAACCTAACAAGTGGTGTCATGTTCAGTGCGCTACCTTTTAAGCAGTTAGCTCACCAGCTACAGGAGTGAGTCATATCCCAACGGTAGCCTCCAGCAACCAATATTTATTGAGCATCTAATTTTCCTGACAGTCTCTGTTCAGCCTCAGTTGAGAAAAACACCCGAAAAGCACACAACATAAGTTTTCTCATATCACAAATATTTACTATGCTACACATGATCTATAAAAATGTGAGTTTCCCCAGCATTTGACGCCTGATTTCCTATCGTTATCCCGATGAATTCACAGAATTACCTTTACTTCTAAACAGCCCTGAATTCCTCACATTAAATTGGTCCATTTACATTTTACTTTCACACTTTAGTGTTGAGTAAAAAAACCAACCATGAGAGCTGAGGGTTTTCACTGTGAGGAGAGGCGTTTTTATAGAGCCCCAGGTGAAGGATTTATTGGAAACCCTCTCTCCCTCCGGAGGGGCTCATGTTTCCCGGCCAGGGATGCAGCCTGTGTTGCCAGCACAAAGCTCCCACATGCTTCTGTACACAAACAGCCTTGAGCTCAAGGCCTGTACGCGAGGCGTGCGTCTGCAGCAGGTCAGTGTGAGTAACAGGGCCTAATCTATCGGACTTGGCACCAACACCTGGTTTGTGTGAAACCACACTGAGTCACCTGTGTGTTTTGCTTATACTGATTGTAAAAGGGAGTTTGTGTAAAGGTGCACTTATCTGTCTGGCTGCTTTGTTGGCTGGTCATACCACACACACACTCTGTCTCCGGCAGTGATGAAGACAAATGCAACACTTGACAGACCCGCTGCTTAAAGGGGCTGCTGATGGGAGTCGTGATGTCTCCCAGTGTGGCCCACCGTGTAGGCAGCGCTGACCAGTTTCATCTCTGGCTAATGAACAAACGCTTTCACTTCTTTGCAATGAAACATGATCTCATGATATTAATGAATTTTTAGTAAGTAAGTAAAAATCTCAATAGATATTTTGAAAAATATGCAGTGAGCCGATCTGATCCAGTCAGCTTTGGTTTCACATTGTAATTGAGGAGGCCAAAATCAAGTTTTTTTGTATGACCTACGTACACCCTGGTGTCACATGTGGACTGTGTCTCCCCATATGACTCTGACAACTGAGAAGGAAGAAGTTCTGGACCAATACAGTTCGGTGTAAAGCCCGCTCGACTTTATAACTTAAAATAAAACAGAATACTTTATGAAGGATTGAAACCATAGCAGTGTCTTTGGCGTTAACCCTTCTTTCATTTCTGATGACATCACTCTACAACTTCACTAAGCATCTGCACTATGGTTCCTACAATTACTTTAACTTCAGTTCTAACTTCAACCTTTATTGGGCTTCAGTTGACAGGTAAGCATATCTCTAAATCAGTGGTTCTTCTGACTTCACTCTTTATACAGAAAGATGTTTCCTTCATCACGTGGGGTTTTTGTGTCTGAGGAGCTGAGACGACAGGAAACCTTCCATGACCGCGAGGACTTCATAAAATAAAAGGCATCTTTAAAGAAAAAGGCTTTTGGTCTTCACGAGGCAGAGTACTGCTGTGTGTGCAGATCCCGTCTGACTGAACACGGATCTGACAGACAGACAGACAGGAATGTCAGCCATCCAGCAGAATGGAGGTCTGATGAAGACATCACACTTCAGACAGTTACAAAGAGCACATAAATGTCCCCTGCTCCCCTGATCAGCACATGAATTTAACATCTGTTGGTATGACCCCTCAGACAATAACTGCCCTGAGGTTTCTTTCAATACATCGGACAGATGTGTGGTGCTTAGATTTTCCTACCTGAAGGTGGGGGAGTATGTTGTTTACTTTGGCATCTGGTTTAAAAATGTTATCTACAGCTATCTACAAAGACATTTAGCAGAGTTGTACGAACTGGAAAATGTCTCCTTAAAATTCAAAGCTTCGGATTTTGACAGGGCAGCGCTGTTCGGTTCCCGACACGATATTGGTTTAAGCCCGGCGAGGATTGTGGTCGAAAGTGAATATGCAACTGCAGAAAAATGGGCATGTGACTACGTGGCTTCCGTCCTCCAAGTTTTCCAAAGAGGACTTACTGGCATTCTGGACATTCCTGTTTGGTTGTTGGTAACGGATTGCTGGACACGCTCCTGTTTAAGTGCCACTCGGGACAGCAAATAACAAAACAGCCTGGAAACATAATCTTGTGCTGACAGAAAAGAAGAGGCACACTGTGTTGACTTGGGCCTCAAGACCTTAGGGTGGTGATGTCAAACACTATGAGGAGACCAAGAAAGACAATAGACCTGTGTGTCCAACGAACGATATGCCAATAAACCTTATACAAATGATATGATGCAAGCCAGAGCCTCTTGATCAGGAGTGTGGCTCCTAAATCCTGCGTGTCCATGGACGGCAGATGTGGACCCAATTTGGTTGAGCACGTACATGTATATCAGCAGGACGTCAATTGCTCTGAATGCAGTGCACACAACGCCCCATCTTTTCACGGTTTATCAATAGATCTTGTTGCTCGTTTTGATAAACGATCAAACTAAGTTTCCCAGTTTTGCCTGATAGCTCCACACAGGGCTGGGAAATAGGTCAGACAGTAATAAATAAAAAAAACTTTTGTCAAGAGGAAGACTTGTCATAAAATAAAACACTGAACTCTCCTTGGTGTCCTTACAGCTCCTGCAGAGGTATGGGACCGCGGTACAGAGACCATGTTAACCTTCATCTTAGAATCAAAACAAATTAGTGTCTTTCCAAACTGAAATAAATGGCTCAGTGGAAAGAACATTATAACCGGATTTGGAGCAGAGGAATGGATATTTTAAAAAAAAGAACTGAACAAAACTGTTGAGGTAAATGACAAGAACCTGGATCACATATCTGGGGCATGAATTGAAAGAATGTCTGAAAACCTGTAATTAAGTGAATATTTCTGGTGGAGGCCTATATAAGTATTAACCACATTTAGTCTTTTTCCGTTATAATAATTGTCAACTAGCGCTGTATGGCTTTTATATCATTTCACCCCATGTCTCGTTATGTAAGCTTGCGTGTTTTAGGGTGAGAACACTGTTTTTTATCGATGCACTGCAGGAACTGAAAGAGGAATATGAAACAGCAATATTGTACATTTACAAGCAATTTGACAAGTCAAAAACAAGTAGTTTCCAGACTGGAAAGTTCCACTCCACTGGGATCCCTCCTTATCTGGAATTCAAATTTCAAACTGCTGACACTGCAGAAGTTTTACAGTTGTTCTGCTTTATTTTGAAATGTCTCTCCAGTGGAAAACCTTTTAAATCTATTGTCCACCTGCCTGGTTAAATTCTAAACTCACACATTGTTGAAAAACTACAAAAAAGCTGCCACCACATTGTTTAAAACCAATATCCAATACAGGGAATGGTTCTGCGCGGCTCCTCACTACCTGCACTGACCAGTGGACGCTGCAGCGTGCTTATGGCCTAAGGGACCATCACCACCTTTGACTGAAGGAGAAACACACAGGAGAACTTGACCTGTGAGCATCAGCTGTCAACAGAAAGAAATGCTGACACTGCTCCAGGGGGGCATTTATCTGCTGAGAGCAGGATTGTGCTTCTGATCTGTGAAACAGTTTAACATTGTTGCGGCTGCAGCTGGAAGACGATCTGAGCATTATTGACTTAAGCCGTTGGATGTATACTCGCCAAGCTTGTCTACTACTGTAAATCAGGCCTCCGGTCCCTGGACTGAGACTTGTGTGATATGATTTAAAGCAGCTCCTTGTCCAGTGAGCAGACACAAATTAAATAATTACCCTTATCTTAAAACAACAATGCAACAAACACTGAGGGGGGGGGGTCGTGGAATGTGTAATAGTCTGGGAAAAGCCAGGAAAAGAGCGAGTGGCTGCAGTCCCCTCTGCAGCAGCTCAGGGAGGGTCCCTCCAGTCCTTACGACTCCCCCTCCAGGGGAGCTTGACACAGTTCCAAAGTCTGGATGAGAACAAGGGTCACGCGAGTCCAGACTCTATCAACACATGAACTCTCAAGGCGCCGATGGCGAGTTAACGGCAGAAGGCTATTTTGGGTTGATGAGGGGAGGGACTGTAGCTTGACGGGCAGTACAGAGATAAAGGTGGCAGTGGATGGTGTAAAACACACACCACATGGAGGTACACATTAACCAGAGGGACCGAACCAGCCCCCTGCACAACAGAGGACAGAGAGTGGTGTGACAGGATATTTCATGCACATGGATGCTGGTCACACAAAGCTGTGTGAGGGACGGTCAGGAGAGCTCCTCGGGGGCTCTGCCAGAAGTCTGCCGATGAGACTGAAACTAGACTCTGATGTAGTTTGTTGAGAAATATCTGTGAATGCTTTAAACTGAAACTCCACAGTCAGACCTGCTGAGAATCAAACGTATTATCGTTCCTTCTGTATAGGCTATATATAGGCTGATTGTTTTTCCACAACTCAGAAACCTTGTGGGAATGTCTATTTATTCCCCCCTCTCCCTCTCAAGGAGCGTGGAGAATTTACAATCCACATATCAATGTTACAATAACAGGTAGATCCAACCTACCCCAACGTACGGAAAACAAATAACACTGGACTGGCACAGCAGGAAACAGTTTTAGGGACAACAGGACAAGCAGAAAAGACAGAGACTGAGCTGAGGAGCTGACTTAAATAGAAACTGAACAAAGGACAAAAGACATTAAACTGAGACTCATGATGAAGCGGTGAACTCAAACACCAAACTGAAGCAGGTAACCATGACAACCACAGTGATAAAATACTCTGACTATGAACCATAGAGAAGGTGCGCGTACTGTTCTTCATCAAACATTATCCTGATTATCAGCATGGCAGAATAAATTAGCCAAGACTTCCAGTAGAAGGGCAAGAAATAAACGATTCAAGATCCTTCGAAATGTTCATCGTCTGTCGCACAAACAAATGAAACACTGACCACCAAGATGGATTATTAAGGAGCAGGGAAAAAGTGAGCCTCTGGGGACAACGACAGATACTTCATGGCCACCATTCTGCAAATCAGATCCAGGACTCTGTTTTCTGTTCACCAAGCTGTTTACAGCCAGACAAATGTATTTTATCACACAAGTTGTTCTCAGCGACAAGAACAAAACTGGAGCAGATTACAGCAGTGTTCGAAAGATGCTAACGAATGCACATAAATTAAAAAGTCGACGATTGCGTTTCAGTGTGCGCCGCCTCGTTAACACAGACAGGAAACCATAACTTCTCCAATGTGTTTAGAGAGGTAACAACTAATCTGGTGCGGATGCACAACGTCCAACACTCTTTCAGCAGTCTGTCATGAAGAGAAGACATTCACGTTGTTTACCTTTCATACTGTTCTCACAATGGCACAGCAGCACACCTATTCACACCATTCAGCAGCTTCAGGGAGAAGACTGGTAGCCTATAGGTCTGAAACAGCTGGACATGTGGATATATTAAAAGCAGATGTGGCGTGGAATGTCCACCACATGGAAAAGCTGATTGTGGTGATACCTCTATAGTAATGGGCAACCTAACAGCCAAGAGCCTGCTCGAGCGGGATTCACACGCTGAGCCGAGGCTCCTGCGTCCAGCTCTTAACCGAGCTCCCGTCCGGCCTTATTGTGTCTCGTTCGTCTCAGCCTCGATTTTTTTTGAATCACGGTAAAGCATATTTTTCTGATCTCCTCGTTACCGAGAAAGTCAGGTCATGAAACAGCGAGAATTTACGGCCCCGCTTCCTGCTGCATTTGTGTTGGGATTGCAGCCCCGCAAACACATTTCCATGTGGAGTCTGTCTGCAAATTATCTACGGAGAAAAGAATTTCAGGAGCAACACCAGATGCTGTCGAACCTCGTCTTGATTCAGAGGATATCGTTTACCTTATGCATGAGTCTACAGTTTCTTATTTGCCCAGGAAAATGCTTCTGTTTTCCCACATGACAACCCAGATACAGGAAAGGGAATATGTAGAATTTTAAACTCAAGAGGTAATAACCTACTTTCTTGAAGAAGCTGGAAGGTGTACTTCAGCTGAGTATACCAGGTTCAGTACGATTCAAAGCTCTCTGGTCTGGACCCAGAGCCCAGCTTCCCTCCTCTAGTGAAGCAAACACTCCACTGCAGGTATTCTACACTGTAAGCACCTTGCCAGGCTTTCTAAATGGCAAATGCATCTGGCCATTCAACAGAACATTTTCGCTCGGGCCCGGCAGTTCAGTAGAGAGGGATATTTATTGTGATTTGAACATGCAATCATGGAAAACTTGCGAGCATACCTCTGCACAAACCTCTCTGCAGACATTAGACAACCGATTTCCTTCTGGTATATCACTTAGTGCGCCGATAGCTCTGCTGCCTCTGTGTTGATCTCGCTCTGGAGACGCAGAGAAAGAGATATCCATACCACAAACGCTGGGTACTGGGCCGTTAATGATTTTGACTTGCATTTGGCCTCGTCCTCACGTTAATATTTCCAACACAACTTCCTCAGCGGGAGAGGCTCAGTCAACGTGACCTCCTCCTCCTCCCGCACAGATACTTTTGACCTATTGTGACGACTAACATCTGTGACAATAGCATCTTAGATGACATTACAAACTGTCCGCAGGCCGAGCGCAGCACGGTGGGGCTGTAATCTGATGGGCCTGTGAAGGTTACCGAATTAGATCATGTCTTTGTAAGCATCCAGCAGCATAACTGCGGTGAGCCTAAAGCGTTCATTAATAAACATTCAGAGCCCTTTCAATGGCCAGGTTGTCTCAAACACGTCATGTCTGAGGTCTACAGATTACTTCACAGTGGCTGTTTGTAAAGTTGCTTGATGTCACCAGTCGACCTCTTTCAAACCCACGCTGCTTCATCATGTGGTTCCTACAGAAAAGACGTTGATAAAAGAAACCAGACTTGTTGACTGGTTGAGCCGAGCAACCGAATCAAGAGAATCCATGGATCGCTCTCCATCTGTTGTTTCAATAAGAGCATGATACAAAAGGACAAATGCGTTTCCACACGTTTGCTGATCCAGAGTATAGAATGAGGTTTACATAGAGCAGGGATGGGCCAAAAAATTCATTTTTACAAAGGGCCACATGAGAAACCTGAACTGTGGGCAGGCCGAACTAACATAACTTGAACTTCATTAGGCTCAATATTCATTTTCTCTCATTGTGAAAAACAGTGAATAATTAATTTTCCTTAACTGCTACTAGTCAGAAGAATAAGGATGGTCTGTAAATATATATTTCAGTGTGTGAAAGGTGTAGGTCAAATAGGATAATACTCCTATGTAAGCAATGGTGAAATTTGATTAAATTTTTTAACTAGTTAGTTAATAGAGATGAATGATTACTTGCATTTACGGCAATATTGCAATATTATCATATCAGGACCTGGCCAGCATTGACCAAGAGACACGTGCATTTACCTGGCTTCACAGTCTCACCTCAGACTCTTCACGATCAAGTACACAAGATTAAAAACAGTTCTGAAAATATGTAGAGATTCAATTGGGCCAGAGCCGCACAGAGCTCAGCTCCTCCTCACCTCGGCAGGACAGCGCACGCTCACACACACAAATACACACACGCACGTAAATGTAAATGAAAAAAACTGCACGGTTTTCAAAATAAAGGCATATAACACGTACGTCACAAATCATATTACGTTATATTTTTTTTCATTCATGTTCTGATTGACCTCACGCGGGCCCGGCAGGGATGCACAAAAGATGGGCGTGGCCCAGGTCTGGCCCAAAGTTGCACGTGAGAGTGACGACTGCAGACGTCAGTGTGAAGGGACTCACCTCTGAAGAGGAGCGGTGGCGCTGGATGTGGTCGAGCCGGCGACTGTGTCCGCTATGAAAACAAAGTAACACAAAACCGCAACATCCGCCGCGTGCACGGCCATCACGGCAGGCTGCCTTCTCTTCCGGCGTGTGACGTCACTAACACCTGACCACACCTGCTCACACCGCGATGTACTACTGAGCTGACCACTAATATTTGATCTGTTTACTCCTACGTTTATCATGCTAATTAATGATATTGCTCATATGTTTGTTACATTTCTGACATGTCTGATATTTAAATATTGTTTTGCTGCTACCTTCTCTGCACTCTCACTCAATACTCTATATACGTTGTCTGAAAACTTTGTTTATCACTTAAATATCTCTTTATTAAATGTGGGCCTTTTTTTGAAAAAGCTGAGAATCTCTTCAAAATTTCGTTATCATTATACAATGACAATAAAAACTCTGAACTCACGTGTTTCTTTATGTAATTAAATTGTCAATTGTCAAAATCAGAATAAAAGTGTCTTGTATTTTTCTGACTTAAAAAAAGAATGGACCCACATAACAGTTTGTTAATATATTTAAGGACACATTTCATTGCACCAACACTCAAATAGTTCTGTTTAGTGAGGAAGCTTTATCACAAACAGACACAACAGGGGAAGCAAATATGAGGGGACCGCAGAGTCTCAATTATGTTAATTATCTCAATTATCAGGGAGAGTAAATGGCTTTTTGCCATTTGTACTTGGCCCACGTCCCTGATTCTTGAGAAAAGATTCATCATGACTGGGTTCTAAAATGGAACTAATTACACAACTGGACACATGTTTTATAAGAAGTATTTTCTTTTATGGGAATAGTTTTGGTGTGAGGATCAGTAATTATGCAATTATGTTGAACGCAGTAAATTATTTTGCTTTAAATATAATTATTATGCTCTTTTTACAGCTGTACTGTACACATTCAACATATCAAGTCATAGTTTTTGTTGAAATAAAGTGAGAAAGATGATTCTCTGAATGGATTGATTTGTAAGAGTAGGATCAAAACATTGCCATATCCAATGTTTGCACTGTGTACATGATTTGATTTTTTAATGCAGTGTGTAGTTTGCTTATGTTTATTTTTATCCAAGTGTTAGCCAAGTGACATATACTAAGTTTATTTGAGTGTTTCGTTGGAGATGTTTTTTGATCCAGCCTTTCCAATAAGGAACATGAGCACCAGACAGATGAAAAGCAGACAATCTTAATTCTGAACTGAGAACAAAATGTAATGTCCCTTTTCTGCCTGATGGCACAAGCACAATAGTGTTTGTATGCAAATAGGAGTGTTTCTTATTTAGTACCCACATAAATCACTCGAGGACTGAATCAGAAAAATGGATTTGGTCATAATATTATTGGCTAAAGCCTGGAACTCTGTCCCTGGAGTCATATGACACTATTAAAGGAATAAATGAATATGTTCTACTCAGTTGGGAATTTGTAGCCTGTCGTGTGGTTTTCCTGGATTTTCTTTCACATAAAATAAAAGTGTTGTATTACAGAAATAAAAATGTCCATGAGGCATGTGCAACTCAATACTCCACATGAAATATTCACCTATTAAATCCTCCTTTTAATACCTTTTGGAGCGACTGTCTATTCAGTAGCAAAAAGACTTGATCCTCAAAGACCCAGAAATAGAATTTTTATAATGATATATATCGCAGACGCTGAACTTGAAAAGGTTTTCGAGATATTTACAAAAACCTTGAAAATAATAGGTGATTACCTCATTTGGGTGATATTCAGAATAACCTCAAGAAAAGAGCAATGACTTCAGCAGTGCAGGTGAATGTTGCCACCCAAAGGAAACGCTGATCTCCATCTTATAATAGCATAATAACACCACTTATAAGAGAGAACTAACTAAATGAATACATACCTAAGTTCTTTTCAGCATGTGCCCTGCTGATGGCAATGCTGATAGGTCCATTTATCACACATTTAGGGTATCTCAACAACCACTAGATGTGTTGCCATGAATTGTGGCACAGACATACAGTAATGCCCAAAGAATGCCTTTGGTGAACGCGTAATGTTTCATCGCGCACCACTTCATCTGGCCCAGGTCACATTAAAAAGCCAAAAAAAATGTTGTCGGCCCCCTTTTGAACATTGCTACACATGGCACTGTCGTTATTTCCTCAGGTAGAACCACGAAGGTGTTGACAATAACAGAAGGAATGTGTTGATGAACATTAATTGTATTATTTAAGTTGGAAATCATTTATATTTGCCCACATGTAGCATCTTGGCTTTCAGCTACTGTATCTCCCTTGACAGTTATTAGTGAGCCACACACCAGGAAAACCACAGGGCATATCTTGCCACCAGGATTTATTTTTCCACATATGTTCCCTTTATAGAGCTATAATTACAGAACTGTCATTTCCATAAATCCGTCATGAAATCCAACAATAACCCTGCGGAATGAAAATATTTTTGTTTCGGATTTTCACTGTGATAAAACAATACTGGAATTATTACCAATAATTCATCCCATGTTATTTTGCTAACCTTGACTTTCCATCAATCAGATGTAAGCAGTGTTCATCTTGGTACCATTTCTTGGGTGGCTGAGTGTGTGCATCTGGACAATGGAAGGATTTCTGTCTGCTGCTGTGGCTGGTGCATGGAAGTAGGTATGACTAAAATGATATCTGTTGAAGGAATGCAGTGGCTGACCACAGTTATGAATGGAGGGAAGCTCCGCATAAACACAGTTGCCTTGTTTTAATCCAGCTTCATATAATTTAAACAAGACAGCTTTTAAACTATACATATATATATATATATCCCTCAGACTTCTCACTGGGCTTTGATCCAACCGTCTGACTGTTCCAAATGTTTCAGACTCACAACTGATTCACAAACAGCAACCTGTCTGTCTTTTCACCCCAAAATATACAGACATTCTGTTTCTTTGGAACATTTTCGGAGTGATTTTGCTTTTCAGTCGTCCTTAGCAGAACACCACGTTAAGTACATTTTGTGACAACATCAGCTACCAGCCAGCTGTCTGGGTGGAAATAGTACCACCAGTCTTTAAGGACCCACGAGAGAGCAGGAGTGAATTACAGCACTTCTCGCTAATTTATCACAGCCCAGGGTTCGAACTTCAGCTGGAGAGACTCTTCAGATCATGGCCAGGATACATCTCAAGAAGTAATGTGCTGCCAACAAGAGCAGCCGCAGCTGGAGCGGAAAATAAAGCCTCTTTCTTCAACATGAAATTTGCTGCGTTGACTTTGGTGTTACATTTTGCCACATTCACTTCAAAAAAAATGGCTCCGAAGTTCAGCACCTTTTTTTAAAACCGAATGCTCAACGTCACGTCCCACCTTGAAAGTTATCTTTCGGCACTAGTGTATTCCGTTTCTAAGTATAAAATATAGATTACAGGTGCTTTAAGATTAAAATATGACCTTGACAGATCAACTTATTAAAAAGTGATTAAAAACTGCTTTCAAAAAATGCTTCCACAGCTCAACAATCTGGTTCTGCTGTGGAACACCGTGAACTTTGGAAGCTCTGACGCAGAAGGATAAGTAAGCGACTGGGCCTGAGGAAAATCAGCGCCTGTAACCAGTAAAAGAATGACAAGATGCTGAAGGCCCTTAATCAGACATTTGCTCTTTCTTTGGCAAATTCCAAAGGAGTGACATGTCCAATAAAACATGAAACATGTTTTCGCTGAAACATTGCTGTGAAATGCTACGTCATGACCAGGAACAAAATGTGAAAATCTGAGCTGATTGTGTTTGATTGATCGAGTCCTCCAAATGTGTAAATCTGGACAGACCAATTATCCAGTGATTGATTCACTGAAGGATTCCTGGCTGTGATAAATAAACAGGTTGAGTCTTTCAAGGTGTCTCTGTTGTCGGAGGTTTTTCAAGTTGGCACAGAACAATTTCTCCAATTCAAAAGCATCAAATAAAGCTCAACTTTTCATCAATAGCTAACCTTAAACAGTATTCAGTATTCGATACAGGGTGTGCAGTCTGTGTCAGCCTGACAAATATAGTTTGAATCTGAATAACTGCAGATGCATTTAGGATTTCCATCAGTTTCTTTCATTGCATAGCAACAGTGTTTACTCAGGCCTCTGAGCAAAAATCCCAAAAGGCCTTTTTGGCTCTGTACTTATAAGGCAAACTTGTTGCACATGTGTGATAAGATGAGATGCAATTTGGGGGAAACAACAGCACATTTTTTTCCTCACATTCTTATCCCTGGTGAAATTCAATAAAACCTGCAATAAACTTACAAATAGCCCGTCATCACCTCTTAATTTGGAACCAACATCAATGTTGTTTTCGTATGATTTGTCATAAAATGATGCATCACTGCGTCAGTCTAGACATGTCGTGTGTTTATCAATCAGGTGCAGAGGGAATGGAATCAGACCTAATCCAAACGAGATGTTCAGTTTTGGAGAAAAAACAAGCAAACTCTGACTCATAGATTTCGGTAAAAAAAAAAAAAAAAATCTAACAGGGCCTCATCAGACATGAAAGAAGAGTGGAAAATCCTAATTTGATATATTTCGAGAAATCATCCACATGGTTCTCGAATGCAGACGTCTTGAGGGAACAATCAATGGTGTTGCTGTCAGAGTTTGGGATTATCATACACTCTATGTTTCTATTTTTGTTTGCTTTGGTTACACAACCTAAACTCTTCCCTTCGGAAAACAATCAAAGGCCTGATTGTTCTTTGCAGAATGAACAAACAGCACATTGTTCTGGTTTGTGTGCTGCTGGTACCACGGGCCATACCAGACATTCCAGCCACCTCCATTGACAAATCCTGCACGGCTCAAGATCTTTAGCCTTTAGCATATACGCTGAGTCACTGCCAAGTGCGTTATGTCATGGGAGTCTGATTCTGTTTCTGCGACTCGTGCAGTGGCTGTCGCTCCCAGCAGGACACACTATGAGGACAGTGGCTTCCAAATAAGGGCAACGCAGCTTCTGTGTCATCGCTAAAACTCCCAGACAGGAATGGTATGTACTGCAGGAAATGACCATTTCCACTTCACAGCTTTTGGTTAATTCCTTTTCGCATTTTTGATACGTTAGCTGCATACTCAGTAGTTTGTAAATGTCTGCAAGCTTTCGATTTATGATCTTAAGAGTTTCTGTTCGTTGGCGTTCTGGCTGACTTGATGGGACTCTCTGAATACAGTGACTGATTGTTGCTCAGGCAGACATTCACTGTTGGAGCTGGAGAGGTGCTACTGGGCCACACAGACTCCTCAGTGTTTTGTCTAATGATGATTAAGACAATGTTTCAAAATGATCTCCTCCCAGTTGTGGGAAGAGTTTAATCAAAAACAGTCGGCCCGCTATCATCAAATCGCTTTAATTTATGGTTACCAAATGGGCTGAGAAGTCTATTATAATTTGGCTGCGTCTTCAAAGGTACCAACACACACGCGCATGCCTCCCAGACTCTCTGTGGTGAGGGCTCACCACTTTAGAGGTGTGGAATAAAACATCTGGGCACAACACGTGATCAGATCTGAAAGTCATTTGATGCTTCAATTATCTAATCGCTTACAGGGGAAGATGTTCTTTTTACCAAAGGGAGGCTGAATCATATTTTATACAATTTTATGGCTTTTGTGTGTGTGCTCAGTTAGGTGTGCCAGAGTTCATTGCTTGTCCACCGGTGATTTTTCATCTGCATTATCCAAATACAGTCGCCTCAGGGAGGTCATGGTAAAGTACAGAATTAGTACGTTAAGAGCTCATCATAATTCTTTGTTGTCAACCGCAATATATGCTTGTTGCTCTTAGTGATGTAATTGATAAGGTTTTGTACCCATAGTTTTATAAATGGATTATGTGTTTATTGCGTTGGGAGGACAGACACCATTGACATGTTGTAGCAGGAAAAGCCTCATGTAATTAATAACTCTGACAGTGGCTGCATTCCATTTAGGTGAGCCAGTTCCAAGCATTGTGTATGCTGCATCACCAGCAGAGCATACTGGGACACTTCATGCAAAAAACATATTATTATATATAGTGAGGTCTGTCTAGTGGGATTAAAAGAGCTTTCAAATTGTACTGCTGCCTGAGTACTGAATACAACCTTATTTTACCCATACTTCAACCTAAGTAGTTTCACTTCTCCGTGAGTATCTTGTATCAGCTTTTTTTCTCCAGCACTTTCCATCTGCCAGGACTGTGTGAACCACTGATCCATTTTCATCTGTCAGACCATAAAACTATAGCCAATATCCAGACAACAATTAACACACGTGATTCGTCGAAGAAAAATGGGAGAAAATAAAACGCATAACTCTTTCTCCAAAGTTTCACCTTACACTTATCCCACACCAATCACCGAGGAAAAACAAAAAAGAAATACTTCTGTGACGACTTTCCATCAGATCTTGTTTATAAACCAAATGATTGCATTCCAGCATGATCTGAGTGCGGTGCCAGAGGCTAAGGACAGTACAAACTGAAATAGCAGATTTAAAATTGTTCAGTGAAGTGTTATGTTGACCACTCTCTCTGTCGGAGCTGGCTGCGTCTGTTTTTTGTCTGGGCAAGAGTTGCTGCTCCGCCGTTTCCCTCGCTCCTTCCCCTCCTTCTCCCTGCTGAGGTAAAAGTGAGTCACCGATTTAGCAGCAGCAGCAGCAGCTGGTCTCCGTCATCCCCGGTATCGCCCAGGATTCCACAGGAGACCAGCTGCCGAATCCTAACTCTCTGACAACATCACTTCCCCTTTACCCTTTTATAGACATATAAAGTCCTGCAAGGATAATATCTATGATGATTAATTTTTTGTAATGTATTGCTTTTTATCTAAAAACTTTGCCTTTGACTTTGGAAAGCACACTACTTGGCAATTTTACTGCTTCGTCTCAAGACTTGTTCTGCTAATAGAAGCTTTAGAGGATGTACATCATACAAATGAGTCCTATTTTTCCCTCAGAGGCCACCTACAGCAGCAGGAAACAGGCCTCAGCAGCTAAGCAGGGGTTTACAATAACACCCCCTCTTATACTAGGGACTTGACTCTTTGACAACCGCTATACATAATCTTTATGATGGCTTGACTTCTCTCTGTGTGTTATATAAGCATCTCATTTTTAATTGTTGGGTGGCAGGTGATGAAAGCCAAAGGAAACACAGGAAATATAAAGTTTCCTCACCTATAAGAATAAAATAACCTCATTATTATAAAATTAAAGACAATCAATCCAAGGGGTGTCAAGATGAGACTAAAACTAAAGATGTCAGTCTCCCAGCAGTTCTAGAGGAAAGTGTGTAGGCAGACGGTGAATGTCTGTACAAAATTTCACGCTCATCCATCCAAAAGTCAGTGAAATATTTCAGTGTGGGCCAAAGTGGTGGACCGATTTCTGAGGGATTCCCTACAGTGATGCTAGCATGGCTAAAAAAAGCAGCTGTACTGTGTAGTGTAAGGGAGGATGTGGACGATCTGCGATTGGTCGACTTCTTTTCGCCGTTTGATCCTGAAAGTTGGAACTTGCATCGGAACACATTCTTCTAGGTTTTTTTTGTCTACTTTGGAGAATAACAATGAACCATAAAAAATGGGAGGTATCTATTTTTGTCGGAGCTGTTGATTATGGACGAGTGGATTCCATGACTGAATGTTGAAACCAAGGTGTTTAGTTTTCCCATTCCACCGGCTGAAAGGACAGGCAGGTCTCTGTCTCACTCCAACTCTTCTTCCTTCCTCGTTTTTCTGTAAAGGAGGTGTCATGGCGTGGGCTGCTTATTTGAGGAGTCGCTATGGAATCTCATGTCCCTTCTGTTTGGACCATGCGGGCACTGCGGTGGAGTTGAGAGCTGGATCTGTCGCTGCCCACTGACAGCTCTCTTCAGACTGCCCATTATGCTTGGTGTTTATCCACGGGGCTTTGTGGAAAATACTGCCTGAATTCTTGGGAGACACGCATATTTCTTGCCATCCTTTCACCTGTTTTGTTTTCCAGGTGGAGTTCTGCTGGACGTACACGAAACCCTTTCTCCACTTCTTCATGTGCAGTCTATCGCTCCACCTCATCAGTCCTCAGTTTCTTAAAAAAGCCAGTGGAAAGAACCAAATGTGTTTGGCCTTGTGGATATACCAAGATACAAATCTCCAGCACCACTTTTACCTAATAAGTATTGCTCAGTACCCTTTAAAAAATTGCTTTAAAAAATGAAGCTTTAGTGACTTTGGCAAGCTGAGGAAGTTTTGGTAACCAAGCACAACGCGCTGTTGTTTTTCAGTTGAAGATGATGTCTGGAGCAAATTCATTTATTGATCCAAAACATTATCTCCGAGGATGATTGGGCCAAGTTTATTGTCCTTGGGGGATGCAGTTTCTAATGACTAAAAGCTTTGCAGAATTAAATCAAAAAAAGTAAAACCATGAATTCCAGTGGAAGCACATTCTTCATCTTCATTCTCTTTTCCACAGCAGCCATTCAGTGTATTGTCTAACTCTATATCTTAGTACTTTGAAGATAACAACTTGTTTGGAGTTGTATTTCATAAGTCTCACTGCTCACATTAACACCCATAACACTGTATCAGAGTTGCTGCTCGTTGATAACTAGTAAAACACATCAACACATTTATTGTGTAGCAGGAAATTAGAGGTACAATAGCTGTCACAGTGATAGTGCTGAGGAGGAGTCTTTGTTTATCCACAAAAATAGACAAGGGCTCTTTTCTGCATTGCTTTGGCAGTTGATCAGTATTAAGCTGCAGGGAGGAGGCTAATAGAGTGACGTACCAGCCACCGGGAGATGTTAGCATGAATATGGAGAGAAAACAACTGCGCCTTTTATTGCGCCAGATATTTCCATTGCACGTTTTGCTGGTACATTTAGTTCAGTTGGATGTGCTTTGGATAAAAGCGTCTGGATAGCGGGAGAATGTATCTAAACATTCGGTACAAAGGCAGATTGTGCAGCATGAAGCTTCAAAACACAAAATGTGATTGCACTACCACAACATGTCTGTACACCTTAGCTACAGTTCTACTGTTTGTGCTGGCGGGCTGCTCTGACATTGACTCAAACTGTGTTTTTGTAAAACACATGGTAAATGTAGCCGCATCTGCTTGTTGGCTTGGTGAAAATCCCTTTGGTCTGGTTTACATATGAGGCCAGTTAGGTACTGTACAGTTCTTCACAAACATTTGGTCAACAGTGGTAGGCTACATCAACTAAAGTCAACACAGCTTGGGTAGAGAGCTGAAAACACAAAGAAGCATGTGCATCAGAAGCTGTTTCCACAATAATGTAAAATATGGTGCAAATTTTCAAATTCAATAACCAGGGCGAAAATGAAGTATATTTCCAAAATGTTAAAGTGTGAAAGCAAATGCAGGCAGATATGTTGGTGACGAATATTCAGCACATCATAGAAAGAGAGAACACACTTTTTTGATTATAAAGTTTACAGACTTGTGCCAGAAACTCTTTTACTGCTACAAACAGTTCCTTTTTGTGTTGCACTGGACCCTAACCAAGCCCAGGAGAAACGTGCCGAGGGTTATTATCACCAGGAATAAAAGCACTGGATTTAATAAAGATGTCTGGACTGATTGCAGATGGAACAGCTTTGCCATGCTCTCAGTGAAGGCTGATTGTCCTCCACTGTAATTGCTCATCACTGGGACAAATGATCACTTAACTGTATTGGATGAAGTTTTAATTGTGTAGATCTGCAGTGAACAACAGTGACTGATAATGATCAAGATATTGTTGTTGGACCTTGACAAACGTTACATATAATTGGCCTGTTGTGGGCTATTAAACAAATTCCGTGGCTCTGGACACTCCTGCTGTTGTGTGGTTTTTGGTTCCCAGGCTTCCATGACTTTATGCCTTGGCCAGATGAACTTTGCCTCTTATTCAATTTCAGTGACTGCTTTTATCATATTCTCGCATTCTGCACAGCTCTGATGAGAAACTGACTAAATAAATCCAAAGCTCACAAGGAGCGGGAAAGGACTTTTTTTGTTTATATAGTCTGGAAATAAAAATGGGTTTTACTGGAAACTTTCAGTCTCTACACTCTGAGGTCATTTTGATTAAACCTGGGTATGTTCTTGTCCGAGGTGCTGCTTCACACCTCATTTTAAATATTTGTACTGTGCCTGTTGAATCATGGCTGATTGGAATGGGCTGGTTATTCATTTTTGTTCTCCAATATAATGCATGTTTTTTTTCTGTTTGTGTGCTAGAATGAATAATTTAACTTCTACAAGAGAAATTAAAGGAAGTTGTAATCCTACCTGGTTTATTTGCAGGGAAGACTTTCTAGTTAATGTTTCATGGCTAAACATTTTGAATGATTTACTTCTGTTATTCTTCTATTCCCATAAATTGTTTGTATAAAAAACACAATCTTCAGAACCAGGTTCAGAGCATTTCAAAATAAAAGCTCTGTAGTTCAGAGGGGGTGCTTCTATGATTGTTGTCGCCATGATGGGGACCTCCCATTAGCATGTGTCCAAAAGACATGTTGAACCCTGTCCTCAGACTAATGGTGCACCGTCCCGCCTACACTGATTTCTACCAGTTGGGTTAATCATTTTCTCACACATACAGATCTTACCACTGCACTGCACTGCACTACGATTTATCTGTCACTCTGCAATACAAACGCAAACGTAACCAATAAGTTGAATGGTTCACAAGACATCAGTTCCAGTGACAAACGAATTAGTGACTGGATACTGCAGTGGAAAGTCAAATGAGATCGGCCGATAAAAAAAGAACTGACCAAGGCCCAGATGTGGAGCAGATCTTGCATAATCACAGTCAGTTAGTGCTCAATTTGAATTTAGATAAGCACAAAGAATGGGCGGCAGAAACGAGCCTCAACATCTGCAGCTCTCCTCCCTTATTACCATGTCATCAGACACCCCATCACAGAAAACTCCTTCGCCCCATCATCTGGTCCTCTTTAACACCCGTCACCGGACCCGCCGTCAGTCTTTGTTTGATACTTCAGCTGGACCTGGCACCTACTGTTTTTTTCTTCAACTCTGTTGGGCCATGAAGGAAGAAGCTTTTTTTTTCACTGCCACCTCATGAAGGAGTCTTTTCTCCACTTTCCAAAGGCAACAATCAGCACATGTTGTTTCTTACTAGAGCTGACTGCGTTTCTTTGTGTAGAAAAAGGCCAACAATAATTTAATTTGGAAACAAATGGACGCAAATAAATGCCCCTCCATCTCGATATGTCATCTGTGAGCCTTGGAAACTCTTGCTATGAAGAGTGGCTGTATATGATTCCAAAACTGACCATAGGAGGAGCAGATCCAAGCTGACAGGAGGTCAAATGGCAAACTCTGATTCTACTGGGGACAGTGGGAGTGAGAAGAGGACATGAGGAGGCAGGGAAGACGGATTTGAGTCATGCAAGACAAAAGAGTGAGTCACGTTGTTCCACAGGGTCGTGTAACTAGTGCCTCAATCCTTCACAGTTGTGGATGTGCTGGAATCTATGTCATGATTGGAGAGACACTCCACATGTGCACGCCTAACAGGAGTGTGTGCTGAGAAGCCCACTCACTTGTCCACGAGGTCAAAAGTCACAAATGGACATGAACATGCATACACGTGTTGAAATGGTCTTTCCTGACTGACGATCTTTTCTTAAATGTAAAAATGATTCAGTGGAAAACTAAATCTTTTCTATTTGCTTGTGAAAGATTGTGCTCCAACAGTTGTACGGAACCTGAAAGCATAACTGCAACTCTTTCTGTTTTAATTAAGTTGGTTGAGTACAACATTCAAAATGCACTAATGAGAAAAACACAATAACAATGTTGGTTTTTACTTTTTACTTTGCAGTTTTTATAACAATATTCAGAATTCCACTTGTTAGGGTTGGGGTTTTATGTAATCCCAATTTGGCACTTATTCCAATTTCAGCTGTTTCCAGTTAAGACATTACAGCGATCTGCATTGTTCAGAATCCAAATAGAAGACAGTTTGCAAGACTGAGACATTTTGGGTTATTGGCGCTTGCACATCTGCGTGTAAACAAGAATATTAGTGGAATTTCTTATTATGTTGCGATATAAACAGAAGCAATATTGTCATTTTCAATTTGAATATTTCACGCATGTAAACACTTTCTGTTATATTTAAAATCTGCAATGTGAGTCTTGAGTCTTGAGAACCCTTGAAACATCCATCTATTGCCTCTCTTTAACTGCACCATCTTTTTTTCTCTGCATACGCACATTCCCTGCTGGTCAGCATGTGTTCGGCACGTGTAAATAGCTCATGGGTTTTTGGAGATTCAATTGAATCAGCAGAATTTTATTCTTAAAATGTGTGTGATTATATTCAAGATATGCAACCCAAACTCACCACTATACCTTTCAAAAACACAAACCTACCTTTAAGAGCGAGCTGTTCTTTGTCCCCTTGCTAACGTCTAATTGAGATGACATTGGAGCAGACGGCGGAACACGTTTGAGGTGGCAGTAAAAACACAGCAGTCTGCCACGCAACTGTGTATCCTATATTCATGTTGGTTTAGGTTTGGTGGGAGAACAAATATTGGAGTCTGATATTGAAATCACTGTTATGCGCCTCTTTTCTCCGGAGCTTACATAAAGAGATGGCGACCGCAACATCCCTCCTTTTCTCTGTGCAGCCACAGAGCACCAGCCTCACCAGACATCTCGTATGACTGCTGTCAGCATGGTCATTAAGTCTTTCAGTCTGGCTCTGTTTAAACAAGCTCCTCTGGTGGCCAGTGGCCACACAAAACCAATTCCCAGCCCTGCGATGATTTGCTTTTCTCTGCCCAAATTCATGCCTCGGTCCATTTAATGGGTAGTCAAACATACTTATTCCAAGGGACAAAAAACACTGCAGCTCTTGTTTTGCTTTGCTTCCATGCTGCTTGCAATCGTACAAAACCTGCCTCCACCTGGGTCTGTCATCACCCCCTTTGTGAGGGGGCACTTTTATGATCACCCGAGACTGAGCTAAATGCTAAAGTGCTAACAGCGGTGATGCTACAATGCTGACGTTAAGCAGATATAGTGTAACATTATATTATATGGTTCCCATACAGGCCACAAGCTCTGCAAAGTCAATAGGCTTTGTCTTCTGAGGGCCATGAATGTCCAACCAGAAACGGGTTGCAACTTTGTTAAAATGATTCAATCTCAACCAAATGGCCTACATCCAGTGTAATGAATGGCTAAAACATTAATGCACCAATTGTGTCAAAGAACAACACCTTGTTCTCTAGTTAAGGTTGAACTCAAAGACGCCAAGTTTCATTTGGTCTGGATCACACCTATCCAGATGGTCCACATACAGAGACACAAGACATCTTCTCAGGTCCAGACAGGGGACATACCTGTCTGTCTGAATTGTAGCATGTCACCAGGCCAAGGACATCAATGTTCACTGATGACAAAACCGTCTGCTGCAGCTGGACAGATTCCCTGAATAGTTTGTATTCCATGATGTGAACTCAGGAGAGAAGTTGGTTCTTTCAAGGCTACATCGGAGAGCTACACATTTTTTATCCGTGAGCTCTTTGCAAACACTGAAAACCACCTTAACGTCAGAAGGACAATCTTTGCACGATGACATTCTTTCAAAACAAAACTAGAAACCATCTCCCAAAGATGATTACCTTTACAGCCTGAAATGTGGCTTTGAAGACAAAGACAGCTTTCAGTGTTGCTCTCTCTCTACCCCCTTTTCATTTTTACCTCTTGCTCAATTACAGCCAATCCTCCTTCCAAACTCAACACACATACTGCCCCATAACCAGTGGCCACATAGGGCACTCTTGAGTGTTTGACCCCGTTCAGACCCGGTTTTAACATCCGTCCTCAGTGATCCGATCACAAGTGGTCAGCTCTAAGTACACGTGTGAAAGCAGGCAAGACAAATTTCCTGCTCTCAGATTTGCACTGAATTATTTACAGGGGCTGTTTCAAAAACACAGAACATAGAAGGAGATATTCCTGCAGTCACTGCAAGCAAGTGGTACTGTTGATGACATTTCTGTGATGCAATGGACCAGATATTAAAAATACCTGTACTGTATAAAATACAGTAATGAAAACGGCTGTAGTGTACTGTGTGACTTGGGATGGAAGTTGCTACCAGGTCTGAACTGGCCTTTAAGACCAGCAGGGGCCCTCCATACCAAGGGAGGCCTCCCTGTGAACCTGAGGTGAGGAAACCTGATTGTCAGATAAGAAATTATTTTGAAAAAGAAAAAATGTGTGGCAGCATTCCATGACATGGCTGTATTTCTGCTGAGTGCTGAAAGAACTATCACTGCCAGCTGTCCTGTCAGTGGCTTTGTGGATGCCACTGGAGTTCCTAAAGCTCCTCCATCAACCCCCCATGGGGAAGTAGGTGTTGAAATATATTCTTTTGGCAAGAGTGAGGTCAAGCCCTTGTCATGACACTCTTACAGAGCTATACGGTTTCCTCTGGGCACAGTTAGGGATTGCTCACTACTGTGTGATTGTCATGTCAAATAGCAGCAGCTGGCATGTGTTTAAAATACTCAGAAAGGCCTTGTGGTTAGCTCCCCACCGTTTGTTTCCCAACGTGAGGAGTGTGAAGTACGGCACTACACGTGCAAGGGAGCTCAAGAATACACAGGCTCAGACGGTAGCAGTGCAAAATCCATTATGTTTGTTAATCACCTCATTCCTATCTAACTAGTTTTAAAAGTACAGCTTTAAAGGAGCTCTCATGTTACCATTCCTATAAATCTCTGGACTTCCTGCTGACCGCTACAGCTTAGATCTCAAGACCTGATAGCTTAATGGATTTGTACTGCAAGACAATAAAGCTGAGGTATTTACCTCATAAAAAAAGAAATGACAAAGACAACAACAATGCATCGAAAAAAACTAATAAAAAGTGAAGTTTGGAGCCAAAGAGACTCCCTGGCAGGAACAACACTTAATTATTCAGAAAAGCACATATTCTAGTTAACCTAATGTCTTCCTGACAAACTGCTGCGTCTCCATCTGGATGGTTGAGTGCAGAAACTGTGCCATTGATACTTGTAAGCTTCATTTTTGAGTTGCCTGTTTATGTGGTTGTGGTCAGAGTTGAATGGAAATGTTTTTCCATATGTAACGAGTGATGGTTGAGTCATTCTATACGGACTTATCCTCTATACCAGTGTTTCCCTGTCCTCTCTGCCAGGTACAAACGTCGCTCCATCAGGTGCCACTTCATTAGTAAGTGGGAGAATCCAGGAGTAGAATATGGAGGGAGAGGGGAACTTAAAGCAGCCCATCCCTCAGGGGACAATCAAGATGTCTACCGCAGTCGGCTACCTTTGAGATGAAGTTGAGTCATTCAGTCATTTATTCAACCTTAACAATTCACCTCTAATCTTCTGCCGACTATTTAAAGTAATCATCCATTTAGTCGATATATTTGTCTTTGTATACTCATGAGTTCAATACTAACATTTTGGCCTCTGTGCTTTAAATCACAAAATCCTATTCTGAGGCTAACTGTACGATTCAGTGAACAGACACTCAACATCGGTAGCTCTACCCTTGACCAGGATCTCCACTGTTGGCTCCAACCTACTCTACCAATGTACAGTACACGTGTTCAATGTAAGCAGTCTTTGCACATAACAGCAGACATGTGCCTCCTTGGTTTCCTGACGTGATTCACACTCTTAGTGCTGTGAGGAGACAGGATTCATGCTGCTTGCCTCCCTGTGGTGTTTTATCAGTGTATGTTATTCTGACCCCGGCAGCTGGCCTCTTATAATCTACAACTTATCAAACACACAGTCTGATCTGGTTCAGTTTACATTTTTTCATATGGAGAAAAAGTGTTTCCCTCGCATACTTTTCTCTAAAAACAAAACCCTGTGTCAAAATAACTTTTACCTCGTCTTTACCGAGGCATAGCGTGTTTTCAGTGCACACAATGTTCCTGTTGATGCCACACTCTGAGGCGCTGTAATCGGTTGTGGTGTTGATGCTGAGAGTGGAATTATGGTAAGAATGTGCAGTGATGTTCCTGCGAAGACCGTACTTGGCTGTTTTTCGCAGTGGTGGTCTGAGGCTGCTTAGTAGCGGCGCTTTTGGTTCTGGAAGAACGTTGAGATCTGGATTGATGCAAAATCCCTGAGGTCCAGAATCTGAGGGGCATGAATTCACTACACACGAATGATCAAAGGCCTTCTCTCTCAATCATGCAGGGGAACTACCACACGGGCCTTCTTGTCTAGTCTCCTTACGGAGTGCGTTACTGAGCAGAAGAGCTGCCTCAAACTTTTAAAAATAGATAAATAATACTGGTAAACCACAGGGATTAACTGAAGTGACTTAAGAGAAGTCTCACGGCTGTTTGGTGATGAGAAAAGACCAGGGTTTCCTGAGCCACAAGCTTGGGAACGGATAAAAAGCTGTTGATGTGTCATTAGAAATTAGCCTGCTGCAAAGATATGAACTGAAGTGGGGAGTCTATGTGGTCATGTCAAGGCCTCAGGATATTCAGTAGTCTGACCAAACAGCAGGTTTTGTTTTACTAGGTATTTAAGTGGGGATGAATTCCAGTGTTACACAAACTCCAGTAAATGTTGTGGGTCGAAATACCAGTAACACTGGTGTGCAAGCAGGTATCAAAGAGAGGAGTGGAGTAGTTCTGATGGTTGTTATTGAGCTGCTTCATGCCACAACGTGTGCTAAGTTGAGTATTCCACATGACATTGGTCATAAAATTCCACAAATCTGACCTGATATAGGTAAATTGCCAAACCTAAAGATGATAAAGAAAAGCTAGAAAAGCTATTGCCTTGTTAAAATGCAAGAATCAATTTCTGTCAACAGAGACTTTTACCCACAACACCACAAACCTGCAGTGCCTCTATCAGAGGGGGTAATGAGCCCATTACGTTTCACCAACAGGCATGCGATCCGATGGGACATGTTATTTTTTCCTCACTCTTTATTTCCTGGATTGTGATCAATGTTTTTTTTTTTTTTTTCAACTGCGTATGAAATCACATGAACCGAGAACGTGCACGCCACGTGACTTGGTCATTATTTAGGACAAGGGCTTTCCATCCATTAATTTCGGCATCCTACATTAGATGACAAGCTGAAAAACAACTTTTACAGGACTATAAATGTGGCCGCTCACACTTGTAAACAGATAGAGATGGAGTGGAGGCTACAGTCAGGCAGCGCATGCTCTCCTCTGTGGCCCCTCTCTGTTCAGTCTGCACCGCTGCCCCTGCGTCTCTCACTCGGTGGGCAACAACAATATACAGAGGACAGCAGGAACAGGTCAGAGGTCAGGAAGTGAGGGGTGCGAGGGCCTGATCTACCTTTGGCAATCACGAGGCTGTGTGTGTGTGAGTGGCAGTTAGCAGTGGGTAGAAACATAGAGCGCACGTGAGCGTGAGGTGTGAGCACTGTATGCATGTGTCGGCTTCTCCTTCCAGAAACCGCTGCACAGCAGGGCGTCGAAATCAGAGAAAGTGCAACAAATCCGAGGGCAGATTTACTGACGTGCTACTGACGTCTGACTCCTGCAGGGCTAACATGTTGTGACACATGTTGACATGTAAAATCTGTTGCAGTTGTGTCTTCTTGTTGTTTTGGGAAGCAGAACAAACGGACTGAAAAATACAGCACTCTGACTGAAGCTGTTTTTAGAGTCTCCTTTTATTGCATTGGTAGAAAAAAAACACTGGCAAATAACGTCCCACATGTTAACTCATGTGAGGGATGTTAATGATTGATTGATTTTGTATATATTCACCGTGTTGGGTCAAGAAAATTATTCAGAGGGATGATTAAACTCTGGCGCTAACAGACTAACTAAAAACACAGACACTTGCAGATGCACGCAGGTTGTCTGCCAGTATTCATCAGAGGCAGCATGCAGTTGTTATTGAGGATTAATACCACCCATAGTGGTGAGAGTCAAGGAATGAAGCCACACTCCTCTGGGCCAAAGCCGCAAAGCATCCCTGGCTTACATAACAGTCGTATTTAAGTTGGAGTATAAGCTTCCATGTGTCTTTTTGTCTCCAAATGGCCACACAGATGGACAACGAAACCAGGTTCCAATATCCTGATATGAAAAGCCAAGAGAGAATCTGTCATCTTGATAGAGTGATAGAGGCGAGACCTGATCTGTCTGAGCGTATTTCCTGAAATGAAAATTATGTTCCAGAGGGAACGAAGCTTGGTGTACGCCAGACGTACACTGCAGTGAGTCTGCGTCTGCTGTCAGAGGATAATTCACCCAACGAGGTACGGAGCTGCATTGAAACCAAAAAAAATTGCAATGATCAAATCCAGACATGCTTCATTTAAAAAAAAAAAAAAAAATCACAGTTTATTAAAATTATTTATAAAACAATTTTACAGAGCAAACGATGTACAGTTGTTGATCATTGCATATGTACTCAGACTGGATCACACATTAGAAAGTGTCTGAAAACAAAAGATAAAAGATAAACATGATTTTGAAAATCACCGTTGAGGTGCATCAACAAAAAAGAAGGTGCTTGTTTTCATTTCAATGTTCATTTCATGAGATTTTGGGGATGGCAGTCCTCAGAACCAGGCTGAGAATCCGTGCTTTTCCTTCATCACCCAAATGCTGTCAATCACCTTGCCATACTGAAAGACAGAAACAGAACAGTTTTTGTTGTTACTTAAAGAAAAATCTTTGTGTATTAAATGTTTGCTGTCACTTTAATTTCTTTTGCTTGTTCCTGCCTGTGTGCCCACCTGGTCATCGGAGACCTGCTCCATGTAAACATGTGTAGTGTTGACCACTTGCATGCGGGTGTAGCCATAGTCGGTGCTTCGAAATGCGCTCCAGTCTTTGGGGTTTGGATTGAATGTGTCTGTCCTCTCTCTACACCCCTGCAGTGGATCCAACAATGATCAAATTGAGTCTGTTCCTGATGAACCTCGTGCCTTTCTGGTTGCTCGTCCGCAGAGCCCTGTGTGACATTTACAACCATGGCTGTGCCTCGGTGTGAGCCTGGCTGTGTTCCGACATGACTCATCCCTCTGCGGCTGCGTGACAAAGCATGCCCTGCACTGCGCGCAACCACATCAGAAAACACTTTACCAGAGGAACAGCTGGAGCTGAAATTCTGTGGCCGACCAGCTGCCACACAGACGGGACTGGGTACAATACATTACATTGTTTTTGTTGATGTTGCTGTCAATTCATGCACCGCTCCTGGTGGAGTGACACGAACAGTGATGCAGGGATGTGAAAGTACTTACAGCAGAGCCTGTGATGATGTGAACTGGAGCTTTTGGTTTCACGTATGGCTGCTCTCTGCTGCCATTGAACACCTAAAAAAGAAAAGAAGAGCATGTCTGTCTCTGATCCAAAGGACAAAACAAAACAATATGAAAAGTGCTGTGAATAAGCAGATGTAAATGCTGACCTTGTCTCCGTAGACCGGCCACAGCCTCTCGTACGTGTGCTCGTGAGCCCACAGTTCCAGATCCACGCCTGTGAATGAAACAATTGTCAGCAATTTTCTGCAAAAGAACTACCACAACAACTGAATCATGCTCATCCGGCTGCTCTGTTATCTATTGACGCTCAGATCCTGTGCCCATTTCATTTCAGATTCCTCAGCAAGCAACACATCCTTTAGATCAGATCAAAGAACAGTTTCAAAAGTCCCACCGCAATTTAAATAATTAAATGCAACAAACAAAAGTCTGAGTAATGTAAGAAAAACATGTGGGAATCTGCTGGTGGGAGATCAGCCAGACCAAAGGTCTGCTTTTTTAATAAATGATCTTTGGATTGCTCCACTCTCTGCAACTGTTGGGACATTATTCTGTCTGAGTGTGCAAATGTGTGATCTTAAAGCACCCATTAGCAGAACACAGCTGGTTGTCAAATAGAGAACATACCATAGCGATAAAATAGATCCTCTAGACCGGGGGCTGGTGGTTTGGTGTCGTTGCGTCCCAGTCGGACCTGAGAAAGAGCAGAGGGGAATAATAACATGGGCAAGAATTGGAACCGATGTCAGAAACTCTACCTGTCACCTGAAACGCTACCTGGTAGAGGCCCGTTGCACCGATGCCAGCCTCTGTCCCGACACAGCCAAGTGCTGAGAGGAGCTATTCTAACTGGAAACTATTTGGTGCAAATTACAGCGATTATGACAGCGAGCTGTACTCAACGTGCTCATGGGCTGTGATGTGGACTGGCCAACGTGCAACATGCGTGACACGTCTGCTACCAGGAGCGATTTAAGTGTCAAGCATAAAATAAAGCTTTACAAATGAGTTTATGTAAGAAAATAAATGCCTTCACAACGAGGTGATGTTCTTAACAAAACAGGAAATAATAAACAAGCCTTTATAGGCACTTTATGTAATGCTTTGAGACAATAATTGAATTCTGTAGCTTAAACCCTGTCAGGTACAGCTCTATTAGCAAAATAGTTATAATTATGCTAGTAAAATGTCTGACATTCAGGAATTCTTACACTTTAGACTAAGCAGGAATATGAGACAAACCATCCTCATTCGCTCAGTGAGACTGTAAAAATTCTATAGACTTACACGGATCAGCCACACACATTAAAACCACTCATCTGTATTAATGCTGTGGCTGACCTGTGGAGTTTCCATTTACATAAGACTGATGACTGTGGAAGTCAGGGGAAACATACAACTAAATGGATGGGATTCTGTGGTTTACATAAGAGTCAAACTTGGTGCAGTCATCCTGGTCATCGTCGGAACAGTACATGGGTCGGTGTCCCATGGTGATGATCCATGGACGTGCTGCTCTGTTTTCTGGTTTGTTGGCCTCCTACATCAGGAGAGGGAAGAAGAGGGATAGATCACAGAGGTTTAGTTTGAGACAGAACAACACAGTCGATTTGTGATGAACCAAAACAGAAGGAGGCAGAGAGCAGTGTGGGAACAAAGCAGAGCTGTCATCCATGTGTTGTGGTTTATTAACCTCCAGGTCATTCTTAAGCCAATCATACTGCTTGAAGAGGAGCTCCAGGCCGAACACGGTGTAGAAATAAACTTCAGTGGAGAGGGAGATGATGTGCGCTGGCCCCAAGTTCCAGCTGTGGACACACATTGTTTGTCATACAGAATGTGTCAGACAGATCATTTAATCATTCCCCCTACAGGAGGATTCACTGTAACATGATATGAGAAAAGATGGAACCTTAAAGCTGAATGTGCACTGCCTGACAGCTGCCAGAACCTGACCTTTCCATGACTGGTTAGCTGGATTCTAGCTATGCTTCAGTGGTGTTTGTCTGCAAGTAAGCAGGTTGGTTAATGAAGGACTGATCAGCCATGATATAATTAGTTGTATATATTACTGTCCTGCAAGGGTCAGTCTTTATTCTTCTTCTCATATGTTGTCTACACATGAACTGCAAGTATAAGTAGCATTTAAAGTATCACCCATCTGTTGCTCCTCTTTGCCTCCTTTTGTTCATAGCCATGAACATCGGCGAAGGGCGCCCAGCCAGGAGGCCATTTTGCATTAAGGCCCAGGGACTGAGGAGTGGGCAGCTGGCCTGGTGTTATCTTAATGTCTGAGAGAAGTGGATCTGAAGTGGGCAGTGAGTCACGCAGTCTTTTGTATAGCTCTTCTGTATAGCTCCCATGCTCCAGAGATAGGAGAGGAAACCCAAACAGAGAGAAGGGAGTGCTGGCACACTCTCCGGTGATACTTTACACAGGACCTCTGTTGAAAGTTTGATGATGTTTCCTTTCAAACTCTGAGTGTTCAGCGACCAACCGCTCTTAATGTGAAATCGTCTTCTACCGACGATTTCACATTTATTTCTTAGATTCTTTCTCCTGCTTCAGCCCATCAAAGTCGATCACTCTCACCCTCATATCTGATTCTGTCCTCTTACCTGTACCACAGGCCCTCGGTCTGGCCTGGCATACTGAAGCGATTCCTGTAGTTGGAGAAGTTGCTGTGAACAAAAAAGATCGTGAGAAACTTAATTAGGCGAGCTGATCTTATAATCTACATTCTTTGAATATATAACAAACAGCAATTAACGCTGCAAACCGCTGCGCTCTTATTTTTGTGGTACGTCCACCAGAGCTGAAAAAAGCTGTGATGCACTCAGATGGCTCTAGATAATTCCAAGCTTTGCTGTGCAATGATACTGTAGTTCTTCAAATCACCGGGTTTTACGTCCAGTATTCAGTTCAACTCGGCAGAAACACAGGATGGTATATCATTGGATAAAGATGACCATCAAGGGGTGGTGACATCTGTTCCCAGCCATTCTTAGACATTCTGAGAAACCATGCTGTGCTGTAGCTAGCCCATCAATGGTTGCCTCGCCAAATTAAAGACTGTAGAAAAACATGCACGTACAGTCTACAGTGACATCACCCTAAAGGTTTTAAAGGGGATGTTTTGAAGGTTAGAATCATGGTCACTTTCTAGAACCAGATCATCAAAATTTGGGCGACACAAGGGAAGCCAGGGTGGAGTGAGGATGGATGAGCAAGCAGGAGCCACAGTGACTAAGAGTAGTACACCTGTCAATCAAGAAAACAGGCCATCTAAATATACCCTTCTTCAAACCATGACATCTTGTTAAAAGGCTTTAATTTTAGATGGAGCAGCCATTAGAGCAATCCCCATCTTATAGCATTTCCACAGCGGTTTTAGCAGCAAGTCACGGTGGTTCCTGCTTGATCCCGATATAGCAGTGTGCTTACAGTGATCAATCTGCCACTACACTTTCTGCATCACCCCCACCACAGTCACCACAGCAGGGTACATTAAAACACACTTCAGAAACTCTGGGACAACAACAAAGCCGGATCACCCACAATGAACCGGTCACGTCACATTATTACAACGGGAACACCGTGCAGACAGAGAAACTGTCTTGCATGGAAACATCTCCCAAAGCCAATCTGCCAGTCTCTTTTCACGGTTTTTAATTTCAGCATGAGAGCAGGAGCCAATCTTCTCAACGGGCCATTAACTGAGCGAGGTGATTTAAATGATTGTTTTGTTATGTTACATAAGAGAGAACAAAAGAGAAGGGGCAATATTCATGGCAGCTGCCAAGTCAGAGTGAGACAGATCCCTCAATTATGTGGGTTGACGTTAGGTTAGGGTAACTAGAGAGCCAGCAGGGTTAGAGGTCAAATGGCCGGAATGGGGACAATAAAGGAGGATCACAGAAATCTTAAGCAAAGTCTTCGTCTAAAGAGACAAGACATTTCTGTGGACACAGACGTTCATTTTGCAAGACCAGTAAAGGTCAATTTAGGAGCCGTGACCAGTCAAAGACAACAGTTTGACTCAGAAATATCTCTTTAAACCTTCAAAATAAACCCCTGATTTCAAAGAAACATACTTAAAACTGATGTCAAATCATTAAAAACTAGATTTGGTAAATTCCACACAAGTTAAAATAGAGCTAACAGACAGAGATGAGATTCTGGTAAAATCAATTATGGTGCTGAGTTCTCAGTTGTAAAGCTGAACCAGAAACACTTACACATGGGTTTATAGTCCCATCTTGTGGCAGGGAAAGGAACCAGCACAAATGTTAATATGTCTTGGAAGGATTTTTTTTAAATAAACAGTTAATTCTTTTACTGGAATAATGTAATTTCAGAATCCAAACACAGTGATATCACTGGGCATGCCCTAAGGGAAAGGATGAGCGTGTAGAAACGAAGTCAACCACAGGCTTTAGAGTATTTTGTTTTGCGGCTCATCTGTGGAAAATCTGATTGAGAACAAATATGATAAGCTTATATTAGTGTCATTAATCTGCCCTGTGAAAGTCCAGTGTCACATGTGACTCATGCTCTGCAGCCCATTTCCACGTGTATTTGCTTTTCCACTTAAATGAATTTGAGATAGAAATCCGGCGGATGTCAAATTCAATGTGAAAAACCTGACTCTTAAACTGACCCTACGTGATTTTCCCTCCTCGTCAAATCTTCCCTCTCATCATCTGATGAACTTAATCCAGGCAGTCGGAGAAATTAAAGGAAGCCAGCTACAGTCGTCAGGGAGGCATATCGCTAACTCCCATCACGAGACGTTGTTTCAAACGGTGACGACAATGTCCCAGTTCCCCTCGGAGACCCTGATGAACCAGACATTGCGCTCAAGGAACAAAGACAGCCTTGATTGGGGCCTTAGCATCTTCTGTGGACGAGCTGTTCTCATCCTGCTGGAATGCTGACTGAAAACTTTTGCGGTCAGAACAGTTTAAATTGCCTTTTAGCCGTTCGGTTTTGAGGTTGGAAAGAGAGGAACATAGAAGTATAGTGAGAGGGAGCACAACACAGAGTGAAGACAAAATGCACGGGGCCAGCAGCTGGGAATATTTGGGTTTGTAACAACACCGCGGAACAAAACACACATTTATGTATAGGAGAGGGGGCTGGATTTCTTAGTTATGTAATGTAGCGAGCCGCCTTTTGATTATCAGTTTCTTATGTCAGCATGCAGCGCCAAGGAAAAGAGACTACTGTTAGCCACTCTATAATAAAGACCAGGCAGTAGTCACATTGCACATGGCAAGGCCAGCAGCGGGTTGACTCTGTATAGCCACAGTGAGTAAATATTATGGTATAGGATCAGTCACCTTGAAAAACACACCACTAATACCAGGAGACGTACCTGGAATTTATCACATGAGCTGCTGATCCTCAGCATAAGAAGCAAATGAAAGCTGCTGAGAGGCTTCCAAATACCATGAAACTGAATTTCTGATTTACCTCGGAACTTATTGGAAACATCTGTCTGACAACAGGCTGTGATATATGACTTTATGGTTATGTAAGGGAAAGATAGAATACAAGCGACCATTCATAGAAGAAATAGATAAACACATTTTGATTACTAATACTGATTATCTTCAAAATAAAAGGTGACACTATGATGCACTCAAATAATTTTCAAATCTAACATGGTTTCAAAACTGAAAACATTCCCTTGAAATGTTGTGTTTGGACACCCTGAAAAACTTGATGGACGACTGTCAAATTCAAGTTAAGACTCATCAAAAGATCAGCTAATTGTCTCTGATTAGTGTGTACACAGTTAAGTCCCTGTCCTCTCCTCACTGTCATATCCCTTTCTCCCAGACAGGACAGGACTCCCAGACATTCAGTGACTATGAGTCTGAATGGAGACACGTCCCACCACCACATCCCGTCTCTGGGAATCCACAAACAGATAGCAACCTGATGACTCCCACTCAGATAAATGTTAGTTTTGGAGTGCATCGCCTTGTTTATATGTTGGTGGTTCCTGATGCTGCTCCAGGCTTCACAGACCAAAATAGCTCCCATCTGTTCAAATGACCATAGTGTTTCCTATAGCGGAAAAACTGCGGCAGACCATACAGTTTGTTTGTTTTTTTGGGGACAGGGGCATGCAAGTGCATGTTAACACTTGAAACGAAAAGGAAAACCTTGACAACATTAATTACACAGTAGACAAAACACAGTCAGAGAACATGCTGTCTCACCGACCACACATCCAGTTAAGATCTCTGCGCTGCACGTATGAGTCTGGGTTACCCTCAGAATGACAGAATAAGTCCACCTACTATGTCGCTTCGTGGTTGCCTGGACAGGTCATGTAGGGCACGTAGGCTGCTATGGACTGGATCTGCCTCATGAACTCGTCCCCAATCCTGGCGTTGTCCTGGAAAAATGACACATACACGTGATGCTTAACATTCCCCTGCCCCATAAATATGTTTTATTTTTCTAACTGTACTGATATTCAACCAAATTCTTTTCAAAAACTTTATTTCCAAAGATATAAAGGGATGTTTTATCATTCTACCAAATAAAACCTCAGTGTATCGAAGAGAGAGAGAGATATCCTGATACTGGCTACATAGCTTTGCAAACCCACTGTGGTTTATGGCTGTTCTGACAGCATTTATCAGCCAATAATGACCTTTCAGACAAAGTTCCTTCTCTCTGTTTTTCTGTGAAACCTCAGGACGTACTCACACATTCAAGCTGAAAACACAATCAACCACAACACAACAGGAGTCTGCTGATTACATTTAGCATTCTCTCCATATTAAAATAAAGACATTCATAATGAAGAAACAAATTTCATTTAAAAAATCATATCATCTGAGACCAGGCTATGCTCTCTAAATATCACAGATGACAACTGGGAGTTGTTGAGATGAGCAAATATGTGAGGTCAGCATGTTTTGAATGGCCGTTCTTTTTTTGTATTCATGAAATACTTGGGCACCATTAGCCGAACTCTCATCTTTCACCACAGGCTTAAGGTTCTTCACATTAGTGCTAATCATAAGCTGTGTGTCTGCACCGCAGCAGAGTGCCTTTATATGCACTGATAATATACAGCAGTGAGTCTCGGTAAGGGGGCGGTGGGGAAAGGTAAAGCAGTTATCTCATCTGTCAGTGTGGAATTAGTGGAACGAAAGAGCAGCTTTTACGAGTATAAGATATTGATGAAAGAAATCTGCTGTCAGAGATTATAACTGAGCTCAGGTATCACCACAGTTTATGCTGTTACAAAATCAGGAGGGCAAAATACCTCATGCATGTCATAGGCAAAGTCCCCTGTAAAAGAAGCAGATAGGAAACATATTAGAATGTTTGTTTTGAAGTGTTTTTTTTTCTTTTAAATCAACTTGTTATAGTTTAACAGCACCACATATCTACAATCAACTCAGTTTGTTTAAATACTCAGAGCTTAAGGCGCATTTTGAGAAATCTGCTGAGCTGATTTTTTTTAACAGAGAGAAAGATGAGAAGCTCCTTTATGGTTAACATGGAGCAGACGGTTAGATTAGCATAGCATTAAGACTGGAAACAGCTACTCTGGCTCTGCCTGTGCTGTTAGAACTAATTAATTACTGAGCATTAGAGGTGCTAGTGGGCAGATTTTTTCCTAACAGTTTCCAAGCTACTAAGCTAAGCAAATTATGTGCTGGCTCTCAGCATCAGATGTTGTACACAGACATGACTGTGGTATCCATCTTCTCATCGAATACTCAGCAAGAAAGGGATTAAGCTTTTTCCCCCAAAAGGTCAAAATAATCCTTCGCCCAACACTCTTAATAACGTTATGAAGAACACAAGTGACACGTGCGTCATCCAACACATGATGTTCCGAAGCAAGAATTACAAAAGGAGAATAGGAATTCTTCCTAAATTACATCTTCAATAAATATGTCTGTTGGATATCCGCTAGTTTAATTATTAGACTTTTGCTCATATAATCTGATGACGAATACAGTGTAGTCATGACTCCTGTCTGATTCTATCATCAAAATGAGCCTGGAAGCAGACTGCTAGTGAACTTGGTGTGTGTCCTTTTGGTTGGTGAATTTATTTTCTTGTATTTCCATTTAGCATTACAGTTAACAGCTAGCATGGCATGCTCACATAAAAGCCATCTAAGTTGTGTGTCCAGAGTAGGAAAGTGTAAATTAAATGATGTACATCATTGTGATTATGAAGCTTTTGCCAGTGGGCTGATTGTGGCTCTTTAACAGCTTTCGCAGTGTAAAATGCTGCAGCGCATATATCAATATCGAGCTTACCTATGTGCAAAATGACGTCATACATGCCAAGCTGAGTCTCCTTCTGTAGTCGAGCCAGAGACTGAGGGTTCTCGTTACCCAGGTCACCGTACAGAGCGAACCTGGGACTGAAATTGCTGCTGTCATTGAGAGCAGTGAAGGAGAATATGTCACTCCAGCCCTCATCACTGCCACAGTGGTACACTGAAAGAACATAAAGGCATATTACTGTAATATGTTGAGACAGTTTGACCAGCCCAAAAAGAGAGAGTCAATAGTACTGAATCACTACCCACCATAAGAAGCAGCAGGCTTGAGGCCAGTGAGTGTGACTCTGTGGATGTACATCTTTCTCTTCTCTTCTCCAGAGTCCACAAACAGACTAGTGTTACCTTTGACGCTGATCTCAAAGAGCCGACCCCCAAGAAGCCCATACTCCACAATGCTCCTGGTTTTATTGAAGGTGGTCCAGGTCACAACCATGGAGCCTGGCACTCCTGTGAAGAAAAGTTTCCATCTATTGGCAATGTGATGTAGATTGATCTGACAGAGACACTGGATTCACTTAGTGCTGCATTTATAAAAAGCTAACAGATGCTTATGGAAAGGCTGACTTTGTACAAGAGTGGCACGTCTGATCTTGCCGCTGGCAAGATACACCCATCACACAGCTGAGTTAGGCTGACTGGCCAGGTACTCAATTCATCAAGACATCAATTCATTCAATGAACGCCACATGTTATACCTTAACAAAAGCATTTCTGAAGCATTGACTGTGTAAATTATGTAACCTGAGCTTCACATGTGGCAGTTATAGGGTACATTTAACTTACAATAAATGTATTTACAGAGATTCACAGAGTTTAAAGGTGGAATATTTTCTACATTTTGATATTTTTATTCTAGAGAAGTGTTGGGTGGTTCAGGCTAACAAAACAATCATTGTTTATATAAAACTTCCTGTTAAGCAACGCCTTGGCAGGGCCCCTGTAGTCATACTGACTGAAACAGCCAGTATTCACACAGCCCACTTTCCACACTCCTCTTATCAGAAAAACAGTGTCACTATGCCTGAAGTAGACTATTTCGGGAAGAGAGCTGGGTGAGAGGATGACTGAATGAATAACATTAGAAATGTGCTTTGTGTCCATTTAGCAGAGAGAAATTTTGGGTGATAGAAAATGGCAAATTTACGTTTGAAGAAAGTTGACTGCGCTAAAAGGAAAACTAACAAAGTTGAACGGTTGTCACTAAACTGTCTCTCTGATCATAGTGCTACTTCCCTCCCTAGTGGTAAAATGTGGTACAACACTCTGCTCTCGTGTTTGACTTGTTCATTTGAAATCATTCTTACACACCCAGTTGGAACTGAGAGCAGACAGAGCTCAGAGCAGCCTGACAGCTGACAACCAGGGATTCCTTTAAAGGGTCAGGGTACACCTTTCTGGGATTTAATTTGAGGTATCGATACTTCCCAAGATGATATATCAGTGGTTTAAACACCTTCCTGCACCTGCAGTTTGGGCAATACTGACAAGAAACACTGTAATATTAAATATATTTGACAGAGAGAGAAATGATCTTGTTCCTTTTTTAGTAACCAGGAAAGCAGAACATACTCCAGGCATTGCTGGGAATAAACATAGAAGTATAATCAAAGCCATTTTTAGTGAACTTATGCGACACAGCTCCAGTGCAGCAACAACAAGTTCAACTTTCTAAAAATACCATTGCTCTGAATTTCCAAAGTATCGAGGGATACGTACAACACATCTGCAAAATCTGTGTTCCACATGTCCTGGGAACTGGCTACTCAAACAGAGCAAATACTATCCCTAAGTGAAAACACATGAGGCGATAGAGACAGCTAAGATGCTTACCTGGATAGGAGAGATGCACCTGCTCTGGTTGAGTCCAAATGGGGGAGAGACCAAGCACCAACAGGGGTGCAAGGCTTAACCAGGCACAGGCAGCAGGGACAGGCTCCATTTTAACACTGTGAGTAACAACACATTCCCAGAAATGAAACTGTTTGGTCACTCTACAATCACATGACCTTCAGAGCAATCACTCCAAAAATCACATGACACCACGAGCACTGAAAAACATCCATGGAATATGTCTTATCAAGACTTCAACAACATACCTGGCTTAGTGGGAGTTTATTCAGCACACATACACACAAGATGTGTTGTGGTTTTTGATGAGAGGTCGACATCAGTCAAAGGGCAGCCAACCTGGTTGATGAAGCTGCAGAAACCCAGAAACAGCAGGGTCAGCGGGAATGTCACGGAAAGAGATGATGTGTGAATAAAAGCAGCTGATGTGCGCTGTGCATTCAGGGGGAGGAGGGCGGTGAAAGTGACGCTCAAGTACATCGGAGATTAGCTTGCGGGCCATGGATCAATGAAGGTGCCAAGGCAAACAGCTGATGCGCCTCATTGATCGGGACAAACAACAAAAAAAGGGAATGTCAGGCGCTGGGAGGGAAGCACATCTGCAAGATTCGAAACTGGGAGATAATCTGACTGCTCCAGCATTTCTTTAATGAGGAGCAGCTCAGTCAGTAGAGGGAGCACACGGCACGAGGTGCCTAATGAATAGGAGGCTTTATGCTCTAATAACGGGCGGTATTATGAGTCAGCATCAGTTGGAAGAGTGTGTTGACTGTGCCAGTCTATCTATGTGTCTGTCTGTCTGTCCAGCTAAAAGAAACACTAGGTGAGTACAACACCTTTCACCTGTGGAGCCGTAACGCACACACTGGCTGTGAGCTTGTAGCACCAGCTCTTTTTTTTAAAGGTTAGCTGTTAGCCGTTAGCACGCGGTAACTTCTTATGAACCTCTCCGTTGCGGCAGCCACGTTAACTAAGACGTTACGCGACAAGTGTCTTTAAACGACACTTACGTTTCAAAGGTATGGGTTCACATTCTCCGTGAGCAAATTCCTTCCTGAGCCGAACAGGTTAACTTCATGTTTCCCTCAATAACTTCAAAACACTCCCAACGCAGAGCACTTCCCGACGACGTCATCGAAGTCATGGAAGTGCGACAGTGCCGCAGGTGGTTCTGGGAAACCGAGTTTTTTGTTTGTTTGTCGCGTATGGAAGCTTATAATAGTCATCTAAATTGTTGTAAGGTGTTTCCTCATCGTTGTATAGTTATCTCGGAGCGTTGGGATTGTTTTAGTCAGAAGGAAAGTAAAATAAAATAAACGTTCTATTCTATTTTGAGTTACATCTTTGATCCAGAAATCAATTTTCTCTATTAAATACAAAGGTTTCCATCTTGTCTTTTGTTTGAGCTTTTAATGGATAGCACATTTTTCATATTTCTACATAACAACTACTAATTCATTTTCCTCCACAGTTTCTCATTCAATGTGCCTGTCTTTTTAGATGGACTCAAACAGTGAGGACGGGGACTGTCAAGGTCTTGAACATTCCTCCCATGATGCAGCTCAGTACACAGTGACCTACCCTCATGGGAGAAACATAAAAGATGTGAGCTGCATTACTCATTTCATAACACAACATTCTCTGGTATGACTGATTTTATAACATGGTTTGTCTATGCAGGTGGCTCATGATAAGAATGAGGAATTCCACAAAAAGAGGTAAATTGCCTTGTAGTGCCTGCATTATGTGTTTTTTCACTTTGCCCAGACTTGAACAGTTAACCTCACACAGGCATTCAGCAAGTCGCTCCAGTAACAACCCAGGTAGAGTGAAGCGGGTCGTGTCATGTAAAAGGAAGACCCATCACCTGATGGTGGCTCGGAGGAAGCAGCTCGGGTCTGGGAGAGCCTTCGATGCTGCGAACAAAGAGAATGAGATGCGCTGTCTAGAAGACATGCAGCGAGAAGTTTTTGACATGGACCCGCTGGAGTTCCCACTGTGTGTCAGTCATAACCACAAGACTGGTAGAACTGGCTCTGAGCAAACAGACTGCTCTGCATTTTCTGAGGTCAGTCACGACCTCACACTGTTTCTGTGCTTTGTGTTGAGCCTTTCTAACATGGATCATCCAGCTGAACGCATTCATGCTTTCCAGCTCTCAAAGGACCACAGTGCGATGACTGACGTGCTTTTCGGAAGAAACCTGAGACTGAAGGTAGCTTTCACACTGTGGGAGAGAAATGTTGGAGAGCTGTTGACATACTTCCTGAGGTACATTGTGTTTGTTTGGCTTTAAACATGTGACATGTCATATGTTCAACATTCAAAAGTGTTGCATACTGTCTTTGTGCAGAATCCAAGACATTGGAGTGTTTGTTGACTTTCTCCCACTGATAAGCAGAAGGTAAGCACTGTACTAGGCAGGAACCTGAGTAATGAGTTTATACGCTTTATATTTAAATTCAAATCTGCCCGCAGCATTGACAAGGACTCCCTGAGGATTTCCATTGGCTGTTGTGTTGACCTATTTCCTTTGGTCAAGGAAGTCCTCACCAAGCCATATGAAGAGTGAGTATCCCTGCTGTTTCTTATTTCACACAGCTGTACAATGAAGCACCGGAGGACATACACAATGTACAGTAAATACAGAAATGCAAAGAAAAGACGCTTGACTTTTATGCCTGCAGGTATCTTGAAGTTGGAATGAACTGGATACATTCAGCCTTAAAAAAATGGTGGGAGCAATTAAGAGCAAGTGGCTACAGCGGATCACCGAAAGAGTTAGAGATGTAAGAGTTTTATGAGACATGACAAAACAACATACAGTGTACAAAGCATTACATAAAGATGGACAATGGAAAGTGTGAGGGGACACATTGTTCATTTTTACATACAATCTGTGATATAAACCTTTGAATCAGTTTCTGTATTTTTATATTTTTTATTTTAGGAATTTCCAGGTCTTTAATCAGCAGTTACTGGAGTTATGGCTTGAGGAACCTTCATTGAAATTTGTTCCAGGAGCTGCAGGAGAAAAGGCAAAGGTCAGTGCTGTATTCATGAATACATCATGAACCACTCTCATTGTTGACATTGTGTCTTTAAACTGCACAATCCGTACAAACACGCGTCTTACATGTGGAATCTTTTCCTCACAGGTCATTGATTCTTACCTGTCTCAACTTACCTGACAGCAATGAAGAGCCAGATAACAGAGGTTTCTGTGACCAAATAATAGCAGAGAATCAGAATTGACAAACTCAATGAAAAGATAAGAGTTGTCCCTGGATTGTACTGTAGTGTGTCTGTAGAGGTTGGTGTATTTGTTAGTTTACATGGTAACTTGAACAGTGTAAATACTGAGGATGTGCAATATGTGTAGTAAAAATGATGTGTCATTATGAAGTTATGTCACAGGAATGAGGCAGGTTGATGGCCTAAGAATCTAAATTTGTGTTGTTATTATGTTGTTTAAATGTACCTAATTTAATTCCCCTGATGACGATGATGGTAAATACAATTTGAATATTTAAAAAAACTTGTGGATAGTATTGTGATATTTTTGTTGAAAGAAAAAGTACAGACATGTGTCTGTTAATGAATAAAGAATATACACACCCTTTGTGTAACAGTACACATTGTATTCAAACACCATGTTCTTTACCTCAAGTTTAACACATCATCAGAGTTCAGTTAATCTCTTCACTTCTGTCCCGCCTGGACTTCAGCCTCCCTGATGTGATTTAAATGAGACAGAGACACGGGTTTGTTTTCTACACAGCTCATATCTCATGCAGGTTTATCTCACTTGACACAGATAAGTGGGGAATTGGTGCCTGTCATTGTGATGTGAACCCGAGGCTGAAGTCCAGCTGTGCCTGGGCAGGAGGAGGCTGTGTGGGAAGAGACCTGCAATTCACTGAACTCTGAAGCGGAACTCAGCAGCGACAGCTTTTGGTTTGCATTCTGTCAGAGGAGGCCAATTCAGTGACGACATATTTCTGTCACCTCACTGAAGGTAAGCGTGGAACCTCTATACTACCAGAGGTGCACAATATTAAATGTGTGTTTTCACTGAATTCGATGAGGAGTGCTGTAACAATAACTCATTTCTCGTGGTTGGATGGAGGAGAGTGCAGGATGGGGTGGTGGAGGTGCTGGTTGCCAGCAGCTACAGCCCTGATGCTTCTGCTTTGTGTCACTGGAGTTGACGTGGAGCATCTCAGAGCTGAGAACCTGCATCTGCTTCCGCCAGAGGAGCAACACAGGGTGCGGAACCGTGGAATGAGAGGTACATTTGTTAGTTTAGCCTGTTGCTCTCACTTTGACTCCTTTCTATTGTCTGTCTCCTTGTTGTTATGAAATGAATTGTAGCCAAACTCTAACTAATGATAGTGGAGCATTTGTTGTGGAATGAACTCCCATGAAAGGCTTTTGAAATGCTGCAATAATTTTATTTCAGATTATCCGTGTGTATTCTGCTGTGGGTCAAATTCCAAAGTAGATACAGATCATGTGGTTCAGTGTATCACACTGTCATGTTTGGTTTAGAAAGGGCTTGACTAGGTAAATGGGAAACATGGTACAAAAGCTTGTCCTCCAAGTCTAGCACCACCAGTCTTAACCTTTTTGCCAAGGATCTCTGACATCATTGGTATTTGATTTGATGAAACACTCGCTCAACTCACCCCGGCTTCTTTTCAAAAATGTTCACAGATGGCAAAATCTGTGAGTAATCATCTAATCATCTAATTCAAAGTCATGACTGCTGTGTGTATTTTCCCATCAGCGCTGCCCAGAGACTGTCATGAAATGCTGATGATCTCTTCAGGCCAGGCCACAGATGGTGTTTACCTGATCCAGCCAGGCGACTCCCCCATTGTGGCCTACTGTGCCATGCAGGAGGGAGGATGGACTGTGGTGCAGCACATCACCGTCAACAGCAACGTGAACTTTGACCGTACCTGGGCCGAGTACAAGCGCGGTTTTGGGGGTGTGTCTGGGGATCATTGGCTTGGGAACGAATACCTTCATCAGCTCACGAAAGGCCCGGGACGCTACAAGCTGGGAGTAAAACTAGTGGGCCCGGACGCTGTCACAAAGTTGGGGGAGTATGACCCCTTTCTAGTGGAGGATGAAACGCTGGCGTACAGGCTGAGGCTGGGCTTGTTCCAGGGCACGTCTGTGGACGCTTTGACCCTGGACACTGAGAACTACCTGCACGACAACCAGAAATTCACCACCAAAGACAGAGACAACGACAACTACTTCCAGAACTGTGCCAAGCTGGAGTTTCAGGGGGTTCCTGGAGGAGGCTGGTGGTACGATGCCTGCGCCGGGGCCAATCTAAACCGCAGGAATGTCATCTACTGGCAAAAGGACTGCAACAAAGAACGACTGTGCAAGTACGCATGGATGATGGTGAGACCCTCAGACACGGTTAAATTGATTCAAGGCAAAGACTGCAACAAGGACGAGCTCTAACAGACTGATACTAAGAGCTGAGTGATAAATATTAAGGACTGTGTTCAACCTTTTTGTTTTTTTTAGATTTTCTTTTCACGATGAGTGACATCAGTTACTTTCCTTCATGCCAGACATTGTATTCACCACATTTTATTCAGAAACCCATGGACATAATCGCAAAAATACTGAAAGGAACAAAAAATAATCACAAGCTTGGAACACAGCATAAAAATGCATCACTGTTTCAACTCTAGCTATGTTTCCAGCAAGTCAACACACGAAGCAAAGCTGACCTTCATTCCTCGCATTGCAAGTACAGATTTCTGTTTCATCACAGTAACGAAAAAAGGGTTTCATGACATTTAGCTTATAAAACACATTTTGCGTCATCTCCCTCTCCCTGTCCACAAAAAACATTTCACAAAGAGCATTTTTTTTTGCCACAGTACATTACAAGTTTGCCAGAAATACAATAAAGATATGATAACAAATTGATTCTGTTACAGTAAGTCAGAAAAAAACAAATGCCGTGAAGCAATACTCAAAGGAAAAAATACGAAAACAAATCCTGAGGATGACGTAATAAACAGATTATATTAAACTACGTGTGCTCTCAAAACCTCCAGACCGTTCTCTATGTAAACACGTGATATTGTTTGACATGTTTGTCATGTTGTTTGGAGTAAAACTGATCTTTTATTGTGAAGGGTTGGTGTTATTTTTTCGTTTATGAAATGATTGTGCTGAACTCTTTGCAGTACATCTTACGCATGATGACGGCACAAGTGAAAAGGCTTCAGTCATATCATCAGATTACAATCCTGATTTAGTAAGATGATTCCGACATCAAGACGACACCTGTTAGCCCTTTAAAATAAAATAGCATCTCAGAAATGTTCATCCTTAAAACAACCACATTACCTACAATATTCAAACAGATCTGAAGTTTGTGTAAAGTTCATTTGGGAAAGTGGTAATTTTAACCAATCAATGTTTTAAACCAATGAAGAGCGTTCCATATTAGGTTAGACCAATTATATTATATTATATAATTCTATATTTATCATGCATCCAACACTGCAATTGGAATACAAATACAGCACAATGTAAAATAACCTGTGTGTTAATCGATGGCATTTTGTGTATAATCAGCAATTTAAGGGGAAATACTGACATTTTTAACACTTTTGGAATATATGTACATTATTCGTTATAGTTGTATTTTATTTAGACAATTGTTTTGGTCTTACATTTTGATATTTTAAGCAGTACTTAACACTAGCAATTCATGGGCAACTCTACAAATTACACCAGTATCATAATATAGTATTTATATTTTTCTATGTAGAATTCAAGTATATATAGCCAAGATCATCAGTAGAAATTATGATTAACTGTCTTTCTCAGACACCATTTAAAAAAAAACAAAACAAGAGTTCATGTGAGTTTTGAGTTTACCACAGGGTTCTGTCCGTACCAGTAAAGTTTCTCCTCCATCCTTTTCTTCTTCCACTGGCAGAGTAAGAGCATGCGGAAGGTCTTCTGAAAATTCTTGTTGCACAGGGCGTAGCACATGGGGTTGACGGTGCTGTTAACGTAGCACAGCCAGTAGCCCAGATGCCAGAGGGAGAGGGGGATGCAGTCTGAGCAGAAGGTGGAAATCAGCACCATGATGTTATATGGCGTCCATGTCAGAATGAAGGCCAGCAAGATGGCACTGAGAGTCTGCGCTGCCTTCCTCTCCTTGATCAGCACCATCCTCTTCCTCTTGGTGATCTGGTTCTTCAGCGTGGCGTCGATGGGCTTAGACGTTGAGGACGTGGACGGGATGCTCATGGACTCGGCTGAGGAAAACGTCGATGAAGCCATCTTTGTGTCTCCGTTCTTGACCTGGTGCTCTGCTTGGGCGTCTTTGGCCATCGGTTTGAACTTGTATGACACGCATTTGCCGCTCTTCTGAGAGTTGCTCTTGGGTGGCGTTTGGAAGAAGCTGTCCTCGTCGTAGCTGCTGAGCTGCTCGCTCTCGCTGCCGACCGCACTCTTGCTGGCCTCACACGCCTGGTTCCTGAACGAGGCCTGGAAGCCACCCGGAGACACGGGCCTGTCCTCGTCCTCTGAGGATGCATAGCTGTTGAAGGTGGTCAGGTGACCTGCTTTGGACCACTCATCGTTGGTGGTGGCTGCAGATTTGGCAGCGTTGCTCCTGCTGGACGACGACCAGGACGCCTGGTTCCTGTCGTGCGAGGCCGATTTCAGTTTATAACTGAAGCAAGATCTAATAATGGTCTTTGGAGGCTGAGAGGCCCCAGAGTCTGTGGCATAATTAATCCCCTGAAGCTCAGCCAGATCTTTGGTCCTCTTCTCTGTCTCCTTGTAGATTCGACAGTAGAGGATTGTCATGACTGACACAGGGATGTAAAAGGCTGCGATCGCTGTCCCGAACGTTATTACCGGCTCAGAGAAAAACTGGATCTGGCACTGCCGCTCAGGGACGGTCCTTTTCCCTATAAAGTACTGCCAGCACAGTATCGGCGGGGCCCACAGAATGAGCGACACCAGCCAGGCTAAACCGATCATAATCCCAGCTCGCTTGGGCGTCCGCTTGGCTCTGTAGGTCAGAGGCCTGGTAATGGAGAAATATCTGTCAAAACTGATCACCAGCAAGTTCATGACTGACGCATTGCTGGCTACATAGTCCAGAGCCAACCAGAGATCACAGGCGAGGTTTCCTAAGGCCCAGTAGCCCATCAGTATGTAAGAGGTATACAGGTTCATGGAGAAAACACCTATGATGAGGTCTGCCGCGGCCAGACTCAGCAGGTAGTAATTGTTCACAGTCTTTAGCTGGCTGTTGACTTTAAAGGAGATCATGACCAGAACGTTCCCCACAATGGTGATGAGGCTTACTATAGCCGACACGGTTGCAATGGTGATCACCTCCCACAGACTGTGCGTCACCAGCTGGATGTCAGTCGTACTGCTGTTTGCAGTGAAGTTCAGTTTATCTTCTCCTTCCATGGTCTTGAGTTTTATTAGCATCTAACCACGACAAGTTGTTGTTGACTTCTCATCGTCGTGAAGATTTCCTGGAAAGAAAATGAAGAAAAAGGCACAATGTTTAAAAAAGTATATTTCAATGCCACTAGACAGATAGCAACATCTGCATCTAACACAAGGATCATGTGAGTTCGATTAGAATTGAGTTCACCCACACAGAGACTGACTCAAACACAGCATACAAATCCAGGTCAACACATAATTTGGTTCTGGGCTGGTGCGTTAATAAAGATGAAACTCATTCAGAGAGAAATGAATCAGTGGAATCATGAATACAAAAATACTAGCGGATAAATCGAGTCTCACAGCAAAGTGAGTGAAACAACAGAGGAAAGGTTTTTACTGCTGCTGTTGGAAGAATGCCGCCACATCCGTGCTCCCACCTCTTCCCGCACCAGTAGAGGGCAGTAAACACCCTCCAGGTACAAAAGCTCCCAGCTCAGATGGTCGCTCCACTCTGCGGCAGAGAGCAGTGGTGTGCATGCACATTTCATCCCTGGGTGCTGGACACAACGATTAATAGTGGATGAGGGGCTATCCATGCCAACTTGGACCTGTGTTTTCAAAATAAGCCCACAGGAAATTTCTACTGCTTTTCCTTTCATGACCTACAAATTCGGCCTTGTGCGTGCCTCGAAGGTTTTCAGTAGACATGTATTGAAGCAGCATTAAATCCTCTCAGTTTGGAGACACTTATGCATGCCAGCAATTATGCCCTGAGAAGACACTGATTTGTACCCATCCAGTTACACGAGCTTCGGCGTGTTATACTTTTTCCACATGTCAGTTGAGCTAACAAGTGCTCGCTGGCTCGCTGCAGCTTTCCAGAGAGGACACTCCTGTCCCTCAGGAAATACCCCTGCCAACTGGGCACCGTGACATTCGTATTTTCAGCTGTGCCACTTGCTCTGCTTAAAATTAGGAAAATTCAGCACCATGACGAGCATCTGTATCCAGTGCACAACCTTCCAAGCTGTAAAATAGAGATTCTCCACAATCATTACTTCCTTTTGGAAATGACTCGCACACCCAGTGACTGTGACCCAGAGCGTACACCTCTGCAGAGAAAATCCTCAATGTGCATATTTGCAATTGGACCTCCGGGCCGTCAGCTGTAGACAACTGCAGCCAGTTAGATAATTCAAAACATGGCCACAGAGAAGCGGGGAGAGCAGTGAATCAATGTATTAGCGTCACACTTGAAACTCACTTTGTCCATACACCAGGTATCAAGTTTCTTTCACCGCACTTGAATGCATCAGATCACCACTTTCAGCTTGAAAAACACAACCTGGGAACTAGATCTTGTCAGTGAGGCTGAGCTACCAAACAGAGAACATATTAAATAGCTCTATAATAGGCTGATCAATCATCAATCATCAAAGTCGATCCCCTCTCACACAGGCTAGTACAAATCAAAGTGTATCACAACTGACTGATGAGCTTGCAATTATTAACACTTCCTTCTAGCTGTTCTCCTGGTCGAGAGCTCCAGGGACCTGGGGCTTTAAAACTAAAAGCTCTGACAATGTCTTTCTGTCCCCTCTCCTAGTCGAGACATGTCTTTTATCTCCTTTATAAGCTGAATCACGTCATACCAACTTTTCCATGTTGGACACAATCACAGAAAACCAATGCTTAGGCAATAACTTTGTTATTTATTGCCATTGAATTGTCAGTGCCTGGTTAGCAGCAGTGCCAGCAGCCGCCCCGAGGCCAACACAAATAAAATTCCAGTTACTGGGGGGGGTCCACCTGCAGGACTTGGATCGTATCACATCTTTGGTAAAAGGTTCCTATTACTCAGCTCGGCACATCATTAAACTGTTTGCAGGAAGTAGCTCCACAGATTATCAGCTACTTTGCAGTATGGGCAGTTTTACCTCAGCAGAACCCTGGTAATGAGGCTTTCCTTTTGCACACTGAGGGGGAGAAGATTCTCACAAGCGTTTTAGCTTTTGGCGATTCCCATAAGCCTTTGTTTTCTCATTCGTTCAGCACTAACCTTACGATGGTGACATCACTCACTGTCCCATGACATGTTATTGTGATTTTAGAAACATAAACAGAGCAGTAGAATTTGATTGCCGGGGTATACAGACACCACATGAGCAGAATGGAGGCATTCTTGCTCTCTTTTTATATTGTTTGAAGTTTGAAGGAGTCCCCAGTTACTTCAATAGTATTGGATTTGGCTGCAGAATTGTTTACCCCTGAAACATGTAAAGTGTTTTGCAGACTCAAACACTTGCCCCACTGCTGTCATTTTAGCTTCTTTTTTTTTTGTTGATACATTTACTTACTTATTCAAATTTAGAAATCACCACAAATTAGCTGAGATCACCTCCAGCTCAGAATAACTTCATCTGCACAAAATGGCAGAACCTGTATCCTGGATATTGACTTTTTCTTTTTAGATATTCAGAGGAAATTGAGAAGTTTGTGTACATTTCATTACTTTCTCCTGCTATTGCTGATTCATCAGGGAGTGGGAAATTTAAAACCAGTGTAGTAGAAGTTTTTTTTTTTTTCACAGAACAAAAAGTGGAGGTGCTGCTCAGAGATGCCTCAAAGATAAGTTATTAATGATGACAGGTACACCGTCAGAGACACAACGAATTCTGAGTCATAGATTACGTCTGTCTTACTAAGCCTACGCAGACACACACACACACACACACACACACACACACACACACACAGACACACAGAAAACAATAGACTTGTTCTGCCTCTTGACCTCAAGAGGCAGAACAAGTCAAGCCTGCTAATAGCTTCTAAATCGAAACAGGAAGCATTTTAATGGTACACTCAGAGCTCCGGGGGTGGGGTGGACACTATAAATAGTGAATATGGGTTGTTCTGGCCTGTTTTTTTGGGTTTCATGGATGCAGTTTGGTATCAAATGTGACGCATCGTCTACACAAGCTTTGTGACGCTGGTTGTGAGGACAAAACGTCAGGAGGGGTCAGAAATAGACACACCGTGCTGAAAAACGTCACCACAGTGTTCCTGTACATAGCCTGTATATAGCCTTAATAATACCAAACTGCTTTCTGATATATGTTCAAGTGGTGGCCATCGGTCCAGTGATTAACACTGCCCAGGTGCCCTGTGACTGATTGCAGAGGTGGACATGGTGAGTGGTGGCAATTCCTGCAGGTCTGCCTGGCACCTGGCCATCACTGCTCCGCTGCTGCAGCTCCCTCCCAGACATATGTAACCTTTTTCGACAGCCTCCTGTGGTTACAGCACAACTACTCTGCACACCAAAAAACAAGAAGGCGAACAGTGTGTGTGTGTCTGTGTGGCGTTGAGTATGTATGATGTATGCAAATCAGCCCACAGCTCTTTGGCACAATGACTGGGGCGTGCTGTTATCAGCCCACTGACCCATGCTTCAGATTCCTGCACATATGTGGTGTCCTGGATGAAGGACCCTTAGAAGCCCTTGAATCATAATGTGGAATCGGCATCGGAGGAGGATGATACGTGGCAATGTTATCATGCAATCTGAAATATTAAAATATTAATCTGTGTGTGACCAAAGATTTTCAGCCTTTACACCATAAAAAAAAAAAAAAAAAAATCAGGTGTGGCTATAAAACATCTGTTGAATGGATAGTTACTGATGTTTTTCTTGGTCATTGATTAAATGTGATTAAACCTTTTTTTCATTCTGTGGGATTATAAATCAGTGTCACTGCTGCTTCTGATGAGGGATAACGATCATTATGAATATAATGATCTGCTAATGGACACCAAAGTGGGTTTGGCTGCTCCTGAAGGGAGCGGAATGAAAACACTTAAAGCCTCAAGGAGTTCTGCTTAAAGAGCGAGTATGTTTCATTAGCGCCCCATCATTTAGATCATGATCCGCCAGCAAAACAACGTGGTGCGAGTCTGTGATCACATGTCAATTTGTTCCCAACTCGTCAACACACCACATTCCACAGGCTGATGTAACATTTGTCTAAAAAGGCAATGGTGTTTTTTTTTTTCCACACACACAAAAGCACCAGGACAACAACACATCATCTGTGCATCTTCCTCACAGATCAAATCAGTGCTCACAAATAAGCTCTTTGAAAAAAAAACAAGTCCAGATCTGAAGCCTGCCGCACAACTCCAACCGCCCAAAAAGCTGCAGAAATATGAAAGAACTGTTCTGCACATTGGTTTGTCCAAAAACTGCCAAACCATAACTGTTACTGAAGAGCACCAGTTTTCTATTTCTATCGTGACACCTCACAGGATCTGTGGAGACTGGAGGGACTTATTAAAATCATGCCTCACTGCTTAATCTTCCCCTGTTTTGTCATTTCCCCTTTAATCAAAGAGAGGAGGGGAGCGAAGGTGAGAGACCCGAGTCTGAAAAATGTTTTGGAAAAATATACTGTATATCTACATATTTTTTCTTTTCTTCTTAAACTGAAAATGTTATTTAGGTACTACTATCATATTTTTAAGACAATTCCTCAGGGAGCTGGAGTAAAGGGGCGACAGGGCGTGGAAGAAACAGGCTTGGGCTATAAAAAGATATTCACTATGGAAATACATTTTTCCTCCCTGTTTCATAAATATCCAATAGGTGCAAAAATATACTTCAGAGCAAATAAACGCACATACAATAAAAATATCACACTCTTTTATACACGAAGTCTTCCAGAAGAACAGCGGCACGCGCACCTTTCCAGGAGCACGTCCTCTGTTGCGTTCATTAGGGTAAAAGGCTACATTAAAAATACATGCTCCGACCTCTCAGACATGCACTCAAGCACGCATGACGCTATTTCCCCTTAAATCCAGGCCATGCCTGTGTGCATTAATGAAAAATTAAATATTCAATCCGTTTTGTTTTTTTTTCCTCTGATGACTGTGTTATAAGTTACAGATGCAAAGAAACATTATATAGACATATACTCACAGTTGACTTTTTGGAGCTGTGTCCCCTGGTTGGAGTAAAGTTCATAGTTAATCCCTTTGTTTTGCCTGGGCAGCCTTCAGGTCAAGTGTGGCAGCGAGGAACAGGATCACAGCGCAGTCGGAGGCAGGACTGAGGTGGTTGAGGGAGCCTGCTGATTTGACCTCGCATGCCAGGGGGATTCGGGGGAAAAGTGTGAGCACGGAGGCAGAGAAGGAGGAGGAGGCGGAGGAGGAGGTGGAGGGTGGACACCAGAAGGTTTCAGCCATCCCTGGTCGGAAGGCTCAGAGCACAGCATCATGTTCCCATCATCCGGCCAAAAACAGCCAAGCGAGTCCACTTGAGAGAGGTATCCTCAGACCGCAGAGCATCCTTCCTCCGGCATCAACGAGTTGGTCGGGAATCTGCTCCAGGAGCAGCAGAAAGAGCAAAAGAAGCAACTTTCTCTCCACCCAGCCTGGGCTGACACACATGAGCCGTGCCGCCTCTAAGTCAAGTTGAAGCAGATTGTCCCAGAGAGGATGTCTGACGCCTGAGACAAGTCACTGCTGCTGCTGCTGCTGCTGCATCCACTCTGGCTGACAGACACAGATGTAGCTGACGCTCGCTGGATGGGAGGAGAAATTCCCACAGGGCTGAATGGTTCATCATGTTTCGGGACAGTGAGCATGCAGCTTCGACCGGAGAGAGTGAGGGAGAGGGGAGGTGAGGGAGAGAAGGAGGTGGCCCTGTGGCTTTGATGGGTTCGTTTGGGAAACAATTGGGTGGGGGTAGGGGGGGTGTGTGTGTGTTAGTGTGTAGGTGGGTGGGTGGAGGAGAGGGTGGCGTTCAAGCCAATAAGTGAAGCCAAAGCCTTGTCTTTGTGTGGCTTCACGTCAGTGTCACACGAAGCATTAATTACCTCTGTTAGCATGTAATTCGTCCGTCTTTTACAGAGGAGCGTGACCCTTGTTATCAGCCCTCGCTTTGCTCTCCGGGCAGATATCAGCAAACTCATCAGCAGAGCATAAAACATCCGCGCTGCCACTGTGCTCACATGAGAGCGCACTGTCATGGCCAGATAAGCAGACAACTGAAGGGACAGATGTTTTTCACCAGGACCTTTATGCGTTTGTGGCTGACACGCGCATGTGCGTGTGTATTTATATATCATGCATGTCATTGTCATGATTGGGGATTATTCCCTCAGCGTCAGGCGACTGGCCCCAGCTGGATGTAAAGTCCTTATACGTTTTAATCTGGATGATGAGGGCTGACCGGCACCGCCAGCTCCCATCAAATCTCCACAGAGACACTAATAAATCCAGCTGCTGCCAATATCGTGCTTTGTGTGGCGGAATATGCAGTAGGTATTTTCTCCCCATTAGATTTCTGGCAAGGTTGCAGGACAAAAGTGGCTGCAGATCTGCTGCTTATTCACTGCAGAGGAGAGTTCCGTCTTTGTCCACAGTGAGGCTTGTTGCATTTATATAATCCAATAATAGAATAGTAAAGTGGTTTATAATCTGAGGATCAGACCCCACTGTTGATTTCTCGATTGGCCAACTGAGGAATCAATCCGGTTCAATTTTAAACCATTGCATAAAAACATTGCCGTACTTGGGGTGACGAGCCAAACTTTCTCAACACTGATTTATCTAAAATGACACTTAATTTAAGAGAGTGAAACAACGAGTAGATAGAAAACATTTGAAGAATAAAACGTGAGGAGCTGTGACCTCAGTCAGAACCAAGCGCTTCCCTGTGCAGCAGAAGAAGCGGGTCAGCGTACGACGGGCTGAAAACGCACGCTGCCATACCTCACACTGACACTCATCATAATGCACACTGAAATTCTATTGCCACTAGGTCAGAGCGTCACTGAATGCTGACGGCATGATTGATGCGTTTCATGAAAGTCCCGCCACGTCCGCCGCGCAGAGCGCCGTATATCACCCGCCTAACCGTCCCTCCACTTCCCACCCTGCCTGACAGTCTAATCTAATGCCGTTTCCAGGCACACGGCCAAGGGACGGACACCTGGTTCGTCATTACCACTGAATCGCTGACCTGCACAAAGTTGATAGGGCCGTCTTATTTTTCATTTGATATTACAGCACATTAACGCACAGGCTCTGGTGCACACACACACACACACACACACAAGGATAATGCCTCTTTGAGCTAATTCATATTGATTATTTTTGTGAAACTTGCCATATTGATTAAAATCATGATTAACCAATATATTATTAACCATATATTTACATCCATGACTGAAAATTGATAAAGGCAATGACCTTTAACACCAAAGCCAAAAAATTATGTTTTTCCGATTCTTCTTTTTTTTCTGTTTGAATGGGATCATCCCTGCCTCATCCTCTCTAGGGAAAAAAATTGCTTTCAAAGCCCCTAATGATACGCCATGATAGCAGATGACAGAGGGACGCTGAAATCCGCGGTCGTTCCGTGAGCGCTCTCCTCTCATCTGCATCCTCAAGGCATGAGGCTGTTTGTTCCACAGGTCACTGTCTGATCACTGCATTCCTGCGAGAGAGACAAGATGGGGGAGGACATCAACACAGCCGGAGATGGATTGCATCTGTCCACAGTCCACAGGGGCTTGCTTATCTCCTGACCCAATTGTGCACCCATATGCTGGCAAAAAAGATCAGCCTCTACACAGTGCAATTGTGATTTTGTTTTTCCTCCTTTCTTCTTATTCATTCCCAGTGATAGACAGTTCCGAAATGAGCTTGATTCAGCTGACTAATGAATGACCTCCAACACCCTCACACGCGCGTTGGCTTTATTTTTATTAGCCAAAGTAGAGATTAACCGCCATCACTATAAATGATAAAGCTCCAGCAGAATAACCTTGCTGACATGATCAATCCCTCACTCTGCAGCCTCCTTTAATCTGGTTGATCCCTGGCGTATGTCTCTCCACGCCAGCTGAAAGTATCGACTCCTCCGTCGGCCCTCTCTCTCTCTCTCTCCGAGGCTTTGATGTGCAACAAATGTTTATCTGCCATCATGCCTGCCTATTTTCCTTTTTTGTTTTCTGTCTCCCGCTGGCCCTGAGCAGCATCTTTCTACCTTTCTTGATATAATGATTTGCCAATACCTTGCACTGTGTCAGTGGATTTACAAGTCCCCCCGCTGTGGAGCTCGCTTTTATACCTCGAGTATAAAAGTCGGGTGTGTTTGGAGCTCTTTAGACAATGAGACAAGCAGGGTTTGGCCTGTTCCAAGCGTTTTGCCACACAAACATTTTTCTTTACCTAAAAAGACCTTTTGATGATTGTGCTGCTCCTTAAAAGGTTATTCAATATTTCATAAAAGCTCATGAATATGCACGTGCTTACACTGCAATGTAGCAGTGTCTGATGAGCACGTCACGTCCTCCTGATATCAGCTGGGTGGCACAGAGGCTCTCCCTCTCTACAATGCAACTTTAATGTTGCCCTGACAGAGGAGATTAGCTGCTCGGCGGCCTTGATTGAGCTGTTACTGTGGACCTGTGGTTCGCCCTCCTCTGCGGACATCCAACACCACCTCCTCAGACACAGCCTGCGTCAACAACAATGACCTTGTCTGGGTGAGACGAGGCCACGCGGACCTCTGCACGTGCGTTCGTGCTACGAGACCAATAAGCACTTCCAACATAATCCGTGTTGGTGAAGCTTCAGATTACAGACCCTGAATTACAGAGTCATTATTTCTACTGTTGTGCACGTCCTGTCACATCATGGGAGTACCCATAGCTCCACCTGAAGTAGAAACACATCCTAAAATAAACGAAAAGAAAACAAGTCAACAAGTTTTTCTTCTCCCACTGGGTTGGCGCTACCTTGATTTACACAGGTGTGTGATATGTGCACTCACTCATGTGCATTCTGATGCAGACCCCGTTGCAGACACAGTGTAGAGACTCCCTCTCTGTCAGTTTGTCCAGCCTTCATTCCTTTGAATTATTGGTCTCCAGACTCAGTGTCAAGACTTCAAATGAGCCGAGCCCAGTGTCTCACTCTTATCAGCAGAGGCCAAATTTCCACTGTGAGGAGAAAAAACAAACTGAACATCCTTTCGAACATGCCGACCCTCTAGTCTGACCCCGGGGAGATAAAGTAGGAGGAAAATAATTGATAAAATGTGATCGATATCTGATCCCTGTCTCCCTGACCCTGCTCGGCTGTCTGGGCACAGCCCTGCGCTCATGTTGGACAGGCTTCTGTGTCTTTTTAATTACTCAAATAACTCAGGACCACCTGCTGAATGCTTCCATCTGCCTCTGTCTACGAGGTGAGGGATGGAAGCAGGCAAAACTTCCACCACTCGACCACAACCACATTTCACACTGCTGCGAAGCGCTGTCGTTTTCATAACGATCCTCTGTGGACACTTTGAGTGTTATAATTCCTTCATTAATCTAATCTAATCTGATTTATGATATTTACATTTTAAATCTCCGCTATTGGGAGAGGAATGGGTCAAAAAGCGACAGTCACATCCTGCAACCAGAAAACAGCATCTGAGACACAGGCTTCTGCCTCTACCCCTTCCACCCCTGCTGACCAACAGACCCAGTCCAGCCTGAGATGACCTCAAATGGGCTGCCATGCATCACTCGCAGGTAAAACCTTCTTGTATAACCCTCTGTTACATGAGCAGCTCTGTGTAGCCCGGTGTTATGTTTAGGTGAGTGTCAGAGGGACACAGAGTAAAGGGAGATAATTTGGCTTCACACATGAGTGGCAACGCTCCATTAAACCGTGATCATTCTGGTTTGAGCACCACAGCCCCGAGGCTGGCAGGGCTTCACCTGACAGGCGGCTGCGCCCGCCAGCTGCGCTCGCATAGGTGACGCACAGCTGCCGTTGAGTGCGTGACTAACACGGCAAAGTTAAACCTGGGGTAAATGTGAAAGTAAATTCATCAGTCAAAAGTCAGAAAAAATTCTAGAGTTACACAATTTTTTTAATCAATACAACTTCACTGTTATTCTTTTAATGTCATTATTAGAGTTTAAAAAAAAAAAGTATTTTTATTTTTACATTTAATTATCCCTCCATTTCCAGTGCTTCTGCTAAGCTAAGCTAACTGTTACCTTCATATTAATTGCTCGGTTATGAGAGTGGATGGGCTATTACTCAGTCAATAGTAAAAGTATTGCTTTTAAAAAATGTCTTTTGACAAGTATAAATTCTTGGAATGGCGACCTTTATAGTTTACACTCACAATAAGTACAAACTGCTTTAAAAGATCCCCTGGTAGATAAAACATAATAGGAATGCCTTAATGCAGCTGCTGTGCTTGTGCTCCTCAGACCAAGACATAAAGTCTAATATTTATTTAGAAAATAATCAACGTGTGTGTGAATGAATGTGATAGAAGTGGATGGTTGCATACATTTATTTGTAGGAATGGCTTCTCCTCTAATCCACTGGGAAATATACGTATCATATGCCAGCCCCCCCAGGAGGAATTAGCAGAACCCAACCGAAACATTTGATTGAGCTATAGATCACGCACCACGCAGAAGAAAGAGGTGTAAGGACAAGATGGGGGTTGGAGGTAATATATGATAGCCACCAAGTGGGAGGCTGCACCACAACAACCAGAGTAACAGCCACATAAATAAGACAAGTACCTCATTGTATTTATTGTAATGTGATATGGAGGCGTTCAAAATGTGATCGCCGATCAAAGAGCCAACTCAATACTGAGCTGTCATTTTACATCACGAAAAATATACGAGGATATGTAAAGACACATTCTATTAATTCGTGTGTCATTACACTAACACAGATCCCTCGAGGGTGCTTGAGAGTCTGTGCCCTCAGGTGCATTTATAGGCCATCATCCATTACTGCTGTACGACAAACAAGAACCCAGGACATTTGTGCACCAGGCGTTTGAAGCCATTTAAAATGCAAGACCCCTCTTAGGAAATCCATTCCTTTCAGACAAAGAAGAAATCATTTTAAAAGACTGAAGTGGATTAGAGCCGGGCTGCTTTACGTTCTGAGCACAGCAATAAGTTGGACTGCCAAATAACAGAAGGATGTTTCATAGTGAAGTATTCCTCAGACCAAACAAAAGCATATTATTGTGTTGTCACATACATTACCGCACTTAATCTAAACAATGCTTTACCGATTGAGTTAGATCGAAAGTCATTTTATTGACTGGCTATTGTTGCGGCGTCTCACACGAGGACATCAAGGTAAACCAAAAATGCAAATGCCACAACACAACTGCAAAAGTATACAGAAGCTTGGACAGAACATCTCAAACAGAGACAGCGTCACATCTTCTGCAGCGACTTGCTTCACCACGAATTCCCCAAACCACAAATAACTGATCGTAGCTCTGCTCTTTTCATTGTCAACATGTCTCTCATTGATGGAGCAGTCCGTTCTCTGCAGCTCCATAGAATTTAGCTTATGTAAAATAAGGTGGTGTGTTTTGGTTCAGACCCCTGAATCAAGGCCCTTCACCAGCTGCTGCTTGGACAGTTATTACTGCGGACATTAAAGACTCAGCTCTACCCTGAGGTTACGGCTCAGTAGTTATAAAGAGAATGTTGTAATTTGGGGAGTTTCAATGTAATTCTGTTTATTTTACAAAGTAAATAATGGATTCCTTGGGGCAGGAAAGGGCTGCAGTGGTTAGCACCGTCCACTCACAGTCTGGATTTGAAAGTTAATGGGTGTGTGAGTTGTCCAGGGTTCGACCTGCATCTCGACCAATGTCTTCTGGGACCCAGCCACCCGTAACCCACCGGTTGGAGACACAGAGCAGGTTGAGAGCACAAGCCTATGATTAAATTATTGAATTGGCGTAATGACCTACAGCAGCAGTCAGTGGACCATTTTCACCGAAAAACTCAATCGCCATATGGCTTCTCTGAGGGCCTGCGCCATCGCCGCTTGGGCTCAATGTCACCCATCATTTGTAAATGTTTACACATCCAGTGACACGTCTCCACAATGCCATGGATCATTCGACGAGATGGCACAAAGGGAAAAATCTGTCAAAAACATCACTGTCTGTTACTCCACCGTGACTCATCTCCACGAGAAACAGGAGAATACGCATTGTGACCTTCATGGTGACTCCTTCAGTTTTTCCGCCTCCTCTGTTTCTGTCACTTTAGTTCTCTGTCTCTCTCTGTTGAAATTCCTTCGTAAGCGCTTCACGCCTGAGCATCTGCTCGTCCCTAGCCATACCTCACGGCCTGGGGTCCACAAGCTCTGACCATGTCCGGTGACAGACCCACTAACCTGAGTTCAGCTGACGCACCTGGGGACAGCGGATGGTCACACGTCTCACAGGCCGAGGTGCTCAGTGAAGTAAAGTCAAACGATAACCCTGAAGTCCCGCTGGATATTCCTACAAACTCCACACGCAGTTCAACATGCGAACATCTGTCGCTGAGAGCCACAGACGGGTGACGGACAAGAAGACGTGTACACCCTCAGACCCGTAAAACACAGCCACGACTCCCCTCTCTCACTCTTATCTGGACGTCGCACGCTGTCTGGATCCTGACGTATGCAGTCCAGCGGTGGTAGAGTGGCGCTGTCAGAACTCATCTCGTCTGATGCCTGACGCACACGCTCACCATCAATCCCCCTACGACATACAGCTCAGTGGCAAAATGCCGGCAGAAGGACGAGAAGAGAAATTATTTAATGTCTCAGTCAAGACTCTTTGGTTCAAGTTTTCAAGGACCTGTGTGGAATCCCAGACGCTGCATAATTGATTGGATGCAACAAAAGATGGGCTTCAAAATGTCTGACTCCGAAACACCTCATACATTTCATGCTTTCTGGAGCTGGGGATATTTTATCTTCAGATTCTTTCAAAGGAATTCTGTTTCATAAAAGTGGTGGAAAGCTCCTAATGCCTGCGTGAGGTTAATGAAAAGAGAAATCCTAAGATTCCTTTCTCTTGAATATATGCAGTACAGTTTCTAAAAATGTGTTGGATGGAAAAAATGATTTATGTTTTCATATATCTTCTCTCAAAAATATACTCTTGAACTTTTGAGAACTGAAGAGACCATAAAGCATCTAATGCATTACACTGCCCATGGCCAAATATATTATTGAGCAACTTAACTGCATTGGGATTAGAGAAGAAACCCTGCAGCATGGCGGAGACATTTAAAATGACTCTGAAAGGCCTTACAAACAAACATTGAGGATACTATAATGTTATGATATAAACTTACGACACGGTTAGATAGATTTCTCCTGACTCAAAATCCAAATCTGCTCACGTCGGAGCCACAGCGCTTCAGAGTCCTCTGAGGGAGATGCTCCTGGAAGCAGCTTCAGGCGTGTCCAAGGTGAGACCACAGTGAGAAAGGAATGTGTTTCTTAACACCGATGGAGGCTCCTGAAGAGTTGAGCAGAAATGACAAATGGGTTTTGGTAATTCCACTTGAGCCATCATTTGTTATGAACTACCTTCGGGGCTATGACAAGGAGGGAATGCACGTTAAAGAGAAACTGAAACCAAACAATATATTAGAACTGTAGCTAATGCATCTTCATAATAGGGTGTGGGATTCTGCAAGGTTACAGTGCATCGTCTAGAATTATACAGGATGTGAGGAACTGAACATTCAGGACATTTTGAGAGGTCAAGATTCACATTAGATTCAGAGCTACATTACTCTGTTATTTGCAGAGCAGAACACATTTCATAAAGCTGTTTAATTAAAGGAGAGCCAAGCCAACATGATGTCAAAGCACCTATACAGGTATAGTCAACAAATACTGCTACTATCTATCCACAGGGGACCATGACATTGTTGGATAAACCATCCAATAATTGCTAAAGCCTTGGCAGCTAGCATGGTTACAAACAAAGACGTGTAGCATCACATGCTAGTCGTCATGGTTCATACCTACATCTGGTAAGGTTACAACTCTCTGTTCTGTCATCTCTGGGAGCCATCTTTGCTATCTTTTTTTGGTGTTGACGTTGAATATGTAGAATGCTGAATTATTTCCAGAAGCGAAACCCACATGTGTCCGATGTGCCGAGCAGCAGCCAGAAGGAGCGTGGAAGGGGAGGAGAGGAGGACTTCAGAGTGACCTTAATATTGTGCAGCTAATACTCGGGTTCAAAGCATGTGTGCACAGTCATACTAAAGGCTTTTGATGTCAGGTTCCTTTGTGTGCAGGCCTCATGGCTTTTAATGAGGCAACCTGCCTCATTATCGGAGCTCCGCGAGGCCCCGACAGCCACATGGTGGGACTGCCTCCACTCACTGCTCTGAAGCCACAAATTACAGCAGCTTAGCCCCTCACTGGGACCAGGGGCCGACCCAGTCGCCCTTTCTAATGGCACCCGAGGGACATAGATTTGTACGTACACATGGGTTTGGCCAAAACTAGCCTAATGGGCGATTCCATTGTCAGACCCATTAAAGTGAAAGTTTGAGATGTGAGGCATGAATTCAGGGCATTGCTCCGACTGAGTGGAAACGATCAGTAAGTTGTGACACACAAGGCAGCGGTTTCTCCTTTAAGCCCGGCCAGTGTTGTGACTTTTCACTCATTTTGTTTGGCAGTAATTTGTCGGCGCAGTTAACTGAAAATAAAGGTTTTTCCCGGCCGTGCCAAGCCTGTGGCCAAATTCGAATGTCACCTGGGAACGGCGTAAAAACAGCAATGCCCAGCAGGGATGGAAATACCAGCAGCAGTCACATTAATATGCCTCGCAGTCTGTTAAATTAACAATATTTCATTACCTGTTCTGCTGCTTTCCTTGCTTTAAATGACCTTTTAAATTTGTATGAACTTTAATATGCAAACACCAGTTTATTTTCCTCAAGCTCTTTACTCAACTGTTTGACCTGGAATCAACTTAGAATGTATTTGCAGTAAATCATCTCTCTGTCACTGTTTCATTTTCTCTCTCCCTAATAAAACACAAGTGTGAAACAGACAGGATTAAACTGTATTACACATCATCGCCTTTAAAACAATGAGGTGATACAAGTCAGATATAAGGTATTCTTATGTGCTCAAGTCCTTTCTTCTCACCACTGTCTCTTTGTTTGTTGGTGTGTATGTTTGTTGAGAGATTACACTAAAACACCTGGATAGATTATCAAGAATCTTAGTGGGAGGATGAAGTACGGGCCAGGAAAGCAGTCATTGCATTTTGGCTCAGATCTGAATCAGAGGATGGATCGCGCAATTTCTTTTCTTTAGCATTGCAAGATCAGGCATTTTGATTCATTTTCACAGATTTCCCAGAGGACAAAAGTGTGTGCAGCTTGATTTAAGGGGACTGCTGGACTTTGGCGGGGGTATGTGCTCCACTGAGTGCTTTTCAAGTTTGTAATAATACAATCCCTTCAGCGGCGCTTACTGCAGGTCAAGTCCAGTTGCAATGAGGGGGCGACAGATGCATCTTTTCACAGAGGACGTTAAGCTGTGATGACATGGACCAGCACCACACCGGAGCCTGCCTGCCGTGCTTTCATCCTTGTGTGTTTGTTCGCTGAGCACTTGCCTGGACTTGCCGAAGTTCCTACTAAAATCATCACACACATGAGCCCCCCTGCTTGCTCTTGATGAAAATTGCAGCACATTAAAATAGTGTTTGTTGCCCTAAGCGGTCGGCACCGTGCTGAATGCTAAGTAGGTTAGATAACTGTCAGGTGTCCTCAGCAGGCTAATGTCTGTGGGCCATTCACTCTGCACCAGCTCCTCTGATAAGGTGTTTATTTTGGGCGTGCAGCCACTGCCCATCATGTGGTCCCTTCTTCCTCCACACGAACAATTTAGCATCCCGCCCAAATTACGGGCTCCCACACACACACAGAGCCCATCTCATGAATTTGGCATTAAATCACCAAAGCCCGGCTGAATTCACCGCCTGGGTGAAACCTCACTGTGCTCTGCCCAGAGCAAGCCTCCCCATATTGTTTCAGCTTCACCAGCTCATCCCTTTGTAGATAAATGGAGCAGGTATGAGATAGAAACACAGTGGCTGAATATCTCCTCCGGCATGCTGGGAAAGTTTAATCTGTAAGTACAGTGCACAAAATTCCACCATCCGTGAGATGAGCCAATATCAATATTGCTGAATAATTAATTAATACATACAATCCAAAGTGTATCCATGATGGAGAGATGAGAGAGCCTCTCTTAATGGAAAATAAACACAGATGGCTTCCCCCAACTGCTGAGAACTCCTGATGCATCCAATGTCAGAGGGGCGGCCTCACACAGCTGGGTCATGGAGGAAATATTAAAAGTGACATCCGTCCAAAAGTTCCAGGAGGAACCAAAGCAAATTCATTAAGTGCACTTTAATGGTTTCAAGTTCCGTACTTGTCATTTTTTAAGGATTCTGGAGCATGAATCTTTCATTTCCATCCTATAATAATGTGCCCTGGTTTATTGATGAGCTTCACTTTCCAGTGACGTTGTGTGCTAATTGGTTGACGCTGCACTCTAAGCTGAGGAGTTGAGTGAGAAGAATACAGCCGAGGAAGCACTTTGAGAATAACTCACACAAGTTGCGCTTCCATGGTTTTAACTCTGGGACGCTTGAGCGCAGTGGAGTTTACGCAACGAACACACACACCGTCTCTGATCTCAGCGTGGAGATGTTGCATGTCAGATGTGAAAAATGCAGCAGTTACAGTCAAGGGTGTGAGCAAAAGATAGATGACGTCAAATGTGAGTGATGAAGGTCAGGACACTGTGTATGAACTGATGGCTGCTCCTGAACACTGATGTCATCACTGTCCAAACCAAAGCATGTCAATTGCCACCTGGCTGGTAATAAATCATACCTCCTCCATGTCATTGGATGGGACTATAGAAAATGCTATAGAAATGGGGCAGAGCATCATGATTGATAGTTTAGACTGATTGGTCAAGCATGGATCCAGAACTATACCTTCATCCCACGACCCCTACTGCGGACTGTGGCTCTCTAAATACACAACATTCACATCTAAGCTATTTTTATTCCATTTATGGATAGCGGGCGGTAGTGGAGATGCATTGTCCTTCTTTGGCTACAATCTATACCATGAACAAACACATGCCGACCCCCCTATCTGGAAGTAACTCTGCATGTGGCCAATGGTTGAGAAGAGAAAATATAAAAAAAAAATCTCAGGCAGAAGACCCAGAACAGCAGTTATTATGATCCATATCACTGCTGGGATTTCATCAGCTGCAGAGATGTAGCGGCCACAATGACTGCATGGTGGCTGTTGCATAATAACCCCCATGTTTCATCTGTAGCCAAAACATCAGGAAAATATATTCTCAGGGTGGGAGTTACCGCCACAATAGTATCTCTAATCAATAACTTATTGTTCCATTTATCTCACAGCAAGATGACAGTGGCAGCGTAAAACCCATTACAGATACTGGCTTTGGGCTCTAGTGACAACATGCCTGCAATGTTTTTTTGTGCACGACACCCTAAAGCTGTCTAAGATAACAGCCAAGTCTTGGGACACCAAATTTAATAAAGCGGAGTAAAAAAACAATTGTAAATTGCCTTTATAAGCTCATGTCACGATGAAATTACCTGTGGAACGCACTTAAGGATTCCACACAGCGGGAAATGGCATTGCCGTATCTGTTTTCCCTTTTCAGTGCTGTCTGGAGCAAAATTACATAATTGCTCGGCTCTTTATTAACCTCAGGGTGGCTGTGAGATATGGAGGCCTGCCATGTGCAATGTGCCGGAGCTGCTGCGCTCCTTGTCCAGGTTGGCAGCTTTTGCCACAGCGATCCCTCACCAGCTGCACCTCAGGTGATCAAATAAATGCAACTCCTGTGCAGAATCATTTTTGCACAAAAACATGTTCCCTGAAACTGCATTGATTAAGACTACACAGGCACATGGCACAGCTGGTTCGTGGTACAACGGTCCCATATTACTATGCTGCTCCTGCAAAATGAAAAGGCGTCTTATCCAGCAGCAAATGACAAAAGTCACTAAAGCACGGTCACTCAATTTCAGGGAATCAGCTATTATCACAATCAAACCAAACAAGATGTCATACTTGTATTAATCAGCCTTTTACTTGCAGTGATCTCCATCAAGATTTCCGTTTGTAAAGCACTCATTCATGCACAAAATTAAGAGGGCCAAGGGGCGAAGGGGTGGACTAGAACAGGGCAACAGCCTACTACTACCAACTGTCAACTACAGACCTTTCTCCACTCTCTCTGTGACTGCTACCATGATTATAAGTACAAGGTGTCAGAGGACCTATGTCCAATGACAGAGGGTCCACTGGCCCATTTCCCCTCTTCAACACATCCCCACAATTCTGGAAAACGTCCAAGAGAGAACAGTTAATGGGCCGTGGACCGAGAATCCAATGTAGCTCAGAAGAATGGAGGGAAATCTTGAAAAGCGTCTGTGTCCTTCCTCAACTGGCATTAGTCAGCATCTCGCTGTGTGGGTAATGATCTGTATTTTTCAAAGTTAGGAGGAGCGACTGGAGATTAAATCACACAGTCTGTGTCTTCACGGTCGTCATCAATCAGCTGACTTTGCTTATGGATTTCCTGTGTGAGTCACATGGTGCGATCAAACCCTAATTATGTTAATCTCCGTAAAAGAGGTGGCATCCTGCTTTGAGAAACTATATGCAGGAAGCTTGCAGCATGTTGAATGACAACGTGGTGATGATCGGAAACAAACCACTAATTACAGTACGTGTTTACACTCATCGACTACAACCTCCCACCTGATTACCTTGATTGGAGTCGTTCATTTATTTCCGAGCCAGGCAGACTATAACTCACACACGTTTCTTTGGCTTCCTGTACTAATTGGAACAAAAATGTTTAATGGTTCCCTGTGCCGTAGAAATTATCTTTGGTGACAAAAGGCAGGTGGATCCGTGTGAGGTGAAATAAAAATTACGCTGATAAAATCGTCAACAAACTGTAAGATGTGGAGTTCTTCTGTGCTTCACGCACATTCTCTCCACCTCCTGTAGTTTCTGATGCTCTGTGTAATACTTTCATCTCCAAAACCGATCCCGATATGAAGCTGTGGCCAGCAGCTCAGCAGATTACGAACAGGGAGATGGGGAGACAGCTGCAGCCACTCAGATGAATGACTTCAAATTAGCTAGAAATGGAGACAGCAGCCATATTCCTCCTGTCTCTGTGTGTGTATAATGTAAACATACAAAGACAGAGGATATTTAAGAATAATACATTTGCGATGTTGCCTCCGATTGTGCCATTTTAACGCCGGCTGCATGGTATGTGGCCACATCAAATTCCTCAGTTAGAGATAATGGAAGTGTGTAAAGCCAAAGATTTGCATTAAGAGTTAATGGGCAGACAGATCTCCACAAGTGTGCAAACACAGTGTGTTTGTTTCCTTTAATTTACGGGCTACCGATCTCATTTGCAAGTTCAATGATTTCATGAAAAGTTGAGCCGTATCAACAGACTGCAGAACTCTGAAAAGTCACTCAGCACACAGCTCTCATCACTCATCCTCTCCAGGTATGTTTGGCCTGGTGTCAGAGCTGGGTCCACACTTGACTCCTGCCGTGTCAGCGCAACACAACACCGGTGGAGTACGAAGCAGCCTGTTCAGCTCACATCAACCCCTCATTCAGCACTGTTCACCTTACCTCACATCACCGTCTGTACTGCTGGCCCAGCAGCATTCAGCTACTCAACAGCCATCAGATGAGGCACTGCTCCCCGACCTTGGACACGTAACACATCCTCTGCTCAAGACCCTGTGCTCTGCAAAAACCCAAGGACAAGAGAAGTCAGTTAAAGCCGAGGTGGTGTCCAGGTACTGGTGAGGTATAATTGAATATTTACATTGGTTTGGTAACGTCATTGTGCAAACACATAAGGGAGATGTTAGTTCTCGTGGGGTGTCTGTTTGAATCTGTCGAAAGATGATACAAACAGGAGGCTCTTTTCTCTCTGAGACAAGAGAGAGTGAAGGGACCACCGCCCGATCTCTGCTTTCTTAACCAAAGTGCCTCAATACAATATTTGTGTCCCAGAAAAACAACAGTCCACTCAATGTGTCTCAGGTCCTTTGACTTTGTCTTTTGACGGAATCCAGATACGTCAATCTAATAACTGGAGGAACACTTTAATGCTGAAGAAAAGAACATTCGATGTTTTTGGCCTTTCTAATGGGCTATAAAAAACAATGAGGTCCTCACATCCTATAGGGCTCTGGCGTCAAATTTGTCAATTTGTTTGCACAGTTTTCTTATCAAGGCTTCCTTGAGGCAGCAATCCAGTTCAATTTGGTCTTACAAGCTCACATACAGACAGATTTACAGTCTGCAAGAGACATCAGCAGTCATTACCATGTGCCCTCCTGAGAACTGCCATTCAATCTTCCCAATGCCTCCGTGGTGCTCTGCTATAAAGCCTAAGATACTGCTTGTTTCCCTTGAGCACTACAGAGGGTAACAAAGAAGAAGCTAATTCTTGGTATTTAGCTATAGCCCACCAAGTTATCTCCATAAGTGAGAGTGGGCAGCTCACACAAGCTTAAAACAAGCTATAAACTTTATTGATGCAGAGTGTGCTTCAGGGAGGAACACATCTGTCGAGGTCGAGGATGCCAGTACTGCAGAATTGGAACTGCAGGACCCAGGGTTTATGTTAGCAGACGCGCACGCTCACACAATGTCTGTGTTCAGAAGTAAACACTCCTACCTATTTAATTTTTTAGAGAAAATCTCCGCTTTACGTTTCTTATCCCATCTGTTCAATTTATGTCCTGGGTCCACCCCCCCCCCCCCCCCTCAATTTATGTCCTGGGTCCACCCCCCCCCCCGCCGCGCCTGCACTGTTCTACTCACATACTGCTGAATCACTGGACGCTCGGTTACTACTTTGCTTTCCAAGTACAATTCTTTAAAGACACAAAGTGATTTGTGTATTTGCGTCGCATCTCACCTGTTAGTTTTCTCCAGAGCTTTCCAACAGTCGTCATTTTAACCATGTGACGGATTTTGATTCATGCCATTTTCATCATTTATCACATGGAAAGATCACATCTCGCTGAGGGCCCTGCATGCTTACAAATGGGCCACTTCAGGCTCAGGTCCATAGCGTCCAGGCTCCATGAAGAAGGCCGGAAGTGCTGCATCATTGACTGAAGTGACCCACATCCACATGCTAACTAGGCTGTCTAGGGTGTCTTTTTCTAGCAGTGCAATATTCAGCTTTATACGCTAGTTAACCAGCTCAGATGATCCAACTGCAACTATAAGCACTTATCTATCAATCATCAAGTGAGATGACCTTAAGTTGGGATTGTTCTGTCACATTACGTTTCTGTGTCTTCTCACAAAGGTCAGGAAACCACAGCGAAATGACAGCATTGTGATTACAGTTAAACTGTCACTTGAAGGTGGGCAGCGTGCTGTGGGATTAATTGTTCATTAACGACGTGATCAGAGGTGACGAAGCTCGTTTAATGAAAATGATCTGAATAGCCTCGACACACCTGGTTCAGCTGTCGAGGTGTTGTTTGTTGTGTGATGCTACACGAGCGCTGATCACCAACAGGACGCACCGATGGGACCATATGCAGTGACTCGTCACCAGTTGGAGGTTTCTCCGCAGGTCGGCAGCTGCAGGTGACGGCAACGATTGTGTTTCAAGCTGCTTTCCCTTTTTTCTCGGCCTGTCTGTCACGCCGCAGTGCCGAGCACCATGCGGGGCGCGGATATGACAGATTAGATACAACTTTCAGCTGCAGCAGGTTATTTGCTATTATCACAGAGCGATGAGATCAGACGTCACAGAAAAGCAAATGCTTTGGCGCCCGCTGCGTGATTGCATGGAAGATATCTGATTCAGAATGTGACACAGAAAGGACGCCAATGTGTACAAATTAGCCTATCACAGTTTAAACCACGTTTGTGGCAAATGAAAAAAAAAAACAGCAAAAAGTCATCAGGTCCTCGATGTGAAGATGACCGCGGAGCAGCGGAAGTGTAAAATGTCCATTGGGTTGTGTCATTCCCCGGCCATGTGTCCTATTTTTCCCCTAGATATGAAACCACTCAAGCAACACTGAATGTGTGAGGAGACGCTAGAAATAAAGCTGCCACCAAATGACCCTTCTCTTTACCCCACGCTATTTCTTCTCTTGACAAGGAAACATAAGTAAGAGCGTAGTGACCTCAAGTTGTGATGTACACAACCCTGGGAGTTTCTTTTCATTGTTCAACAATACAGCAAAGTCCATAGCACTCCATAGTCTGGAACATGAAGCTAACAGAGCCACGAGTTGGACTGTTTTAGTCTGTATTTGAGGATGGATGGTGTGTCTCCATTTTCCTTTACTATCCAGAGATGAAGCCACAAATTCCACGATATGTACTAGCTCTAGCGATGGTACACGTTTTGAGCAAGAGTCTTGGAAGTGGCAATCTGGGGCTTGAAGTGTGGTAACAAAACACACTTGACAGTTTCACATGTCAATCATGATGTTTTCAGACATTTTCAGACAATTTGCCATTGCGTCGTTGTGATAAGAAACATCTAAAATGACAAATAAAACATACGACATGGACATTTTTCCAGCCATTCCCCATTCACTAACATGGAGGAGGTGGGACATATTAGCCATTAGAGGGTGATCACAACATTTTGCCTTCACATTTACAGAGTACTATGAATTTAAACAAGATACACAATGTAAAAAACTTCAATTTCCTAAATCCTATCTTTGCATGAGCATGAAATCCCTCAACAAGCCATTAGGCCTAACCTCATTTGGCTGCCTCCGTGCCACCAAACCTAATAATGGGAAACTAGAATTTAATTGGTAGGCGTATAATACTGTCTCCATTTAATTGTTGGCCTAATTGTTGCTCTCTTATGGAGAGAACGGCTTCCCGCTACTGTCACATTGTCAAATTATTATAGATGATCACAGTGATTTCACACATCATTGTTTCTTCCTGTTGCCATAATGGCCCCATTCTATGCTGGATAATGCCGAAGCCCCACTGGCTAGTTAGAATATATCCCAAACTACAAACTGGGTTTCTTTTTAACCTTGCCCCTGCTTAACAAAACAATTATACAATATTAACAATGATGGCAGAAGGTCTTTGAAGCTATTAGGGATAAATCTGGGTTTACTGTAGCAGGTATGTGCAGAATGTGCTCGGACGGTAAAAACCAGTCAAGACGTCCGAGCTGTTCCAGGCTGAGTTGAAGAGGAGGAGGAGCTGCCCTCAGCAGCAGGCTGCAGCACCGTGTGGTGCCCTGCTGCCTGAGGTGTGGTGACATGATGCGAGCTGACAGGTGGCACCATGGGTAATAGGGCTAAAACTCCCATCATGCTGCCTGCTGAGGTCCTGTCCTACCTCAGTGACCGACTTCAAATTTGAACCTCCTCAGCCACCGCTTAAAAGCACAGGGTAATTAAAAGCTGCAGGAAGGTTGCGGTTATGATATAGCTTTTTAGGTCTGGAGCAAATCAAATGAACCATTTACAAACAAACATTTAAGGCTGTTTCCACAGAGTGAGTGTAGTCACAGAGACACTGCATCCTGTTGTTCCAGGGTTAAATTATTTGAGTGTTTCAGCTTAGTGGTTGTCTTTTTTAGTAAAAAACATGTAATTAAGAGAGGGGGTTTACACATCCAAAGGAACAGCTGCAGCACTCACATGTGTTGCATCTATTTCTTTATTTTTTTTCCATTAAAAGAAATGCACAGATCAGCAAAGCTACTACATACAAATGGCCATACAATAGCAATTCAATGTTTGTTCTTGTCTGAAGGTGTTCAGTAAATTCTCATGTATCTATACACTTCATACTTTGAACATCTGCATTCAGCAAAAAATAAAAAGATAAAAACCAATCAAACCGATGCTGTTGTTCCATCTTCAAATGAAAAAACCCCAGCCACAAACCTCTGGACAGCTACACATTCACTGCTCCAGGAAAACGACTGTACGTACATACAATAAAGAAAGAAACAAAAGTCTTGCATAGCTTCATTGTAATGTAGTTACAGTACAGTAAGGCACTTCATGAAATAAGTTAGGCATTTTTTTAAAATCCTACATAAACCTTTTTTTTCCCACATCATTCTAAAACTTCATCTCACGGTTACGTCTGAAAAACAAAACTTTTCCGTATCACATTTTTGCACACGACATAAATCTACTATACTTCTCTGCTTTTCTTTTGGCTTAAGTCTCAAGTTCAACATTCTCAAAATATTGAAGTTGGGTTCTTGTGCATAATGTGACGACACATTGTCCCATAACCCCAAACAACCCAGTGTTTCTCGAAAAAGACAAAATAAAATATTGTGCAATGATTTGGGGTTATGTGGAGTAAAAGGCAACACGCTGTCAAAAAACGAGTCCCAGAACAAAAAATACAAATCTAAACGTCCGGCTAGAGGTCGTAAACCTGCACCGGTGGTGACAAAGGTACGTCTGACGAGAGAAGAAGACTTTTCTCATGTTTTAAGATAAAAACTTGTTTTGTCTTGTTTCTCCTCAGGCCGTCGGTGGGATGCCTGTGTACTGTTGTAGTCCAGAAGCTGCATGTGGGACTCCAAATTCCAGCAGCCCACTGAATAAAGGCAGAGGTAAAATGGATGTGTCTGCTCTACCCGAGATGATCCTCGTACTGTTTGCGGAAGCAATCCCCGGCTGGGAAGAAATCCCACAATCGCTCCTGGTACATCTTCCACACATATGACTCCTGGACACACAGAAACACTTTCAAGAATTAGTGGAAGAAGTTGTTCTTCCATTTTTGGACATAAACACGTCCATATATATATATATATATATATATAAAGCCTGCAGAGGATTAGAGCTGAACAATTAATCTTTTTCATGGTTTTCAAAGAGCAAATGCTTTTTGTTAATTTTAATTAACATAATTAACACAGTCTTATGATGCTGGACCTTACTGGGGAAAAACTGTATATAATGACAGAAGCAATGAGAGTCAAGTTTTGTCATGTGTTTCGAACTGTGAACCATTCGTGTTAAACCTTTAGACTTATTTAACTTACTTTATAAGATTATTTATAAACTCAGGGTCAAAAGAAGCTGCTTGTCCGTGGAAAGCTGATATCATATAATACAAACAGCATATTATTAATAATATGCCGTTTGCCATTATTATTAATACAGCTATGAGACTTTCAGCAGTATTAATACGTTAGGATGTTATAGTAATGGTTCTAATTCTCAGAAACACCTGTATCTTATTTAACACCATGCAGACCACAAATGCAGGCCTGTAGTAACTGTGGGACAACAGAGGCATCCGTCCATGTCGCTAGACTGTGGAAGTTCACAGACACAGGATCCAATCAAAGTACTTTTTTGCCGTGACACTGCTGTACCACCAAAATCCTTGAGCGTAATTAGATATTTAGACGCACACAACCCATCGGTATCGCTGACACTGACAGGAGGGTAATTGATGATTTTAATTGGAGGACTCCTCCTCAGAGACAGATGATTATACTGTACCTGACCCGTGTGCTCTGTCTCATCTTTGTTGATGAGGTACATCAAGAAAAACCTTGAGAGAAAAAAAAAAAAAACAATCAGACACATACGCAGTGAGCTGTCACATTCTCCTGCCTACACTTCTTATCTCACTTCAAACGTGCAACATAGAGATTAGCAGCTCACTTCATTTCTCAAACATTCACAGGAAATGTCACCCTCTGTGTAACTAGGAGGCTTCGCCATTTCTGACGCAAGTGTCTAAACAAAGAAACACCATCCCGTCCCCGTCACAGACTCACCTGTTGTTCTCCAAATCAAGTGTAAATGGCAGCGGGCCGCTGTATCTCTGTGGGCATCACAGCGTGCCAAATCATGATGAATTGTGCATGAGAGCACGCCATCGCAAACCTATTTTCCACTAAAGTTCACGGCATTAAATAGTAATGAGGCAACATAATGAGGTCGCTCTCATATCCTCTGGCCGGCTGACAGTGAACGCAAATGGACTGGGACCTTCTATTCTCGCGGGCATCGTACAGAGTCACTGGATAAAGCGAGGAGCGCACGGGAGAAACACGGAGACACGTGGAAAGACGACCTGAAGCCACGAAGTGATCTGGATCACTGCGGCTGTTAGGGACTTTGGCCCTAATGTCGTGTTAATGTTCTGAGGCCATCAATCATGTGGTTAAATTACAGACAGGAGGCAACACATGTTGATTTTATTTCATAGCTAAAGGTCCAGTGTAAGAAGTGAGTGAGAGGGATCTACTGACAGAAGTTGAATATAAAATAATCCTTGTGGGTTTTTTTCTTCAGCTGTACTGTGCTACTTTAGCACTAGATGTCACTGCACCTTATACACCGAACCTTTAAAGGTAAAACGATTCAGAGTGAGACACTTACAGGTAGTTTGCCAAGTTGTGCTCTTGTAAGGTGTGAGTCTCAAATCCATGCGGTGTCGTGTCGAAGTAATCGTTACCGATCCCACATATGAAGCATTTGGTCTGAGGACAGGAATGAAAATGATTATTGCAACACATGCTCTTCGGTCGGGTTTCGTCTCGTGCTTCAGTAAATGAAATTACGCAATGATACCAGCAACCAATTAGATTACTGCATACCGTCTAATGTTCATTTGTCTAATTATTAGTTTGCCTTCTTGTATTCAAAGGGATATGACGTAGCAACAGGAAACAAGAATTTCAGAATAATAAGAAAAACTAGAATCAAATAAAAACACATTTGTTGAAGTGTTAAATACTTGAGGTCCTGGTGCCATCTGTTGGGGAAATTCCTGCAGCTCCTGGTACAGTTTAAACCCGGTTCTCCTCTATTTGTCAAGTGACAGCAGCCCACCTGTCTGTGAACGTCTGTATTCCGTGATCATTAGGACCCAAGCAGCAAATGATGCAAGGACCCTGATGATTTGCCTTTTTTCTTTTGAATTGATTTGTCTTGTCATTTCTAATCCCAAGGCTTTTTTGGAGGATCCCAAAAACCTGGCCTAAAGTTCACCCTGAGAACGAGCGAGATGGGGGGCCTAAAAAAGACAAGAGTATGATCTAGATATTTGGGGGAAAACAACATGACTGTATCGTCTATATATGTTTTAGTTATACACATGAAAGGACCATCACACATCATTTCCTTCAGACAACAAAACCGCCATCACCCTTCCATCGTGAGTGTGACTGATTTTGACATGTCCTCTCACCTCCATGTCCTCTTTGACTTGTTCCTGCTGGTCTCTCAGCTCTCCAAAGGCATCGATGATCAAACCTGCAGCCACACAGCAAGTGCAGTGAGCGGACCGCATATTCTGCAGGGTGTGTGTGTGTGAGAGTCACCTGAGCTTACCCTGGATGATGGCCAGCAGGATGACGATGACGAAGAAGAAGAAGGTGATGTCAAAGAGGATGCGGTACAGCTCATAAGGGTCACCTGCCGGGTCCTCGATCTCGTCCCCGATGCCCCCGCCCGCTCTCACGCCAACATACATGTGGAACAGGTAGCACTGTGCAAACACGCAACGGGGGGGAAGGGGGGTCAGGACACAGGTTGTTCCAGGAGCAACGGGAAACTTTTTGTCAAAAAATACGGGACTGATATTCACCGTCATCATGTCATCGCACTTCATGTCCGGCTCGTCCTCGTCCTCACTCTTGTTGTAGAACTTTCTGAAGAAGTTGAAGGCCACCACAGTGTAGAGGTAGACCACCACTGCCAGCAGGCCCACTGTCAACACCAGCTGGGAGGAAAATCCAGATTTGTATGGGTACTATTCTTAATAAAGAAATTCAAGCTTCAAATAAAGAACACACTGGTCAAAGATAAAAGGTCATGGCACTAAATCAAGAAATCAAAACAAAGGAAAATGTCACTTATCCACAATGTATAACTGCAACTTTATATTTCACATCTGACTTAAAGCTTTGTTCAGACACGGCTCACATAAACAGCAACAACGGTGGGGGCAGCGGTAAACTGCAAGGGGATTGACAGCGCGATTGATCTGCCCACAGGGAGCACAGCGTTGGAGGGGTGTGTGGGTGCATGTCCGTCCACCCTTGGAGATTGAGGTGACATTAAATTTTGATTTGTGCCTCTGGTCAGTCATGAGAATCCAAAAATGGGAATTAAATGAAGGAATTCAAGGGGGAATAAAGGTAGCATTTTTATTCCTTCATCTGCCGCATCTTGTGTTTCCCTTCTTAATCCCTATTAAGAGATATCTATGAAATGATTACTAAGCATTATTTTTACACGTTATCTGTGCACAGGTATGAAACGTGGTATCCATACAGCAACACATGGAGCAGCTGACAGACCTTATGAGAGTGAAGTAAGATGAAGCTTTACACCACCGACTAATGGCGAAGCTCAACATTTAACTCTGGAGTGACCCCTGCTGCTCAGGAGAAGACCTGCATCCTCGGCCTCCTCCTCCTCACCTGTTTGCCATTGTGTGTGACAGAGGACAGGATGGTGCGGAGGGTCTTGAAGCCCATTGCGATGTCCAGGAGATGAGCAGCGAAGAAGAAGTTGTTGTAGTGGCCCAGGATGGACATGGTGGTGTACCACACCAGATACAGGAAGGACTGCCAGACAAACACAATGAAGGCGGTTCATCAGAATCCATCTGTCCACTCATCAACCATCTATCTGTAAAAAATATCCGGTCTTACATTGTCTGTGAACACCACTCCCATTTTCCACACGTGGTACTTGGTATCGATTGAGCTTAACCTGGCAACAGAGAAAAGTTGAAACGAGGTTCAATTTTCTGTTTGACCTCTATCTTTGGTCCAATTCATTTCTGGCCCGTCTGCTCTCTTTATCCGTCTAATCTCTCACCATGACACCAGCGAAGCCTCCTTGGCAACAGTTTCCTCTGTCGGATTGAAATCCAGGGCACTTTTATCTAAGCCCAGCAGCTCTGCTATCCTCTCCGCTCCGTACAGGTCCCCGTACTTTTTGATCACCTGCGGACGGCGGGGACAGAGCAGAGGACGACGCTGTAACACTGACATTTAGTAAATGCCACCAGATTTGGTGTGCATAGCAGATTAACACAAAACAATAATTGCATAAGCCACTTACTTTCCGCTTGACAAATTTGTCCCAGTAGTTGTTTGGGAATGAACTGATAAAAAGGACAAAATAGAAAACAGCATTAATTATTTGTTCACACAAGATTATGAGTCAGAGAGTTTAATACCTGAGCTGCTTTTCGACTCACGGCGTATTAATGACCAATCTGTCCCACTGCCCTTTAATGTCATCATCCGACGGCTGCTCTGTGATGTAGAGGCCGGCGAACTCCAGCTTCCTCGCTATCTCCTTCTCACGTTTGAACACCACCAGTGGAACCTTTCACACGAGCAGAGAAGTCGGTTTCCCAGTGAAGGATACACTGCACAGTTAATGTCAACATACAGCATGCTCAGCTTGTTCCCTGCTGGACATGGGGCAGTGTTTGTGTGAGTGAGGTCTGTGACTTTACTGGGGGTAGGTCATTGCTCAGAATTTCAGATCAGACAGACAACATCCCTGGTGCCATTTAATTTGTCCTCAAAACTGTTTTTATTGCAAAGCTTTCGTGAATGTTTGACATCCAGCCGTGTTTATTTTCTGTGGAATGAACTTTTATTCCCCTCTGTTTTATGACCTGATTATCTTTCTGTGGTTTTGATTGCTGTGGTTTTCTTTATTGCCAAGACTAAGATGATTGCAATTAAAATCATTACATTACAAATTCGCCCAAACTGAGAAACAGTGTGCTGGAAATTAAAATGGTGATCCCTTTTTGATACTGCACCTTCAGATAGTAGTATCCCACTACACACAGGAAAGATATGATGGTGTGCAGTATGGCCAGGCAGCGAAGCGTTGGTGCCATGTAGCCTGTGCTCTCCTGCAGGACAAAGTACTCAATCGCTCCTTCGTCTTCCTCCTCCCCGGCTCTACCTCGACCATTCCAGGGGTCTTCATCGTCTGAGTAATCACCGGTTACCTGAGAGACAAGAGTTTTCTGCAATCTGTAGCTACAGACTTGTATTGTAAAACGATTCACAGAATTGTGGTTCGACTAGAATCTTACTTTGTAGAAGAGAAGAATGAAGTTGATGGCAAACGCAACAAAAAGTGCCAGGAAGCGGAGGTTGTAGAAGTTTCGGGCAAGGTAGTTCTGGGGAAATAATCATTTGGGTTAAGGAGGTACAAATGTATTAAAAAGTATTTTTGTTCTCCTACCAAATTGTAAATGATCACAGTCTTTAAGATATCTCACCAGCATCTTTGTCTGGTAGATTTCCAGGCCAGCGAAGAAGCTGGCCATGAAGGCCTCTGGTGGTTCTTTTCTCTGGCCGAGCCTCTTCTTCGGCGCCTTCTTCTCCCCCGCCGGGTGCTCTGGGGGGCCTTCATCTTTAGACTTGTCGTGGTCTTTCTTTTCACCGTCTTCCGAGCTGCAAAGACAAATCCTCTATTACACACACGGAGCGATGGTTGTGAGCTGCACAGTATCGCTGCCATTCCAGTCAACCCACTGACTGCTCCAGCATCCAAGCACATAATGAGTTACATGTTTACACTTGGATGAGTCTTTTTTTAGACTCTGAGGGTTAAAAATTCAAATTTCAACACTCACTCTCCTTTCTCTGAATCAGATTTGTAGTCTCCGTTCACAGCCCTCTTCTTCGCTGCCATCTGTAACAAACATTTATTGCTCACTTTAACAAGTAGAACTTATGTATGATGACTAGTAGTTAAGGTATTGCATTTGATTTATTTGTGATTACCGACCTGTGCTTTCTTCTGCCTGACAGCGCTGGCAATAGATGGAGCGTCCCCCACCACCACCTCGGACACATCCCCCAGCCCCGGCTCGGCCCCGTGCTTCCCTTCCTTTTTGGGCTGTATGTTCAGGAGCTCGGCCATCAGGTCTCCCTCGGCCACCTCCCCCTGAGCCATCTGACCCAGCTCGGCCAGCGCTGACGCTTCGCTCGCCTCCATCTTCTCTGTCTCCAGCACGTCTCCGTGGATGCCAAACTGAGTGGGATCCGGCATATTGCCCAAAATATCCGTCACCTTCATATTCTTCGCCCCTTCGACGAGGCCTCCGCCAAACATGGTGGTCCACAGGATGTGGAAGAAACCCCAGATCAGGCTGTAGACCAAGTGGAAGAGTCCAGTGATGATCATCCAGAAGAAGGAGAAGAAGCCGCGCACCATCTCCTTCACGCTCATCTTCTTGAACTTCCTGTACTGCCGCCTCATGCTCTTCAGAGTTAGCATCTGGCGGAAGTGGCAGAGGCTTTTCCTCAAGGAGACGCAGGCGATCGTGAAAGCGGAGGAGGACTCTAGCATGATGCTTTCCTCCTCCTCCTCCTCCTCCTGGTTCTCCATCACACTCTGCTTGTCCTCCTCATCTTCCTCCGGGCGCTCCACCGGGTCAGGCTCTGAAATTTGAGAAGCCAGCTGCATCTCAAAGATGGTGTCCTCGCAGAAGTTGACGAACAGCTCCATCTTCTCGCTCTCGCCGCCTTCGTTGACGACATCGAAGATGAACTGCCGCTTCGACTCCTTCACCTGAGGCTTTTCCCACTGGGTGCGACTCGACTCGCTGATCTCGAAGTAGACCCTCTCGATCCGCTTGGCCCCACCCATGATCTCGATGCGACCCAGGTAGGGTTCGAAGTAGCTGAGGACGCTCTCTGCCAGGTCGAGGAACGTCGAGAGGCGTGCGTCGTGGGGCATGTGCTCAGAGAGGTTGGTCAGCAGCACGGCTACATTAAAGCCAATGTCTTTGGCGGGTTCGTGAAACCTCTCCACGAACTGCTCGTAGTTGAACATGTCGTTCTCATCGGCCTCGGCGCAAGAGAGGAGGAACTCGATCTCAGACTGGGAGTACTGTTTCTGGTTCTCCATGGACTTCTGGAAATCCTTTTTTGAGATGATCCCTTTGCTCTCAGGGTCATACTCCCTGAAGCTGTCGGACGTGGTCAAGTCCTTCAACTTGAGGAACATATCGAAGAATTTCAGGATCATCTCCACATTGCTGGAAGATTCCACTAAGGTGTCCACCATTTGTTTGCCAATGGTACCATTGACAACGTTACCTGCGAAGTGATGGAGAAAAAAAAAAAGAAGCTAAATCTGTCAGTAAACAAGCAGAACACTCTGTGCCGGATTAGGCAAAACTGCTGCTGTAAATATTTAATTTTAACGCAGGCAAACAAACGTGTTTGATGAAAGTCATAAAAAAAGAGACAATATCCTTGTTATTCAGTGTAAGAGCCATTTACCTTCGAGAAGAGACAACATCATAACGATCATGTCCTTCTGCAGATCTAGCAGCTCCTTCAATAATTCAATCTGACTGGAGTCCTATCACAAGTGGACAGAAAGGGGAAACCTTGTGACTCACATCACACTACATCACCGAGATTACATTGTGAAGAGACTGCCTAATATCTCCAAGTTGCATTTGAAGCGATCAAGGCTGCCTGGTGTTGTGATGGGGCCCACTGTGGCCCTGCTGTGGCCCAGAAGGCCTTTCCAGTAACATCCATCCATCAGCACCAGGGTTAATACTGTTTTAGTGTCCAGCAGCAGATGGTCGGGTCAGTCTGACTCATTTAGGGTCTCCCTGGAGCCTGTATTTAGCATGCCATAAATCTGAGGCATACTTTCATGAGCTAAATTCAAAAACTCCTCCACCTCCACTCTCCTTCTTCCAGGCTCCTGGTGTCACATCGAGATAAGGTTAGATGGTTAGATTTGATCCCATCGCTGCCATATGTGGGTAGAGGGGGGAAAAAAAACATGGATGAAGTCATGCATCACACAGCTGAGTGGAAATGCTGCTGCAGTGCCAGAGGAGGGAGTTATCGTTTGGCCTGGAGTGCCCTCTAGTGGCAGGAAATATTGGAAAAGAGCCTGTGGCTGGCAAAGACGAGTGGACATTAAGAGTCATTCCTCAAAACTTTGATGTTTTTAAGTCACGTTTGTAAAGCACTTCTTAAGAGATGAGTTGAATAATGTGGTGCACAACAAATAAAAACAAATGTGCACTCTAGAGGGAAATACAACACGTTATTGTACTTTACATCACATCTTCACTTTAATGCAGACAAACTGTTTATACCTGTGATAACTTCATCTGCATATTGGCAAACACGTGCAGGAATCCCACCACAGCGTCCCACAGTCTGCTGTGAGCCAGACTCTGCTGGTTCCCAATGCACGGACCCTGGAGACAGAGACCACACTCTCAATATGTAACATAAATTAAACCTCTCGTTTTTTTTTTTGTGGCATCATTAAAGCTGTGAGATAATCATACCTGTATATACTCTGTTAATGAGTTGAACACTTGTTTGGCCACTGCCAGAGCTTTGGAGAAGTTCCTTTGACCAGCCTCGTCGATGATGTCCTTACCAGAGTAATACCAGTAGAAATCACTGATGGATTCCTATTGGAGGAAAAATGCAAAATATATTGGGCAAGTAAAAGAAGACGAATGAATGCATGAAATATCGCTTTTTTTATCCTAAATATCCTACCTGGAGTCTCAGGAGGTAGTCCACAGTGCTGATGATGATGTTGACTGTAGTTGTGTTCCCCGTCTGAGTCCTCAGGAAGTTCTGGAAATCTAAAACAACAGCAGATTAGAGAGGAGTAGGTTCCTCAACACGCAGCCTGGCGAGCAACGTCTTTCCAGTTGTTCTGTATCGGGCAAAGAGTCCACCCACCATTGTTGTGGCCCTCACAGAGAAGCTGCAGAAACCTAAAGAGGTCCTTAGTAAACTCATCGTTCTGCAGAACCTTGGAACCTGACAACAGGAAATGAGATTAACCGTCTGTTTTGGCGTTGAGGAGGTCAGATCAACACTGTAACGCCAGTACAGGCAGCGGAGCTTGCATGGCTTTCACTTCCTCATGAAGCTGCTGTCTACTTATCAAATTATGTGCACTATGTTTTCGGAACACACAAACAAGGTACAGTGCATCATTTCACAAATGAGGAATAGGGTTTTATACGTAAGCTTTGCTGTTGAACACCAGCAAAAAGCTTTGTTGTGTCTTACAGACAAAGCTTTGGGGACAGGATTACTTCTTTAAAAGCACTGGTTAGTACTTGTAGAAATAAAGGAACATAAAAAAGGTCCCACACAAATGAAAAGTGCTGACTTCTTATTAAGAAAGAAGACGTGGAGAGATTTGAGTCAGTTTGAGGCACCTGACCATGGACTGAGCAATCTATCCAGATGTAAGAGGAGCATGCATGCGTTCCGTCAGTCCAGGGCACAGAGGAGGTGGTCGTTTTGTTATGCATTCAGGACGAGGGAGGAGGAGGAGGAGAGGAGAGGAGGCAGGGATTGGGAGGGAATACGGGAGACAAGGGGGTGACTGGAGAGCAATCAAGATGTCAGCATTGCAATAGGATGAGTAGAATCTAAACCGTGTATTTACCCCGCTCACTCACGTTGACTGCGACCGATGAGATAAAAAACATGACCGGAGGAAAAACAAACAAACAAAACAAAAAGCAGACATAAGCAAAGGAGAAGACATTGAGATTCAATTAGAAGGAGTAGGAACAGGAAAGAGTGAGAGCGTCTTATAGACATATCTTTACATACTCACACTGATTAGCGACATTGACATATACGGGTACGGTTAAACAGTCTTAACGCTAACGTCTGCTCACTGGGCAGGTGTTTGGACTACAGGTTAGACAGTTGCCATCACTTATGCCTGAGCTGATGAGGTGAGAATGAGTTGACATGAGAAAAATCTATTCATGTACTGTATGTAACCCATCAGATCAAATAGAGAACTCGGATTAGAGCTGGACTTTTATGTGGATGCGGTTGCAACAAGGGCCCAGACAGGACTTAGACATACAGTAGCACAGGTTTCACATGCAGGACAATGATGGACACGGCAAGAGACAGAGGAGACAACGTGACGTGGAAATGGGCTCGGGTGTGGAAAAAAAAAAGATGAAAGAGCAAATGTTTCGACAAACTAACGCTGCACGAGAATGAGACAACAAGAATTCTATATCTGGGTGTGTTGACCGATTTACAGTAATAGCAGGTCTGGGAACTTGCTATAGCTGAGATAAAACATGCGTTTGTTGCAGATACTCACATGTGAAACTGATTGACACGTGTGTGGTTCATGTATTTCTTTTTATTTTTATGTTATCTAAAGTGCAGATAGTGGCTTGTGGATTCTCCGTTCAGCACCACCGTAAGGTCATAAATGAAAAAGACACATGTTCACCATGTTTATCGCCCTCACTTACTTGATCCCTCTTCAGTAACCATCCCCAGACCTTCAGCCTTGTTCTGCCTTTCAAAAGCATTCAAGTCCAGAACACTGGCGGGGGCGAAATACAAATAGTTAATTATTAAGTGCTGCATCTGTGCACTTCTATATTTCAGAAATGTGTGTTTTTCGTAGTTTAAGAGCTCCAACAATTAAGATTTCACTTCCATTAAGCTGTGGAGGAAAAATGAAGACAGAACATATTGAGATTTTCATCAAGACCAAGTATCCAAAGGATCTTTCACATCCCAAAATGCAAATTTCCCCAAATCTCTTTGGAGTTGAGAAGTAAAATAAAATGTTAGTCAAGTCTAGTAAATATGGTCATAGGTTAATTGCTCAATTACCTGCAAGACATCATCAGTCCCGATAAACTTTTGAAAAAGCCAACATCTCTTTTTTCCTTTAGGTAGTCGAGCATTTTCTGCATCAAAATAAACAAATCGTTAAGAGAGAGTTGATGGTGTTGACTGCACAATGTCTGCATGTGGGGGGGTGGGGGTGGGGAGGGATGTGTACCTGCTGCACCACTGTGTTCCCCCCGTTTAGAATGGAGATGCCCAGCTTAAGGGTGAATGTCACCATGGCACCAAGTCGACCTGGGGATCACAAATCACCACAGTTTGATCATAGAGGGTTGGAGTAGGAAGGTCGGTGCATGTATGTGTGTGTGTGCGTGTTTTCCTGCCTTTACTGGCACTGATCATCTGCAGCACCATCTCTGCAGCCCCTCGATCATGGAGTCTGGCCTGCTGATACAGCATCTTCTGCTTCTCCATTTCCTTTTCCTGGAGGAAATGATTGAAAGAGAGTTAGAGTGTAAGAACAGAACAAAGTGAAAGGCAGGAAAATACTCCCCAGAAATCAATAGTACCTCAAATGTTTTCTCTTTTCCTTCCTCCTCTTCCTCTTCTTCACCTTCCGCACAACTCTGGAGGACAACAAATCAGAAAACCTGAATAGAAAATAGCTGAACCCCATACCATTCATATAAAGGAATGGAGAGAATATATTACCTTTGCCATCATATCTGCATAAGCAATATACAGGGGGTCTTCTTCCAAAGAACTAAAAGAGGAAGATACATGTATCTGATGATTCAATTTACAGCTCATATCAAACTGTGATTCTTTCCCTCAGGTCACAAAACATATGGCAATGACTTAGCTTAATACACATGTTTATTAGCTATGAGGCAGGTTGAAGCTATTATGTGGCACAGATGGAGAAGTGTGCGCTGGCAGCAGGTGTCCCGGCGTGTGACGGTGAGTGTGCACGTACCTGCACTCAGTCAGAGCGTTGTGGCTGAAATGCAAAATGAGCTGGTGAAGCGGGTCTGGTTGTTTTCGAACCTCCTCCTCTTCCTCTTCCTCCACTATGGGCTGCGTCTTCTGGACAAAGTCATACCACACTGGGGCTCAGGCACGTAGCTCAATGTGATCAATGCATCAAACTAAACTGAGATGTCTGCATGAACAATAGCTACAGTAACACTTCCCACGACAATACTATCATCATGAGAATGAGACTGGGACTAGATATGCTGACAGCATGCACAAGCATAAGCATGGGTACAGGCATTGCCACGTGTGCATGCATGCATGTAGGGAGTTCTGTCATTCTAGAGCCAAAATAAAACACAAACACATTTGAGCTAATTTTCTGGGACGTTTGGTTGAATATGTGTGAGGACATAAACTTCTTCAGTGATCCCCTGTGGCAAATATGTACAATCTAACTGGGTAGATCAAGGTGATGAACACTGAATAAGAAAAAAAGGTAATCGGTAATTTGTCTTTGTAAAAGACAAAGATTGTCATAGCTTAGAAAGTGCAAAATAAGAGGAAAGCAATGAGAGTGCGTGTTCCATTCATTTAGTTTCCAACACATTCACGACATTTCATGACATCACAGTGAAAACTTGGGAAAGGAAGCACACCTTTCATGATTGAGTCCGAGCATCGTGGCGGGATGCTCCCTTACCTCTGCTGAATGGACACAGACTACACAACACTTCACTAGCTCTGTCATCAGTGCTGATGTCATGCTTGCCAAACATGGACTGACAGGTGAGAAGCACCACGTAGGACTGAAAACGACTCACACGGTGTAATTGGCACGTTTCACAATGGCGCAAGTAAAGGAGGATGGTAAAGGGGCAGTGCTCGGCTCTCAGGACGGCGCCGAGATTAACACATGTACTTACTGCAAGATCCTGCACTAGCTTCTCCTCAAAAGAGTACTCCTCTGTTTCTATCCATATTCTCTGATAGGCCAGGAGGAAGAGGTTAATAGAGCGATGCCTGAGGAAGGGTGAGAGGACATTAGGCCGGGTTAGAGAGCAAGAGAAGGGAGGCGTCCCTTTAGGAGTGGTTAATACAGGTTAGTTTAGGGCACTGGCACATCCAACTGATCAGACCTTGGAGGAAACTGAGCTGCATGCTCTCTGCCAGACTGCTGGTTTACTCACACTTTTTCCTATAACAAGCTAGTCCCCTATTCAGGGACGAGATAGAGATGTTTCTGTCACAGACTGAATTTTTAAAATGAACATGACAACTCCCCAGAGGTGAAGACAAAGTATCTTGATCACACCCTGGTGACTTGGTGAAGTACAGGTCATCATCGCTGCCTGCTCCATGTTAGCAGACAGGACATGGACCTAACTAAAAAGTTAAAATTTAAAATTCAGTTTGGCTTTAGTTAGTTCCAGGAAGATGTGCAAATGGGGAGAAACTTCATGATTGACAGCTGAGACTGGCACAAGATTTTCAGAATCTTTAGAATCAGGCATATTTTGGATTAATTTTGAGTAGACATTGTCCATCTTTTTACACAGTCTGAGGGATCTGCACAGTGAGTACTTACAGCAGGCATATATCTGCAACAGTCGTTTGGAATTTTAGTGGATATGCTCCTACACATTCTTGCCAAGAGTGTGACAATTAAAATCCCACCTGTAAGCTAGATGTCAAGCTAAAGCCAGTTAGCTTAGCTAACTGTTGCTCCAAATGGGCAAGTTTAAAACAGCAAGAGCAAGTTTCCTCAAGTTTGTTTAATGTTAGTGCATCACTGTACAGACGTGCGCCAGTGGAAACACCGGGGGTCAAATCTTGTAGACCTGTGCCTGGAGGAAAGCCAAGGGGAAGGTTAGCAACAGGTATGCTATGCAAGGTCAAAGAGTGGCGACGCCGCATAAGCGCTACGTTACCGTCAGCATGGAGAGCAGACCGTCAGAGTCTGCGTTCCCATGCATTATCTCCAGCCACATGTGTCGGTAGGCATTCAGGAAGTAATTATTATTTTTGTGCCTAAGGAGATGAGGTACAACACGGTGAGTGTGAGGAGAGAAGAAAGGCTGAATAGAGACAAAAAAGAGAGAAAGAAGACGACATCTGAAAGCGTGACAACTCAGGAAAAGACGACTGCATCCGCATCTGCATCCAAGGTTCCCGTCCATCCCTCTGACATTTATCACTCCAAATAAAAAACAATCAGTTGTGTCTACATTGTAAATACTGTGCGGTAATTATTCGCTGTGCTGTGTCATATTTCACCGTCAACAACTCTGACTAAATGAGTCATGCTGTCAGGGAGGCGGGCTGCATTGTCTGAGCACATATTGAAGATGACCACCTCCAGGTTGGGCCTTATAATTGTTTTCCTCCCAACTGTAGCTCTCTGCCTGGCTCCTGGTGATTGAGTTACAGAGCAGCAGGGCATGAAATTGCTAGTGGCCCCTTTTTTTCCCCCTTCCCTGTTTCTTGATAACAGCTGCGGGCCAGACATTTGTCCTACAAACGCAGCGAGGGAAGGAAGGGGGGGCTGTGCATTAATGCAGGGTCAGACCCAAGGAAGAGAAAAATGAGATTCATGAGTCACACACAAGCACAAGAACAAAGTGCGGTGGGGCTGACAAACATAGATGGGCTTAGGGAGCTCTCTCTCTCTCTCTCTCTCTCTCTCGCTCCTGCAGGCAAATATAAGGAGCGATGGTTCAATCCCCAGCTCCTCCAGGCTATGTTCTAAATTGTCCTTGGGCAAAATACTGAGCTGCCAAATTGCCCCTGATGGTGTATGAATTGAGTTTGCTGGAAAACATTTCTACTTTGTGGGTTGACATGACTTGAAAAGTACTAAATAAATATATACAGCCCACTGACCAAATATGGGACTGTCATTCTGGATTCATGAGTAGGCTGCATCATTTCAGATTTAAAAGAGAGCAAATGAAGCATTAACTGCAGTAAATAGCAGTAAATAATAATACCTTGGTAAATTATAAAGCGGAGCCATGCGGAAACACGCTACAACTGCTCGCTTCCTCTGCTTGGAGAGCAGCTTCTGCCAAACACACTTCTTGGATCTCAGTGGCTGCTCCACCTAAAGAGAGCACAAGTTGATCAGTAAAATTGTTGTCATTGTCAGACACAGGGTTTTCCTCACCCCATTTGCAGTTCTGAAAACTATATGTTAAGGACCTGACCTGCTCCAGGTTGAAGACCGCGGCGGAGATCCTCTGGATACGGTCCACCACCCTCTCAGGGTCCGGAGGCCCCTCGCTCCTCATCACTATGTCCTTGTAGAGGTTCAGCTGCCACCTCACTGCAGGGTCCTCTGACTGGGGTGGTGGGGTGTTACAGAGAAAGACATCAAACACCAGCCTATATTCGACAGGAGCCGAATCGCTGATCTCAACGTGTTCACCTTTTCTCTGAGATGCAGATTCTGATGGATGTGGTCTTTGACCTCATCATCTGTGTCTCTCTGTTGAACAGGAAGCCGCCCATATGTCAAGATTTCTCATTTTAAAACTCATCTGGTATCAGTTCTTTGGAACAGGTTGCTGTGTAAGAGCCATAAGATCCCAGTAAAAAAGTGTGGCCAGCGTAAGATAACAGTCTCACCAGGAGGTAGCGAGTCTTGGCCAGAGAAATGAGCTCCTGGTCCCCCGGCGTGCACATGTTCAGGCCGATTGGCAGCATCTTCTTCAAAGCAGCCACGATCAGTGAGGTCTGGATGGAATAGAACTCACCTCTCCGTTTCTTATGTTTCCTCTCCTGGTCTTGTCCTCCAGACTGAAATAAGGTCAGATAATAGCCCCAGAGAATTTACAATGGTGAATACAAATTCTAGTGTTAAAGGTAATATAACTAGTTTGCGCTTTTCAAGTAATTACAGCATTTGAAATAATCAACTAACATTATTGCATATTACAAAAGGAGAATGTGTTTCTGTGTATGTGTATATAATTAAGGACATATCAGTTGACAACAGGTTGAGGTAACTATCAGCCAAACACACCAGGTCACCACTATCTATCACCTGCACACACAGCAGTGGAAAGTGATCACATGGTTTGTTTTGAAGGGCGTCATTACTCCAGATGCAGTAAGGAATGCCCAAAAATACTATCCCAGATACAGCCATGAATAAAGGCCACAAATATTCAGGTGAAAGAGACATTGAACCAAACGACTGTAAAGAACAGCGGCACAAATTGTTTTTACCGCTTAGCAGCTAGAGCACATAAGCCAATAAGCTGGTTTATGCAGCTGATGCAGGTTCACGCTTTGTATTCATTAAAAGACACAGGAAGATGCAGAAAGAAAACAGACAAATAAAGAGGAAGAAAAGAAGAGAGGAGTTGAATGATAAATCACATGGGAGGCATTGTTCCTTGAAAGCACTTTGAAATATTGTTGAGAGGTGTTGCATAAATAAAATTCTGTCATCTACTTATGTGCTAAAATGGCAGAGAAAATATTTTAAGACATTGTGAATATTTTATTCCTGGATCTTGCTCCATTAAACTAATGCCAGATGCAGGTGGTTGAAGCTCCATGATGTGAAATTCAAGATGACAGTGATGAGATGCAAAGTGAGGATATAAAACTTACCTTTGACATCTTGGTTTTATTATCCCCAGTCAAGAATGAAAGGTTGTTAATTTCATTTTGAACCACAAAGTTCTGCTCCTCTCTTTTGAAGTTCTGGAGAAAGACAGACAATATAATCTAATCTAATCAACAAAGGCCTTCTGTTTTTTTTTTCTAAGTTTAATGTGTGTGTGAACTGGGGATGAAGAAACATACATGTGACTTGCACCAGAGGATGAAAATCTCAGCCACCATTCGGAACAGCTCATTGGAATCAGCGTCTGGTTCTTTCAGCCACCGGGACCTGCAGCAGCAGAGAAACAATAACCCAGAGTCAATGGCACCTTTTGTTTCAGTAAATATCAACACCTGCTCCATCCTCCCCCCAAAATCAATACCATCACATGATGCAGCATCAGAGAGCTAACCTGTTGTTGTCCACGTAGCGGATGAGCATGGGGTAAAAGGCGTACAGGTCCCTGCAGAGGATGGCAAACTCATCCAGGATGAGCAGCTCGGCCTCCTGGGTGTCTCCCTTGCTGTCGGCCTTCAGCAGCTCCTCCTCAGCCACCACCTTCACCGTCTTCTTCTTCAGTTTCTCCAGCGTGGGCAGGAAGTGGCTCTTCAGCAGGTCAGCACGAGCCTTGCTGATGATGGGCTGCACGTACACTGAACCGGGGCAGAGAGAGAAAAGTTCAGTTTAGTCCCTGCATTAACAAGGTTAATTTTTTCCCCCAATTTTATTTGTTTGTCAGTAAAATGCAACAACTTGGATATATTGCCACAAATGTCTGTCTGTCTCATGCCCACCTGCGATCCTCTTCATCCACGAGGCCTCATCTATGCCCAGATTGTTGTTGAGGATCTTGAGGATGTTGCCTAGAATGAGGCTGAGGTGCTCCGAGGTGACGGTGGTGCAACAGACACTGCCCCCGCTGGCCGGCTGATTCTCGGGGCCCCTCTCCCACCAGTAAGACAGATAGTTGCACAGCATGGGCAGCACCACCTCGATGACGTGAGGCATCTCCGTGTACCGGGCTCCGGACTCAGCCATGTCGTTGATGTCCTTTATCAGGCCGTCCAGCCGCGGCATCCCTGGACACATGTCCTCCACGGAGTCTGGTATTCCTAAGACTAAAAACACCAGAGAGCATTTATATTATACCAACGACGTTTCTATTTTGAGGATGAATGTTACCAGGCAGAATAGGACTGAAGCACAAAAACCACCTAGCATCCCCCTCATAACAGCTGCTCGCTTTGTCAGCTCAGACCCCTTTGCTCATTTTAAACTCTTATTTCAAAGTAATTACATATGACTCACTGGCTCGTTCTCGGGCACTCTTTGTATTAAAAACCGAGCAGGGGTTGAAAGTGTTGAGCATCGGCTCCAGGAAGGCCACAGGCATGGCCCCAGCCAGGGTGGCCAGACACTGGCCGAGAGCTGGCAGCTGCCTGTGGGACACACAGAGGGGGCGAGTGGGTGAGAGCGGCTCTGGATATCAGTGGGTGTCTTCAGTGTGGTTTGATTCATTCACGCATCAATATTCAAACTCAGATACCTTTCGACGTAGATGTTTTTACCAGTGCCCAGTGCATAGAGGCTGGTGAGGATTCGATAGCAGGACACTTGGACGTCATCCACTGAGAAAACAAAAACATAAGATTTGCACTCAGTGAGTTATTCATTTAAAGACACCCAGTTATGTTATGTGGGGTTTTAAGAAAAGGAAATCCTATATTGTGGGAAAGGGGGGAATTAGCCAAAGTTTTAACTGATCTTTGAATTAAATTAAAAGAAATAAGAATTGTTAAAATACCCAATCCTATATTCAGTGCTAAGATTAATCCTGCAGATACACGTGGCTACCTAATAATACAAATCCTGATCTTTGTCTAACACAAGTATAAAACATAAAAGAGCACAAGTTAAACCCATGATCTTATATCTCATATATACCTCAGTCTTGAGGAGGTCAATTGTTTTTAGGCTAGTTCATTTGTAAGAGGATCCTGTCTCTATACGCCTATATACCTCAACATTCACATTCCACTCTGGTTTCTTAATTAGCCCCCCAGATGCTGGTTCTTTCTGTCAGGACTCACACAGCAGGTCCACGCCAAAGTGGTGCTGAGTGATGTGCTCGAACAGGGCGGTGAGGATGGGGAGCAGAGCCACCGTGGTGTAGTTGATGTTCTGCGACACCCCTTTCATCTGCGAGCGCGAGTGCGTGAACTTCCCCAGCTTCAGGTTCTCGAACGTCTTCTCCAGGTCCTCTGCGGCGTTTTCGAAGAACGTCCTCAAGCCCACCCGAACCATCTCCGAGCCCGACTTCATCACCGTCCTGTTGGGAGTGCACGAGAGAGCGATAAATAATGAGAGATGGATCGGCCCATGGGATAACTGTCGGCATGCAACGGACAGCACTGTTTACCTACAGGAGCACAGACACGTTCATGTGTGATTAATTCACCCTCAGTCTATTCAGGTTTCAAACATAAAATATGAAACGTCCCGACCGCCCTGACACTGAAACACAAATGAACTATCGAATGACGCTGGAGCTCAGAGACACAGTAACGACACTCAAACAGCACAATACTGTTAATATGATTAGTCCGTCCATTCTCTCTATTCCCACTTGATAACTTTACTGAATGAATAAACCAGTGCTGAGCGCTGATGTGCCTCAACAGCCCAGATGAATCAAAGACAGTCTGTGGGCATCAGCTGTAGCTCCTCAGCAAGAATAAGACACAATAGCACGCTGCTGGTTTAGCCTCATTAAGTGTGTGCCGCATTACCAAACAGGACATTGTCTCTGAAGAACACTCGAGGCCTTGGGCAACGTTTGCCGCATGAAATTTGCTTGTACTTGTACTAATGCCAGAGGATGCTCTTTGTTAATGTCAGCGGCTCCCATGAGACACGGGAGAAATAACCGTCATAGAGAAGACGTCTGTGATAAAGATGCTTCTCAAAAGAAGGTTCGATTCATAGTCACACCTTTGCACTGGAAAAAGAGACCAGACCCTGGGGGATTATGTCAACATTTCATTCTTCTCATTGGAGGTTCCCCTCCAGTTGCTAATTAGACCCCTTAAAACTCCTCTTTGTTTTTTCATTTTGTGAGGGGAATCTATGAAAACGCTCTGGATCACTCGAGTCAGGACTGGAGTCAGACTTAAACATTTTTAAACCCAAAAGGTTTTGAGCTCTGCCAGATGTGCACCCACCTGGTGTCCAGAGTGTGTGCCAGGATGTGCAGACAGCTCACCATGGTGGTGGAGTCGCTCCCTACAAGACACGAGAAAACACAAAAGCAGTTAATAAAACACAAATCTACGTCCTCATCACTACTTCTCAAACTATTTCTGGACCTGAATTGACCAGGGTGTTTGTTATGTAATTAAAGCATATGTACAAACCCCAGGCGTGACAGACAGACATTCACACATTTCTGAGCAGTCAGTAGTGATCAGCTTACCAAAGAGTGAAATCCTATGTCTGACAAGAGCTGCCAGTTTACAAAACAGGCTGGAGGTGTGCAGATTAGGAAGAGGGGAGGAAATCAGAGAATCAGTAAATTCTTGAAGAGAAGATGAGGAATTAAGATTGTTAAGGAGTACAGTTTTGAGTTAAGGGGTGGGAGAGTTAAGTATTGGTGCTGTGGGTCATTCTGGGAGCCGCTACCTGGTGACCATCTCCTTCTCCTTGTTGGAGGCGTAGCCGCTGCTGCTCAGGTTCTTGCTGGGGGAGGAGAGGAAGTAGAGCGAGTGGTTCTTGAAGTACTGGTCAATGAGAGGAAGTAGAACCTGCACAGAGACAGTCACATGAGTGAATGAGGCTGATGGGGGCTATTTAAAGTGTTAGCTGTGTTTGTTGCACTTTCTTACTTTGGCAAAAAACTTGATTTCTTGTTCATGAGGGGATCTGTCGGTTTTTCCACTGGCAGCCATGGCCTCTGGATTAAAAACAGCTTAGGTTTTAATACTGAGTAAAAACAGAGCCGCAGATCTGTTTTTTTCTCATGTGTGGTGTCGTCATACCTAGATGGGAGATGAACTCCTGAGCTGAGTCGACATACTTGAGCAGCTTCTTGAGGAAGCGATAGGCAAACCTCTTCTCCATGGACGAAGAATCCTGCTCCAAGTCCTTCAGTCCCCTGCAGCACGACACGACAAAGTGAGACACTTACATTGATAAAGGGCTCCCCTGACCACTGATGCAGACGTCTGTTAAATGGAGAGGCGAGGAGGTTGTGCTGCGTGTCTGCAACACATTAAAATGATGATGTATTTGGTGCTGTTCTGCATGTGTTGACCTTGTGATGCTGTAGCCGTTGATTTGCAGGAAGCGGAAAAGGTCCTGAGCCTTCTCTCGATCTCGGGCCTTCTCCTTGGCTGTCAGCGTGTCGTAGGGCACCAGCAGAGGGTGTGTTCCCCCACCTGAAATCACACACACGACTTGATCTCTGGAATTATGAACAGAGGGAAGTTTCAGACGGTAACAGGATTTGTGTTGCGATGAAATGTTCATGTCCTTCATCACCTCTGCTTCCAAGGTCACTTTTCTTTTTTTTGGCCCAGATGTTATGATAATTTTCAGCCACTATCTCCACCATCCCCTAGGAAGAGAGACACAAACAGTGTCCATCCAACAGACACACACATTTACTTCACTTGCCTTCTGGAAATACAGTTCTTCGTCTCGTATTCAGGCTGACACCATATGATGAGAATAAAAGTACAACTGAACAAATGGGGTCACTCACCTGCAGCTCCCTGGACAGAACCACGGTGCTGGTGTCGATCGGGCTCGGATTGAACCCATTTGCCTGGAAATATTCGAAAAAGTAAGATTAGCACCGATAGAAACTGCCATTCGCATCTAGCTATAAAAAGAATGATTAATTTTATATAGCTTGTTCGTGGAAATATAGTACTGAGTAACTGAGTTCATACTCCATATGGATCCCTGTGATTATCATGCTTGAAATGACAGAAAATAAAACCACAAAGACAAATGTTCTGGTCAAACATTAATCAGCTCTTAGGGTTTAACCCCTGTCTATTTCTTTTCTCGTTTGTTTGTTTGTTAATGAACAAGAATACACAAAACAGCAATGGTTTCATGAGGGGACTGTTTCCAGGGGAGAATTTTGGAAGAGGATTCTCTTTCCTGCATTTTGCACTTTAGCCTTGCTGCTTTAAAAAACAGATTATGAATTCTCTGCTGCGTTCGCGTCTCCAACAGAATACAAATATTTGATGTCAGCGCTTGCCTGAGGTTCTTTCTCACCTGCGAGGTCTGAGATATCTTCCTCATTTTCTCGCTCTCCCTCTGCTGAGACATGCTCTCTCCATCCTTGGTCCTGTCGATGCTCCAGCCCATTGCCAGCAAGCTCTTCAGGGACTCTCTGATTGGCCATCTGTAAATCTCCTTCTCCTGCAGCATAGAAACAGAGACTGAGTCCAAGAGCTTCATGTTCATCTCCCTCTCCCTGACGAATATCCCATTGCACCGAGTGCACGCCTACTTTTTAAAATGCAGTAGCATTACTAGTCTTCTGAAGATGTATATTTGAAGTGAGATCTACATACTCAGATTAATCAATTTTAAGAAAATAATCATTGACTACACAAAAGTGTAAAGAATCTTTATCTATCTTTGCATCACACGGCCCACAGTGAGTTTTGTATATTCTCTAAATATCATGAAGAGGAATGAATATGCACAAAAAGAGACATGCTCTGGATTTAATTTGATTTGGGATGATGTTGTGTGAACATCTGCCATATCTCACCTTCTCTGTTAGAGCTTTGTAGGTCCTCAGCTGAGGGTGAGTCTTGGCCTTCTCATCCACACAGTCTCCGTATTTCCATCCCAGCAGAACCTGAGACACGAGCAGAGGGACGCACATGAGTGACAGGCGTCATCATCATCATCAGCCTCAGAAAGCCTCAGAGTCAGAAAAAATGGGTATGAGTTTTAGCAGGCGTAACACATCGAGGAGTCACAGTACATTCAGTTCTGGCTGTTCTCAGTTCCTGTGATCCTTTTTTTTTTTTTTGACAAACAAAGCGATTGTCAGGAAGGAGATCAGGGCACAATTATTGTCATGATACTCAGAGTGTCTCTTACATTCTGAACAAAAAGGAGACAGCATAAAGAGGATCCAGGGCTACCATCCCGGAAAATATATCACGATATCGATCTGAATTGATTTCTTTCATATTGTTCTGTGCTGTGTTTCTTCAGGACAAAACATTATGAATGTCCTCCCTTTTTCCTGCAACAGTGCGAGTGCAGCAATGCACCATTTAATGCTCATTTCCCCCAGCGGTGACTCTTATCTTTGGCCTTACCTTCTCTGCAGACCATTTCTCATGAGAGTGCTCGGCGTATTTGTTGGCAAAGTGCTCGAGCTTCTCCGGGAGAGCAATGCTGGAAAAAGAGTCATTCAAAATGATTATGATAGTAGAGTCACGTACAGACATGTGCCGTGCACTTCATCACAGGTACGACATGGGCTGTCAGCCTGTGCATATATATGTCTCATTGACATGTGGCCCCAGCATGGCTTACTTAGCAGTATTGATGGGTTTGGGGTCAAAGTTGCCCTGTGCGTCCACCGAAACAGGCTTTTCCACAGTTGTACTAATGGAGGCATCAACATAATCTGGTGGCAAAGCTCCAGCAATGGCACTGAGGCAAGGCATGGCCATCTTAAACAGCTCTTGGTCATATTTCTGTATGGGGAGAAAGAAAAGTTAAATGAAAAATCCTTATAGTGTGATTTTTGCACATTATATTTCTGTGTTCATTTAAGTTTAAAAATTAGGATATAGTCTGAGTGAGACAGGGGCCAGAGGAAGAGATGTTAATAAAGATTCCTTATACAAGCTCAACAATCTGTGTGCTAGAGGGTTTGGATCAATGATCGGCTGTCCAGATATTGATGCTTTCAGGAACAGCCTTATTTCATGAGTGTGCATTTAGAGGGACGTGCTGAGTCCAGTTATCTACATTACAACCCGACACACATGTGACAGTGAGTTCCTTGCTAATCAAGACCCCGCTGAGAAAGGTGACGGAAACAATTATCTCTGTGAAAATTCAGTATCTGAAACCAAGGACCAAGTCCTCTGGTTTCCAAATTGACCAATCAGGGCTGAGCAGGATGTGGTAGCCTGCTGGTAAATTGTCCGTGTGGAGAACTGGGAGACAGACATTGATGAAATGCATCAGCTAATGGCTTTTTAATTTATCTGCATTTCTCAGTGGAGAAACACTGTCTACACTAGAGGTCCCAAAACAGTGGCTATGGTCCCCAAAGGCTAATTAATTGTACAATACAGCAAGAGGATCTGCAAAGGTCCTTCTAAGAAAGGAAAAGAAGAAAACACTGTGCAACAGGAGCGTTGCCTCACCTTTTGTGACAGAGAATCAAAAACTCCCCAGAAGATTTTCTTGGTGAGCAGAAGTTCATCCTCAGACGCCGTGCCGTAGCTACCCCACCCGGACGGGAGGCAGTAGTACTTCCAGTTCTGCTCATAGTGGTTGGTCAGCAGCTGGAGGACACACAGGGGGCAAAGGGCAAACACATTAAATCAGCGATATACAGGGTTTAATGGGTTTTCGGCGACAGGCAACAGACACGCAGCCGAGGTATTCAAACAGCACGCTGGTGCCGGGCCGAGGATGCAGAGCAAAAAGCAGCACAGAGGAAGTCGGTTCACCCGCACAGCGAAATCCGAACGTGGTCATGAAAGTAAAGCACAAGTGTGTCGAACATTTCACAGGCCAGTCACAATCTATTACACCTCCATTATTCCTCTCCTGCGGTCAGACAGATGGAGCAGAGCAGTGGAGCCAACAAGGCTGTAATCACACAGTCCAACACTTCATCTCCATGTTTTCCCTTCTCGAGCTCCCACCCCTTGGATGCCAGACGATTAACACTCACAGACACAACTGTGCACCTGTGAGTGTGCGACTGAGATGGAAAGGTTAACACCGATGTGATTACATGTAAGAAAATCCTGCCTGTTCACGTTGGTGGAAATAAGCTGTCGGTCGCCCTCTATTGATTTCACCTCGTGAACGCAGAGGCAGAAAAGCGTGAACATGCGGCGACAGGCAAAACGAGAAGGAACGGCAGGTCGGAGATTAAAAGTAACAAACTGATAATGAGGCAGGCAGGAATGCGATAAACCTGAGGCCTGCAGACAAGACAGCAAGGAGTATGGGATAAAGGTAAAGTAAGGGATGGCAAAGGGTTCAAAAAAAGTTTAAATGAGGAGACAGTTGCCCACCCTGAGAGGCATCTTGCAGTATTCCGTCAGCAAGGGCACGTCAAAGACGAGGCGGCGCAGGAGCTGCTGCAGCATAGAAGGACGGAGGTGTCTGCGGAATAAGGTAAAAGAGAGATAAGAGCGCTGTTAGCCCAGCTCTGACCCATTTTTTCGTCACAAAGCCTGAGAGGGGTTTTCGGAGGTAAACAAAGAAAGCTGGTTAAATCTACTGTTGGGGTGAGATAGCGTCAGTCAGAGAGCAGCTAGCGCAACGTTTAATTCTACTAATGGAGGGTTCCTCGCGCTGCTCACTTGCAGACAGCCAGCAGGCACTCCTCTATGGCGTCTCTCTGGGCCTTGGTGAGCGAGCGGCCCTTGGAGAGGCGGTAGATGGTGTGAAGCGTGGAGTCGATGAGGCTGGCGCGGTGCTCCGTTCCCGCGAAGAGCGGGGCGCAGCGGGTGAGGAGGGGCAGCATGGCAGAGCCGATGTAGCGGTTCATGGCCAGGGCCGTCTCCGTGGTGCAGAGCCCCTCCTGCGGGAAGACAGGGGTCAAAGGTCATGGAGGACATGAATATTTTGAATATTGACTGCCAGACACTATTTAGATTTGGACAGGACCAGACCAAGTGTGAAAACCCAGGTCAACACTGGGCAGGAATTTAGCTAGTTTTACTTCTGGCCAGTAAAGATGATGTAAAACCATTAAGTGGACAATTATACGTCCTCAGCTGACTGAGGGCGAATGTATTTCCTAAGCCTACCTTTGTTGATGAATTCAAGTAAAAGAACAATTACATTAATCACCTGAAAATAATTGGTGTAGTGAGTATAAATAGTTGCCCAATACTATTGATCCTGAGGAACCCTGATGAAGTTCACGCTACAGAGGCAGACCATTCATTACTTCTCCCCCCCGTGTTGGCGTCAGCTCCACCCACCGTGTCCAGAGTGGCGGCAGCCTTCAGGTCCAGCAGAAAGCCCACTTCGAGCAGGTGAAGCAAAAAGCTCTGGTCCTCAATACCGTACACCCTGTCTAGAAACAGCACCATGGGGGCCTTGTGGTCCGGACAAAAGCAGGCCGACATGTCAGGCTCCGTCACTGATAGGTCTGAGGGAGATTGTGACAGAGGAGAGATGTTTTCATTTGGCAGAATACAGCAGACTGTGGACCAGGAGTTTCTGGGGCCATCTCCAGTCTTGGCCAGCGGACAGAGCGTGTGGGCTGGTGCTTACAGCAGCAAATTTAAGAGGTGAGTCTTTCCATGCTTTTGCAGATCAATCAATAGAACAGGAACGCTCGCTATAGAAAGTGCACAGTAAAATGTTGTGCTGATTAAAAGGGCATGAGCGGCGAGACAAAATCAATAATTCGCCTTGTACCGAATGTGCAGATCTCCTGCCCGTTCCATCTGCATGTGAGTGAGATATTCTGTGGTCGCATGCAAAGATGTGTCAATGATGGACGTCTAATAAAAGGGGTGTGGACACGTACCTTTGTTGATGATAGGCATTTTGAGTGGTATGCTGATAATTCCCACAAGATCCTCCGTCGGCACCAGAGAGCGCAGTATTGCACGAATACGCAGAGCTTCACCTTTCCCCTTGTTGATGAGCTAGAGAACCAACGCGCAAGAGAAAATGAGAACAACGGAAGGAAGAAAAAGCTAAGTTAAAAAAGAAAAATACATACATGCATCTCTGGCGCGCAACGACCCAAGAGGTCAATAAGGGCAGAGTAGAAGGACATGATGGCGTTTCCCATGTGAACAACCTCTTCTTCGTCATCCCCATCAGCAGATCTGACGATGGGAAAAGCAGACAACAGAAAAAGAACAGGTAAAGATAAGAAGATGAACATTTCTGAAGGTCATTGCAGCAAAGATGCAAGTCACGGGGAGGGTGAACAGCTAATCTTCAGGATCCTCAGCATTGATTTGATAAGCTTTGCTTGATCTTTGTGGCTTACACGTCAGAGCTGAATCCCTGGACTGAGCCTGGCAGGTCCAATGCGGGCGTCTCGGAGATCTTGATAGCCTCCTTCATGGCCGCCAGAAGACCGTTCCCTCCCTCTCCCCTTAGCGCAGGTCCGAAACACTCGGGGCGACGGATGAGTAGCTTGACCACCACACTGGAGTTCTCTTCCACACTCTCACCTGACAAACCAAGGACGAGTGTAAGTACAGAGCCACAATGAGACACATAATTAAGATCAGCAGAATAATATAGCAGTAGAATAACGCAGCTATAACTCTGCGTGGACTTAGCCTCAGGAGGGAGCAAACCAGAGAAAGAAAAAGACAGAGGATGGTAACTGCAAATTTACCGTTGACGAAGACGGCAAACCGCAAGAAGGAAAGGTAACGTTCTCCTTCAATGGGGTTCCAGCCAATGTCTGGGTAACCTTTAGCCAGAAGCATCGGGCAACTCTGGAGACCACATCCTGCCAGGTAGGTGACCACCTGCAGACACAGCACAATACAGTCTAAATCTACTTATTCTATATAATGAGGCCATTCAAGGTGGATTTAGCTTGACGATCTCCTTCTTCACAAGCACGTGTACCTTGTCTAGATCAGGCTCCTCCAATGCCAGAGCCAGGCCGTTGTTGTCCATCACGGAGGAAGCAGCCACATCGAGAGGAGTGGAGCCCCTCATAGCTGGTGAAGCTGCGAGACAAACAACGTGCACATACGCACAGGGTCAGCTGCTGAAGGTCTGGAGACAACCAGCTGGTGTCAATGTTGCAACTAACAGCAGGGGGTGGTGTTACCACCTTTTAAAAGGCAATCAGGCCTTTATTTGATAGGACAATGATTAAGTGTGAAAGCACAGAAGACATGCACCAAAGCGGCTGCAGGAGGACTCAAGGCTCGGTACATGTGGGGCCCAAAACAACCCGGTGATCTTAAGGCACATCTGCGGTCGTATCTTGCATGTTTTAACAAATCATCATCGTCGCCATCTCCTATCTTAAGAGCTGTGTGTGTATGTGCGCGTCTCTTCATGAGTGGGTGCGTACGCGTGTTCATCCAGGGGAGACACTCTCGGCCCAGCGGGGCGCTGAGTGAAACTGTGGCGTCGCCGTCTTCTAACAGAATGCGAGATGAGATCGCTCTCTTTGCCAATTCGCAGTGTTCCCAGCCTCACAATCACACACGCGTCAGCTAAGGTGTGAGTCTAATGTGTGCGGGCCCAGAGTTGCAGAGCGAGCCCTGTGATGTCAAGAAGTGTGTTGGACATTTTAATGAGGATGCTGTCAGTTTTAGAGTCAGACTCTCATGCATGCCGGAGGAGGTTTTTCCAGACGTGTTGGGTTCTTTTTCACATTTGTAATAACCGTGCGACACGGTGAGAACAGCCATCACTGCGCTGATCGACAATAGGACTGACACAGGGAGCTGCACCCACCCAGGCCCACGCTGCTGTTCTCCAGGAGGTAACTGAGGTGGTCGAACATGGCCTTCTGGTTCTGACGGCTGATCCGGCAGAAGTAGCACAGGAAGCGACAGCAGCTGGCCACCATCTTGGGGAAGGCAATTTCCTGTAGGGTGGCGCACACAGACTGAGTGGGGTCAAACATCTGACCTGCTTGTATTTTAACTAATAAAGAAAAGCTCATGTATTTACAAACAGTACACACAGAGCGGTGTGTGATGGGATAACAAGAGGATGTGGTTTCGGTGAAGCTGTTGTGTTTTCTGAGTTTACTGCAGTGACCTCCTGCATAACTCTGGTCCTAATTAACGTCCGGAAGGCCTGACACCGTCACATGCTGCCAGCCGGGCTGCCACATTCTGTCCTTTCTGCCCTCAATGCCCCCCATCACAGCCTGAGGAGCCCACAGCCCACCCATCGAGACCCCGCCTTCATTACTGCACCTTCAATTCATGACCACACTTCACACACACACAACCGGACTGACACACACACTTTGTATTAGCGGGCTACATCATTTCTGGTGAGGAGGTGCTGTGAGCGCCGCGGGTGCCCCTGGATGTGGAGATAAATATAGAGATAGATGTTGTTAAACCTGGGATTTGTCTCCTCCGAGCACATTGACCATGACCTCCATGACAGTCTCATGCATGCCCAGGATTCTCATTAGGTTAGGGTGCTGGTAGAACACCTTGTTGTTCATGATGTCGCTGGGGAGAAACAGAAATATAACACCTTGTTCACTGCAAAACAGACGGCAACGAACGACGTATGAGGATGTGTGATTCTAATCAAACAGAGGATCCAAAAAAGTCCAGTGACCTACCCGAGCCCGTCAATCATGAGCTTCTCCTCTTCTTTCCCCATGCGAACAGACAGCAACGATCTGATCTGCCCCAGGGAGGCCAGGAGGTTGATGGTGTCCTGCACGGACACAGCGCTGATGGTGTAAGCCTTCCTCATGGCCCGGAGCAGCTCGCCAATGCTGTCGTACTGCCTCCTCAGCAGGCTGAACATCTTACGGACGAGTTCTGGGTCCTGGATGTGACACTCCTGGGCCCAGCTGACCATCGTCTGAGAGATGAGCTCCTTCAGATTGGCTAAGATGACAGTTGGAAAGTGGACATTAGTTGTTTATTGTAACACTGTAGGATTTACAGCACTACGCTGAGTATTGTGTTAGTTTAAAATGTCATAGTAGTATGTTTATCATCTATCATATATATAGCCTAACTCACTGGAGACTGATTATATTTTGGGGGACAAAAACTAACCCTTGCATTAAATGTAAAGGAGCACTCAGGGAGGTCACGGGTGTGAGTTTCCATAAATAAATAAGATTAGAAACACAACAACCATTATATATAGAAATGTTTCAAAAAGCTGTCAAATTAAAAACAACCCATTCATCCTTGTCATCGGCTTTCTAATTTTATTTCCCCCCACATGACCCTTCAATTTGCAGAACCACAGGAAACAAATCAATACCCTTTGTAAGCGTCAACAAACACTGGGTATAATTTGGGTCATGAATCTCTGGCACTGTTATTGGCGGACTCAGGGACTGAGCAGTTTGCAAAAATTGGCGGATGAAAATAACCCTTAACTGCATGTTATTGGCCTTGAGGAGAAATATATCTAAATCTTCCATCCATTAACCTGGATCACACCAAGGCACGGCAATCTCTCTTTAAGACACATCTCTGTTAATCACACACAGAAATCTATAAAACGTGTTATCACCCATTTACTTTACACAAAACTCTATCAGGGTGATGTTCAAGGGGCTGCTACCAAACTGGCTGCTCATATTTTTACAAGCTCTTAAAAATGAAGGCGAGACTCAAAGGCTGGTTCAGTGATGCAGATGAGACCTTGAGTCCGACACAACAATACAAATAAAAGGAGAACTAATCCCGTAGGAGTGCATCAGCCAGCTTTAAAGGCTGCTGCCGACAGGTGATGTAATCAGCTGCGTTTCGACGATGTCAGTTATGTTCGTTGTGTTTTTGCGGAGGAGAAAGTTTATTGCAAACTCATTCACAAACGTCGCCAGTGAAGCGGAGAGAGGGCAGCCCTGTAAACATTAAAAAAGAAGAAACAAGGCGGGAGGAGAGGAAGTGGAGGATGCATGGATGGTTTTGTATAGTATGACATTCTGTTTGTGTGGATAAACAATTGGACAGCTCGCATGTGGGTTACCCTTAAGGCTTCATTAAAACCGGATCAATAGGGCACGTGGGTGAGGGCGGGTGAGCACATTTGTGTCTCGTCACAGAGTATGAATACACAACGGACAGGAAGGCATCAATTAAAACAACTGAGAACCATAAGGATGGAGCAATTTGCACACAATTGATTTCCCTTAAAGGGATTGGCAATTTAGCGTCTTTTTGGTTGATTGGAATTGCTAGTTTCCTGAAGACTATTTGACAGGCTGTCAATCAATGTGTAAATGTGTGTGTGTGTGTGTGTGTGTGTGTGTGTGATTGGGGGAGGGTGTAGCAAACAGAATGTCACAGTCAGCGGTAACCGATCCTGCTGCAGTGAGCTGCGTGGGTGTCGGAGAAAGGGCAGAAGCACCGTCTTGCTCCAAAATGAGAAGCGACATCTCTTCCCCTCGGCCAACATGCTTCGCAACACCTGACTCTCATTCTGTCACACCATCAAATACTCACCCCCCCCCAACAAACAAATCTGACTCGTCTGGAGTTACACTGATAGAAGCCAGCACTTTTTATGGTTTCAGAGTTCATACACAATCCCTAAGCTCTGCTCCCCAGTCTGACTCACTCTCACACACACACACACACACACACACACAGATTCTCCGAGGCACCTGCTCACATCTCTGAGCTTTAAATGCTCCTGTAGGAGAAGCCATTCATCAGAGCAGGAAAATGAATCCCGCGCTCCTTTAACTTCATTCCGGGGGAAATAATGGCAAAGACGACGGCACCTCCTCTGCAGTCTGGCTGAGAGAGACGATGTGACAGGAGGAGGAGCAGTTCTAGCAGGAATTACAGCCCAGAATATATCATGGTGTCTTCACTCCATCAACCTGGAAAATTCTTTTTTTCTTTTTGTGAATAAATTAAACTGCCACATTTGTTTAAACATCCTTTGTGATCAATCAGGAGACCAGCATGAGCCTGACGTCACCACAAGCACAAGCATCTAAACCACAGCTGCAGGGAGAATGTTAGGAGGGACCTTTCTTGACTGCATATCGATAAAATATATCGCCACCCAGCAGATGAGAGCATTTGCCTGCGGGGATTCTATTTTCTCTGTATGTCCGTCCCCGCACTTTTGAGGCCGTCGGGATGTGGCGCTCCTGAACTGCAGCCGCCACCATAAAGCAATCTCCACAAACCTCTCTCCAATCCTCCAATGAATCAGCGCTGACCCAGCGCCAGGCGGAGACGACCGGAACCACCACCAGAAGCACCTTGTAAGATACAACAAACCCGCCTTGCTCCACAGAATTCTGTGCACTAGTCTTGTTTCCTCAACTTGGGGGTCACACCAAAATCAACAGCCTAAATTCATCTTGCTCCCAACAGGATGATATGGAGATGATGTAACTGTACCAGGATTTGTTGAACAGGCAGTAAAATATTCAAATTTGTCAAAAAACAATTAACAAACAATGAGTTCAGCATTTGTGTTTTAGCTGGAAAGAAACCACACTGATGAAGTGGTTTTGGAAACAGGCCACAAGCACTTGTCTTGCTCTTGTATCTTACAAAGTTTATGAGCCTGGAGCTCCTCAGGGCTCACTGCTTGCAGCGGATTTGGTTTGTTGCTATGGACACAACCATGTGATTGATTTGTGTGCGTTTCTGAACGGAATATGAAATTCAGGCATTCTTGGAATTAATTTGTTCCCCAGCATCAGCGACGCTTTCACAGTATTAAACAAACAGTGGTTTGCTCACATGGTGCAGCTTGCTCCTTCTCCGTCGGCTCCTCCGCTCTGTGCGACTGGCCTTTTATCTTGCACACCAGCATTAGGAGGCGACCTTTGATAGATGTATCCTGCTCGTCCTCATCCTCCTCCATAGGGATTCCTATACAAGGCAAACATACACACGGAATGCAGGGAGCTTGTTAAAGGCATATCTCTGCAGAGCCTGCCCTCCTGCGGGGTTAGCATCGTCGTGCGTGGGAGGAGTCGTATGGGATAAAATGTATCTTCTGCTTCCTGATGATTTCAAGTGTTGTTTTTTGTTTTTTTTTTTTTTTTGAATATGTGTGGAGAAAAGCCGTGACAGGCCCACACAATGCAGCACAGCTGAGGCTTCCATTAAACCAGCTGTAGCATGGAGGGCTGGCCAGTTCAATTATTTATTAAAACATTGAGAGGCACTGAACTATAACTCGTCTACCTAGGAGATGCTGGGAGAGATGAAGAGATGGAAAAAATAAATCATTTCTGAGAGAAGGGTTCGGCTGCAGTTGCGCTGGAGTTGAAAACAATGGCAGCTCAGGCGAAAATGCACAATTGCTGGATTTATTCTCTGTTTGTCGACTGTTTGTATCTGTGTGTGAAATCATTTCTAGTCTGGACTGTGGTCCACACGCAGGTTCACGTCTTTGTTGTTTTCTTTACATTTGATCAAGTCAGCTTTGGTTTCACGTTTGGAATAAAGACTTGTCTGACCTTGTTTTGATGGAGAAATGGAGCAGTATCTTTGTTTATTAATTGCCACTGTAACATCATTATATCATTACTACCATATAAGAGAACATTCTTAAGTCTTAAATACAACAAGGCCTGTTTTAGAATTAACACAACAGATACATCTGCTCAAACAACTTCTGGCATCTCACCACAGTGGAGCTGCAGCTGGTTGTGAAAGATGTAAAGCTCCTCCTGGATGTCTGTCGGACACGGACAGTCCTCGCCCATACTGAAGGTCAGCAGCATGTTGATCTACAACATGAAGAGGAATTCACAACGCTGGATTAACAAAGTGGTGAAATTATCCCTTGTCTCATGTCTGATATTTTATGCCTAGTTTAATATCAGAACTAATCTGAGCGTGATGTGATGTCATCAGAGAGGAAAAAGAAAGCAGCTGATTCTCCCAAGGCACCGAGTCATTAAAGCAGCTGAGAAGCACAGAGCTCTCTCCCCAGCTGTGACCCTGAAGGGAAACCATATGTGTGTGTGTGTGTGTGTGTGTGTGTGCAGTTTGCACTCTCGCTGGAGCAATGACACCACAGACAAAAATGATGAATTCGCCTTGAGGGGTCGTTCAATACACTCACACACACAAAGAGAGCGCTCTCGGCTACAGTTCAGGCACCGGCTCTCGTTCTCTGGGATAAATGTGTGAATCCAGCTCGCAAAATGAAATCCCAAATGAACTCTAAGGATGGGGAAGGAAATTAGCTACGTATGTGGAAAATTACACAAGTTACGTAATGAATTATCTCATTACATGCGTCATTTGAGGCAGCGAGCCTGCAGGCTTTTCGGTGGTCAGTCATTTTTAGACCCATGTGAATATTCCTGGAACGTGTCATCAGCTCTGGATGATGCACAGTTCGGAGCATTTGCTCCCTCATTTGCACCTTGAGCGTCAACAAGGGCACAGACGTGCGATGAACGAGGGTGTGATTTTGTTATTTATTAAAATGTTGGGTTAAAGAAGTCACAGTGGAGCTCTGCTCACGCAAACACACACACACACACAACTGCTTCTTCAGGACTTTTCAAATAGCTTTGCTGCTCTCCAGCAGCATTGTGTTTTTTATTTTTTTTATTTTTACTGCATCAAAGACTGATTTGTATTGCTTGACTTATTACTGATTTGTTTGGGGGATGATTTTAATGTTCATATTTTACATTACATTTAACATTTAAATGAATTCCTTAAAGCAGAAACTGCAGCCAGGCCCCACCTGTTCTTGAGGAGGCGACCGGAACTCTTTGGTCTTCTTCGCCGTTACGGCGGCGGACATGTTGAGGGCCAGCATCAGCTCGTTGTAGCGGAACTTCTGGTTGTACTGCAGCTTGGAGACGAAGCTGTCGGAGAACGAAACGATGGCCTCGATGCGGTGCTTCAGCTCGCAGTCGCAGAAGTAGTGAAGCAGCTCGCACATCTGGGGCACAGACGAAAGGGGGAGGAGACACACAACAAATACGGTTGCATCACTGTTGCGCGCCGAGACGCAGCTGCTGTGAGAGCATCCATCAGGGATACATACAAACAGCCCCATGGCTTCACATTATATCATTTATTAAAGAGACGTTTGTGCCCGAGAGACGAATTTCACAAGACGCAGACGGAGCCGTTTCATGTGTGACTAACTTCTGAATGGGTCTATTACAGTGGTGCCGTTATGGAGCATGTGATTGAGAGCGCAGCTGTGTTGGTCTTTACTTAGTGAATCGGCCCATGTAGATGAAGATGTTCATTGATTTTACACGTTTTGGTGATTTACCTTCAGCGGTTCAGATTCAGGTGACACTCATTAACGTGTTATTGCAGATCTGTTCGCGTGTGCTGGTTATCACCTGTCGTTTGACGGGCTCCGGCAGCCTCTTCTCCAGCAGCCCTTTGATTGGCTGTTTAGCCTCTTTGGCTGCCTCCTCCTCGCCGGCCTCCACTGCCTTCTCCTCCGTCCCCGTGAGTCCTTCTTTGTCTGTGGCCCCCGCGGGCCCCTCCTCGTGCGTTTCCCGGAACACGTTGGGGTCAACGAGCAGAAGGATCTTATGGACGTCCTCGCTCACCAGCACGCCCATCGTCAGCAGGGTGCTAACGAGCTTCAGGATTGGCACAAACTGGTACTCCACGCCTCCTCCCACGGGATCTCGGATGTGGTGCCCTCCGCCTTGCACGGCCTCTGTCAGCATGGAAATCGCTTTCTCCTTCAGAGCGTCCAGTGGGATTTGAGGACTGTACAGGTGCTGCTCCCGCTTGGTGCTGATGAAACAGGGCGGGGCAAAGTTGAGGCGTGGTTTGAGCGAGGTGCTGAGCCCCACACCTGGCGGGAGGTGCTTTTTGGACGCGTTGGAAAACAGGCGGATGGAGCGCGTCTCGGCCGTGACGGGTATGATGAACTCGTCCTTCATCATGAGCCGGGCTTCCTTGGCCGTCTCCAGGTGGATGCTGATCAGAACGTTGTAGAAGCCCTCGCGCAGCATGCCCGACATGTACTGGTTGTCGATGGTGTACAGCAGCTGCGACTGGTCCAGGTGGCTGCAGAGAGCGTGAGCCACGCGGGTGTTGCCCAGAGCGCACAGGGCACAGTAGAGCTTCAGGGTGTGGTAGTGGAACATCCTCATGTCCTCCTGCTCCGACAGCTCCATGATGTCCACGCACCTCGGGTAGGAAAGAAGAAAGTGTTTTAAAATACACTTTAATGGACGATCCATTCAGCTTTGTGTATGATAATGTGTCTCACAGTGGGACACTAGACCTCACCAGTCTGGTGTAATGCTTTTCACTACTATTCAGCCTATTTGGTTTCAGAATCAATTAACCGTTGAACAACTTTCAAAAATATTCACTTAACTAGAATTGTGACCACAGCAATGTGACAAGGTCGCTGTGACCTCTGACCCCCGAGCATGGGAAGCAACTCAGTTGATCAGTCTACATGTCTGCCAAAAATCCTGGAAGTCAGACTTGAGATATCTTGTACAAGTTACGTGAGGCCACTGTGAACTTGACCTTTGACGACCTGAATCTAATCAGTTCATTTGCGAGTCTAAGTTAACATTTTGTGCCGAATCTGAAAAGATTCTCTCGAGACATTAACAGATTCACCTTCAACCTCCAAAATCTACTCCATTCATCCTTGACTCCAACTGAAACTTTTTACGCAAACATTAGAGAAATTATGTTCACGATGTAATGCCTCTGACCACTGACTGTCGCCAGCATGGAGGCAAAAACAGTGATGACAACAATTCCCCTCAGCTGCTCGTTTGTACCGGTTCTCCTCAGGTATGTGAACAGCCAACATCTGCAGGGGCTCCACGCACTGCACCACCCAGCCTTGCCGCTCGTTCACTCTGGCCGTTTCCACCTTCAGGAAGACGTTGGGCATGCGGCTCCACAGCACCGCGTTGATGGTCTGGATGTCCAGACGGGGCGGACATTGTGGCACCGGGTTCTTGTGTTCACTCTTGAAGATGGCTGATGACAGAGGCATGGAATTCTGGAGGGAGCGTGATTGAATGTCAGTGTTACTCATTGTTGGCTCTGGATAAAGAGGTAACGGACACATCTCATCTGTCTGTAATCGTGTCAGTACAAAACCTCCTCTCTGGCCTAGTGACATTATTTTGTCACAAACATGCAGAAATATCAACTTTTCAGACCTCACTGGAAAAGAGTGCCCAGTATTTTTACTTGTCTTTTTGATATTTCATTTATCTATTCTTCTTTGGATTATTCTTTAACTTGTAACGTCTATTCATGCTTGATTTGTTTCCTTCCCCTCGTCCCTAGGGCAGCAGCTCTCTGGTGGTGGACTGCATCTTAACCCATGTAAAATGCTCATTTTCTCAATACTCTGATGCCAAAGACAACGCTTGCCCAGCGAGGCTGCTCGTGAAGGAACACTCCGGGGACTGCACCTTTATTTTAGCCAGCTCAAACTGGAAGAGGTTCGGGCTGGTGGGTCTCACAAACACAGCGGGGAAGAGCTTTGTGTTCGGCTCCACCTGCAGAGAAAAGAGCAGCAAGTTAATAAAAAAAAGGTCCAAACAGGAAGTGCACATCAAACGCGCGAGAGCGTGACTTGCGGAAAGCAGCTTAATGATGCATCACGAAACCCTTCTACTTAGAGAGTGTGAGTGTGTGTGTGTCTGTGCATTATATTTCCATTGTCGGCTGACAGCATGACTCAGCACTGGGTGAAGCCTCTCCACAGAATTTCGGGGCATAAGAAGATTATACCCTTGGAAAGGTTCTTTAAGATTTAGTTCAGAGAGAACATCTGAACCAGGAAACTGAGTCTGAAATTCAACTATTCAAAAAGATGAGCGCTTCGTTTGCAAATGATGCAAGGGCTTTTTTCTCAAGGTCAACAAAATAAATTAAAGATGGACTAATACACAACACAGAGGACAGTAATTCTTAAAGTTTTAAAAAACATGGTTACTTACATAAAATTAGGACTTCAAATCAATATCACTATGAATTCAAACCTTTGCCTTATTACTATTGAGAAAAGATTGCCTCATTGTGATCATTCAGTACCTGGTAGGATGTGGATATCTCTTTCCCGTTGACAGTGAACGTCACCAGGCCGGTGGCCAGGTCGATCAGGCACCCGACCTCCAGGTCCACGTTGCTGCGGCTGGAGGTGTGAGCAGCACTGGTGACGTCACCACACCACACCATGTAGCAGTTACTCCTCTTCACGCTATCAGGGTGTAAATAGAAGCCCTTAATCACGTCTGCTCATTCCTTATGACCGAGTCACACGACGCCGCCGTTCGTTCAAACTAGCACGTGGTCTCACCTCTCATGGACTCGCCCTCGCTCGTCGCCCAGGGTCACGGTCACCGATCTGTTTTTGCTGAGGTTGAAATTGTTGCTGTAGTAATGGTAGTCGGGGGTTACCCATCCCACCCACACCCCCGCAGGGTCCTGACCAGCGAAGACCCTCACTGAATGATAGTACTGTAAAGACACAAACAGATCGGAGTCAGCCAACACTGGAGGTGTTAACACAACAATGACCCCTGCCAGCAGAGAGTAAATAAGTTACCGTGGTGATGGTGCTGTAGTCCACTCGTCTACTTTCCTCACTGTGTCTCACAGATCGCAGCGGATACCTTTTAGAAAACAGATAAATGGCATCAGAAACGCTACGCGTGAACTCTTCAACTCGCGTCGCTGCTACACAGAGCTGCTCACTCACCTGTGCTTCACTTTGAGGGCATCCTCCTCGTGCAGTCCGTTCATGTCGATAACAGGGCTGGACTTGAAGAAGGAGTGGAACTCTACGGGCATGCTGAGGCGACAGAACACCGTGTCGGCGTTACTGTTCTGGGTGCCGAACGTCTTGTGGGTCACTTTAAGACACGGGGGGCTGTCGATGGTGCCGTCAATCCTGGTCACCTGAGAGGAGTCGAGAGAGGTTTTATAGTCGTGTAATTACCAGTTTTCTTTGCTTTTTGTCTTACCGCAACGTGGTTGTGGTCCCTCGGCACGTTGACGAAAGTCGGGAGACGCTTGCTGAACCACATGGTGACCTCTCTGTTCATGTTGACGGCGAATGGTTCAAACCCTTCCTGAAGGCCACACACGGTGTAGTACTTGAAGGTGCTGGCATCTTTCCCCAGGTTCATGCGACCCACCTGGGCTAAACCAAGACTGCACACCGGAATAAACCCTGTAGGACAGACAGACAGGGACGAGGACAAGGAGGATGAAGAGCCTCTGAAAACACAGCAGGAGGGCAGGGCACATCAATCCAGCTTTTTCAAAAAGGCAATTTACAAGTGTCACATTAAATAGGGGGGATTCAAGGAGCGTCTTCTTCACTCACACTACAAGCATGACCAATCCAGGTTCCTGCTCCCTGCCCTGCATGTGAGGGCTTTATTAAAAGATAAGTGGAGGAGGCCGAGGACATGCGGCTAACCCTGGCTCCAATCACCTTATCAGTCTCACACACGCACACTCACCGTCCTCCGTTTCAAAGTCGGTGAAGCACAGTTCAGAGCCCTTGGTGGTGATGAGGATTTCTCCATTGAGGGTGAAGATCATGGACTTGTCCTCCATGTTGATCATACAGCCGACCACGTCTCCTGCGTGCCAGCACCGGCCAAACAAACGGCTGCCCATGTTCAGGCAGTGGCCCTGTATGCAATGCAATGCAATATTAGGCAATATATTTTGGACAAAAACTGTCTACTAAGTCATTTAGTAGTGGTACAAGAATCTGTTGACATCAGGTTAGCCACAGCTTACCCTGAACCCATCGAACACGAACGCAAGCTCATCTGTGCCGAGCTCCACATCCGGCTTACATCCCGGTCTGGCCCAGCCCACTCGCATGTCCCCTCCCGTCACTGCCTCAAATTCAAAGTACCACTTCCCCATCTTCACGGAGTACGTCCTCTCGACTCTGAAGAAGCGGACCTTGTCGATGCTGACCCGCTCAGCCACTTGTCCTGCGGGTTGAGAAGAAAAGTCAGATCACTGACTGTCAGTTCAGGGCCATCAGAATCTCTTCAAACAATTAGGAAAACCAATAATGGAAGTGCTGCTTGCAATCAATTTTCTTTTGTAAGGCGATCGTTACATAATCCGCTTCATTATAGCCTGAAAGCGGGCAGTCATGCAGCCGCTTTCATCACATTTCCAGCCGCCTTTGCCTCCTGACAAAACTCTAGTGCGGTAGAAACGACTAGTGATCAAGTTCATCCCGGGCCGAGTTTGTCTCTGCCGCGGTGGGCAGCTTCTCTATGATCGTCCAAGAACTTGAGGGAAACTGTTTCAAATGACAACACCATATCAACTCTGATCACGACAGGATCAATTATTTACAAATTATTCTCATTCCCAATTCAGACTGGGTTTGAACAACACATTCTGTTAATGCATAGAGAGAGAGCGGGCACGCTCGGCTTGGCTGGATTCAGTTGGCAGGGCGATAGAGACACAGACGGGCAATAAATTACAGACAGAACCAGCAATTTACATTGGTTTATGTAATGTGTAATTTCAATGTCAGAGTATTTTGAAAGGCATAAATCCATGACTCAATCCAACCTCCTTCCTGGTCCGAGGGGTCAATGTTGTATCCATAGCCAATTAGCGTACGGATAGCCTCCCGCAGGCTGTCCCTGTTTGACTTCTTGGTGCGCTCATCCAGCAGAACGTAGAGAACCAAGCGAGGGTTGCGCTTACTCTTCAGATCCTGCAAAGAGAGAGAGTACAGGATGTCTTTGTTTTGCAGCAAACTCACTCACCCCTCCCCACCCCCGCAAACTATCGCTGCATATTTAATCAGCTGTAGTCCGGGAGGAGGGAGCGGGCCCGTGACAGTGCTGTCAGTCCCAGTATTTAAGGATTTCACTGGCCGTTTATTGCCACTGGGCTATTGCTGCTCATCACTTTCCTCAGCTTCTTGAGCTTCTCAGCTCAGGAAGTTCAGAGCACTCCTACTGGGGGCCAAGGTGAAAGCATGGAAGTATCCCACTAATTCAAGTAGCAGCTCATTTAAAATCCCAGCAGGCTGTTAATTCTGGTGTAACAGCTTTCACGTTATTTAAAGGCTTCAGCGAAAAAAAAAAAGCAGACAGTTCAGTTCTGGTCAGTTCAGTCAGTCGGTTGTTCTTCCTCTTACCATTGCAGGAGCAACCTAAACACTGAAATACATTCCTTCAATCTTACAAGCAGATAGTCTGTAGAGTTTTAGCATTTGAGAGGAGAAACTTTGTGTAATAGGTTGTGTGGGTTGCCTTTTACTTTATTGATGAAATGTATAACTGCTTATTAATGCTGTCTGACGCTGGGGAGGCACAGCAGATGGTGTGGGAGGTACATTAAAGAATCATGAATATACTGGAAAGACAGTCAAGGGCTGGAGAGAGCAGATGGTAAAAAATATGTTTTCATTTCTTATCATGCAGATTATAGTGATATCAATCAATAAGTCAAACTGTAATTATAATCCAAAATTAAAATCAGGACTTTAAATTTAAACCTCAGTCTTTGGAGATCGTTAGGCTTTGATGACGTCTTTTCATGAACACACGAGCGCACCTGCTGAATCCCGTACGTCCATCCCTGTTTGATCCGGTCCTTGGCCCACACATTGTGCGCATTCTCTGCTAGTTTGTCCACCAGCAGCTCCTGACCTGGAGTCAGTTTGATGTCAGACAGGTCCAGTGGCGACGGCTTGTAGCCATTGGACATCATATAGCTACAGGAAGAAGAAAAAGAGAAAGTCGTTCACACATTAGCACACTGGTCGTCCTGGACTCAGTCTGAAGTGTGTAATTTTGAAATAAAGGCTTATTCTTATGAAATGCAGTTCACGTGGGCGGGTACTCACTTCTTAGGGAGTTTTATCTTCTTGAGCGAGTCCTCTGCATTTGGATTCACCTGAACTACCCGACAGCCCAAAGCCAGCAGGGTCCTGCGGGGACACACAGTGCAGATTGTGCTTAATCCGCATCCCTTTTGATTTGACAGTGCACGTAGATCCGATAGAGGAGTTGGGAGTGTATAAATGGGGTTAAACAGTGCGTGCACTCGTTCGTCAGGAGAAAAAAGGCCACAGAATACCCAGAGGAATGCAGTGGGTGTGACGCGCTTTTGACAAATTCTCGTCACACCTTAGTGAGAGGACAAAGTGGCAGTAAAAATGAGCTTGCTATCACTAGGACACCCATCACTGTCACGCACGTGTCCTTCTGCCGCGGCAAATCGAGATTAATCAGAGCAAACCTCAGCGTTCTCCCTTTAAGGAGCGTTTATGCAAAGCATCAGGTCTCACTGGGACCACGTGTCGTGTGGGGCACAGACATGTGGAACAGGATCCCACTTTCTGGAGCAACAATGAAAATGCAAACTAAATCCATTAGCGACGCCTTGAATTTCACAACAATTAAACTCTGTTGGGCTCAGTGCCTTACTGAAATTAGATAAGCTTTTTAATTCATTACAATGGTGCTGCATAAAACAAACAGCGGTTACACATAATAATGCCCACTGTTTACTGTGAGCTCAATTAAATACTCAAGTCAAAAATGAAGCAAAGCACACAAGCTAAAGTTCTGGAAGACGACTTAATTGTGCAGCTTAGACGCGCACAGCACGTTTCACTTCCTGTTCGTATGCTCCTGCTCACAGCGTTAATATCTTCCATTCAAGTCTGCTCACGGTCACAGTTTTAAATTGAAGTGGAGCGTGTACCTCCACCAAGACACTCCCCTTAAGCAACCACGTTTAAATTCACTGGATACTGGTACTTATCTGGCTCTGCCTCAAATTGTGCACACTCTCTTCAATGGAAAAAAACTATAACTGCCAATCTTTATGACAGCTCTGATTCCGAAGCTAAATGTCCCATTGCCATTTCAGAAAATCCTTTTTAAATTAGTTTTAAGAACGGAGCCAGGCAGAGCAGCTCCAAGATGAATCGTGATCATAAAACTTGATTTGAAACAAAGATGTTGGAAAGCATAAAAGTAAACTACATATCACATTTGGGATGATTCCTTTCCAACGACTTCCACATTTTTATCTAACCTTGATTGCATCTCCTAAGCTCTATGTTGTGTTTTGTCCTTGGCAGCAACGATGATTTTGTTTATTGTAGTTTGTGGTAAGTTTACTTTGAAATTTACAATATCAAGACTGATAATCAGAAACTGTATTGATAGAATTTTTCTACTTTAGGCACCAACCTCTTCTATCAGGTACCCAAACTTGCATGATTTCTCTCATCGAGGTGTTATCATTTTCAAGAAAGTGAAAAAACATTCCTGATCCAAAAATAGGTAGGCTCTTAGGTCATGCCCCGCCCCCGCACAAAATCAGAAGAGAAGGAGGAAACTGGCCTTTATCTCTTCCCTCAAGGGCTTATAAAGAGTCAATCGAAATCAAAACAGTCCAATATTTCTGTGAATAAATCGGTCTGCTTCTGGATGCAACTCCATCCCACTCTCTCTTTACTCGCCTCATCAAACACAAAGTTATGAACGGTGGAGAAAATCCATCTGTGATGTTCAACATACTTCAAAGTTTCTGTTGACATCTGCAAATTGTAGTTCTTTTCCGTCTCGGGTAGCTTGGAGAAATCCACCAGGCATGGATGCTGCCGCTTATTATCGTCTCTTATCTGCGAGGAAAAAAGAACAGTCAGAGAAATGAGTCTTCGACTTCTCTCCAGAGCCTTGGACGTTGCTCTCCCGTAGCGCCATAAACACGAGGGAGAGTTCCACAAATATATGCACATGAAATCCACAGCCTTGTAAACTAATGTTATTGTGGACTAACAATGGAATGGCAATGTGTTCTAAATAGGGGGGGCGGGGGGTGCGACTGGTTGCGGTGATAAGACAGTCTACTCTAGTGAACATGTTATGGAAGAGGAACAAGGAAGCATGTTTTCTTGGAGGATATAGAAAGGTGCACGACTAGAATACTAAGTGGAAGGTGTAGCGTCTCTCTCGAGGCTGCACTTTATGCCAAATAATCCCCTGGCAATGCTGCTCAGAGGAGGCGGCATGGCAATGGTGGATGTTTCCCAAGAAAACATGTGTGTGTGTGTGTCCAATGAACACCAGCCAGCTCTTTTGTAAAATAGTACAAGGACTCTACGGGAAATCTCTTCTCCGGCAGTTCATCTACTTAGAGTTAATATTTGCGGAACAAACAACATACACAAATGTATTTATACATACCCTGGACTAATTATACATATGTTGTTTAATTCCCTCTGTCGGGGAAAACTCCCACGAATGCTACAATGAAAGAATCTCCTGCAGTGGATCCACAGACATTATATTAAATACTCAGAGCACGTTTGTTCTCTCTTGAAAAGATTTACCTGTATTTGACACCTTGTTAGTGCTTTGACCTCCTCAGCTCAAGTAATAAAACATCTCTATCTTCTATTACGCGTCTCATGTCTTTATGCTACATTAAAGATCGTGCTGATACACTGCAAAATGCCTGTGTAAGAGCTGGTAGTATGAATAATAGGAGGGTTGTCGTATGTGTTTGTATTATAGAGCGGTGTTCAGTATAGTTGCGTTGTTATCTGTTCCTTTGAGGGCAAAACAGGTCACGTTGGTGTTATTCTTCAGCTCCTACACAATAAACCAAAGAGTGGTTTGCAGGGATAAAATAAAAGTTATACATTCGGACAATTTGAGAAATTTACTTCTTAGGTGTCTCGGCAAGACTTAGGGAGGAAAAGGGAACAACTGTTTTAGCTCAGACCAGAGGGAAAAACAGTTAGCCTGGCTCTGCCGAAAGTACAACACAAAAACAGTAACCCATGTGAAGCTCGCTAATTAACGCGCTGTCTGTGGTTTATTTATAAATCTGTACACACACTCAAACAAATGATCGCGCTGGCTTCACTTGTTGTGCTAACAGGCTGTATATGAAATGGGTTTGTAATGTTTATTTTGGTCCGTGCCATATTCACGAACAAGGCCGAGGCAGGGTGTATGACCTGCACTGCAGCCAGCCTCCAGGTGGCTTTATATTTACTGAGCCAGGCCACTGGACCAACAATTGGACAATCATCTTTTTCCCATAAGCCTTCAACTGTAACAGAAAAGGTCACTTGATTCTGTTTACAGAATCTATTAGATAATCCAGTGTCTTCTTTCAGAAAGCGAAATAAATGAATATAGAGCTTTTTTTCCCTCTTGGTTTATTGCTGCGCTGATTTTGCCAAAACCTCCTGTTCTGCCCTCGGGTGAAACACGTCTTTGTTATTCATGACTTGCTGTGTACTACAACACGAACACAATGACTCTGCTACCTACAAACAAACTTGTGATGAAGCATCTAAATGAGAGGTTATTATGATCCAACATGGAAAATGAGTGTTCTTTCCACTTACCCTCTTTTTGGTGTGAACCGCAAATTATAAAAGAGAAAGCAAGATGACGTACAGGCTTTTTGGGATGCTTAAGTTCCAACACCACTAACGACTAATGCATTTCAAGCTACCGTAAATATGTTTAGCAAAGGTGCAACTGAGATGCTTATTCCTTGACAAGTAAAATGTGTGGATTGCGTTTTTTTTTTCAATTTTCGATCCAGAGGGATGATCCCGTTGCAAGAGTGAACTGTGTGAGTGGAGGAACAATCGGCAGATCTCTCACCTTGCCGTACGACCAGCCGAGCTCGATCTTATTCATGCCCCACAGTTCATGAATGTTCTCAGCCAGTTTGTCCCGAACCTTCTCCAAGTGAGGAGGCATCACGATCTGAAGGGACGGGTGGGTGCGACATGAACATGAATGTAAGCCAGTTCCTAAATATACAAGATACAAGTACTTGCAGGATGACAGACAAACTTTAAACGTCATGCCAAAGGGGCAGAAAATAAATGTTTCAATATGTTGTTATTTTAAGGGAAGAGTTATATCAAGGTCACAACAGCCATGTGCTTTTGGCACTCAAATCTATAGAGAATATAATATTACAGTAACTACATAAGATGAACTGGATATTCAATGTCTTGTCTACTTTCACACACCTGGCTGGTCTCCACAGGCGTGGGGATGAAGGAGGCCTGTGACATGAACTGGGTTGTGCCCAGCAGATCTCTGACTCCGTCCACGTCCCTTTTGTACTCCTTCACTGGCTCCACCTTCATCTTCTCTTTTGGCAGCAGGGCCTCGTAGCACGGAGCGTAACTCGACGGAGGCAGGAACTTGAAGTCGCCGTGTCGACCACCCAACAGAAAACGGACCCTGGGAGGATAAAATATCGGCTGTTCAATTCAATTTTACACAGAAAAAAATGCTCCAGGAAAAAAAAATAAATTCATGAGCAGAAACCACTGTGTGGAGAAGTGAATGATATATTTAATTATAAGTAGTAATCTGACAACTGTTAATGAAAGAAAGATAAGGAAACCGACCTCACAGCTGAACATTACTACTTGTCCTCGTCTAGCATTCACTTCAATCACTTCCAGCCTCTAACGGAAACAAATTTAGCCCAGAGACGGGAGAGAAAACCTCGTCTGAGGTCGTCACTGTGAACAGACCCTCCTGAGGCTGCTCAAAATAGCTGCTGGAGTAGTAGTGGTGACGCAGCCTGGACCGTTGCGACTGGAGCCCTCAATTATTGAGCAGCAAAGGTGTGAGCGGCTGTCATTTTTCTGGCATGTTTATTTCCGCAGAGATGCGCTTCACCCTGTTCACTGGGTCAGTGATGAGTATGAGCTCAGAGTGGTTCTAAGGTGGCACTGTCCATATGGAGAACTGACTGTTGATGCTGAGCGAGGAATAGGATACTGCACTTAATTACAGGCATGTCGGGTTATACGTTTTTAATATGTTGGGTGAGTTTCTTGACATGCAAGTGGTGGGACCTGGTATTAAAGGGGTGATGCGGTTGTCTTTAATGCAGAAACAAGCAGCACTGCAGCACAGTAGAATCGGGTGAAACCAAAGTAGGAGGAAAAGAAGAAGCATCCTTCACCTCTGGACTCCGGTGTCTGAGTGAAACACTGCAGAATAAAAATGTTATATATGTCCTACAGGTGAACAACGAGGCTATAAAATGTGAAAGTTGAAGTGAAAGAGAGAAGAAGAAAGTGTGCGGCTGTAATTCTTTTTTTTCCCCATACAGAAGAAAATAAAGGCCAAACAGAAAGATTGAAAACAGTATATTGGAAGGAAAATAAAATGACACGTTGCTTTAACGCTTGCGAGGAAACTTCTTCTCCTGCCGCACGTACTCTATCAGGTGTGTTATTACTTTTCTGAGAATTCATTTCCATCAGGCGGTGAGGAGTGAATTCGCTCTCTGATGGCTTTACATGACCAAATAAAATCACACTGGTCCCTCGTGTCGACAGTCCCTGAGTTTCGCAGAGTGAAGGCTGTTCATGCAAAGTGCTGCTTTGCTCTACAAAGTCAGAGTCGATGATGGAATCATGGGAAAACTGCCGGAGCCTGAAATTCCATTTTAAAAATCTTGTCAATCACACAATCTGCAATCTCCATGGCAACCTTATTTGACCCGTGTCAGATCTCAAGGCCTTGAGGACGAATGTATCGGGGCTAAAACGAGCAGGTGGATTAGCAGGACTTTTATGCAGTGTTGGTATGACATAAAAAATGTATATAAAATATACAAGATAAAAATTAAGCTGATCTTTTTATATCTGCTTACTTTTTCAGATTTCTTTCTTGCCACTGTAAAATGTCACCAACCTTTCTGCTTCCTTGCACTATTCTCATATGGTCTCACCACCTATATCTGAATTTCTGCAGCAACTGAGATCATTTCCGGATCATTTTTCCCAGGTTCAGAGCTGGTCTGATGGCTGCCTCAGTCAGACACGAACGAACAAACACTCACTTGACCCCTGCAGAGAAGCTGACGACGGGGAAGAAGAGACCGTCTGTGTTGAAGTTCTCGAACATGCCCTGGACGGGCTGGCCATTGATTCTGAAAGAGATGCTGGGTGCACTGAGGTCCAGGCAACAGCTCACCACGTCCTCTGAGGTCAGGATGTGCTGGTTCATGGACGCAACCGCCCGCGGGATACGACCTGTTCGAGAAACACACACACAGTTCTGTGAAATAATACGACCCAGTGAGTGATGTGAGCACGGGCCACGCCTCTCTCTCTCTCTCTCTCTCACTCACTCACACACAGGACACACAGTTGAACACACTCTGGGCAAGGAGATGGTTCCTGCAGGGCACTGGTTCTGTCTAGACACAACTTGGCCATAGCCCAGCATTACCACTCTCGTCTCACACACATACACACGCACGCACGCACGCTCCCCTCCTCGCACTGACCTGACCAGAGGTGGAGTCCATCGAAACCGTACGAGTAGAGGTCATCCCCGACTCCGTTGCCCCCCCAGCCCTCTCCCCCGCCAGGGTACGGAGCATATCCTTTGGCGTTGGCCCAGCCCACTCGCAGGTGGGAGGGCTCGCTGGTCACAAAGTGGTCCACCTGGTCGATCATCAGCTCATAATACCACTTCTTATACTGTGCTGATCCCTCGCTGACCCCCAGGAAGATGTTTGGCCTCATGCTGGAAATGAAGTGGAACGAAAAAAATCATTAGATATCCCTAAGAGCGGTAAAAAAAAAAAACACTCCGAGATAGATTCGGCGATTCATTTGTAATATGTGATCTTTTTTTAAAAAACCTAATGAAAACGCCTGCCCTGAGGATACAATCATTCAATTTACTTCTAATGGATTTGGTTCAGGAAGTTCCTAAAAAGTGGGGACGCTTTGAAACAAGGCAGAGCAAAGTAGATCGCTCCATTAGAGTGAAGAAAAAACAATTTAATGAGATTTGAGATCGAGTTAAATTCATCTCACCAGCAGAAAACTGCTTCTTCTCAATGTACGGAGATTAGAGGTGGACGTATAACAGGAGAGGAGATTTAAAGGCCCAGTGCAGCCTCAGTACATCTCGTGCTTCATTGTACCAGCCATCACGTCATGGTCGAGCGTACTTTCATACCCACAATCCAATTTGCAGAGCATGTTGTTCAGCGTACGGCGAGCATGGCTTGTTGTTTTAGATGTTTATGTCGTCCACTCAATTACACAGTCCAAAGGTGGGGAAGATGGATGTTCACTCATTGGGCTGTGCAGCTGTTTGTAGATTCAAACTTAGCCTGTAGCTCTATTCTGGGCGATTTGCACATTCCAGTGCTGTTTAATGATTATTCATCTGTGAAGACTGGACGAAAAAAACTAAACATACTTACAAACAGGAAATATGCAGTCTACAGCAACATATGAAATACATTTGATAAATAGCTATATCTATAAATATAAATAATATAATTTTTAAATGAGCTCTAAACAGTGGACAGTAAGAACTCGTCTTCTTCACTCGCCTTTTTCTTTAAAACCCTTCTTCTTGTCTCTAACAACAGCTTTCTATTCAAGTTTCATTTTCTAATGACAACAAAGTCCTAATATTAGAGGCTGGAGAAGAAGTGTTGAAAATCGCATGCTGCGTGGACGTCTTTCTGACCTCTGGACATCGTTGACCAGCTGGGTTTGCAGCAGCAGGTCTCTCTTGGGCAGCAGGTGATCACAGATGAGGTTCTGATTGGTTCTCACAGCCACGCCGTTGCACACACACAGCGAGCAGAGCACGTCCAGAATCTAAGCAACAAAAGGCAGAGGCGTCGTGGAAAAAAAACAATGAGCAAAGAACTCAGCACCACCCTCCAAATAACATGATCACACACTGACCCAATTTCTCTCATTGAACCCTGTAAAATGAATCAATGCCTTTTCAGCGATGATTAATTAGCGTCGTCCCTTATCACTGTCCTGGCTGCTGCTGTATGGACAGCCTCTTTACATGCAACCACGGCATAATTACTCTCAGATGCTTACTGGGGGCGAAAACATGTCCAGTAATATCCCTTTCATGTTAGGGTTAACAAAGCCATAGAAATAAATGGGCAGGGAAGCTCAGCCAAGGGTGACAGGGCCAGGGCGCCGCCTCTTTTCTCCTGCTTTCATGGCAAAATGATGCGTTTAAGATGATTTATGACCCGGGCTAGCTGACTGTCTGCTCCTGATCTCATTTCACTGTTAAGCGTATTGATTCATGATTGTGACGCACAGCAACAAGAACCCCGAGGCAGCCTCTGTCAAGGATGGGAGTTGGTGTGCTGGTGGAAGGTATAAGCACAAAGAATTAGCAGATAGAGACGAGATGCAGTGACAAAGAGGCCCAAAGGGATCTGTTATGGAAATGAACGTGCATCCATTGAACCGCGTTGGTGAGCCTAATGAGGAAAGAAGTGCAGACGACGAAATACAGCATCACCAGGCCCAAATGAACTTCAGGGGTTGTTGTGTAATTGTTTTCTGCTGGGCTGAAAATGTCTGACACCATGGTAGTTGTTTATGATATTTAGAGGAAATACCCCCTTTTTGCCTCTTTGCTGTCTTTATATAAGAACATTGACACCACGCTCGTTTTCAGCTAACACTGAAATAATTATTTGCCTGCAGTTAGTGCAGCTAAAAACTGGAGACAAACAGCTTTGCTCAGTCAGAGTTAGCACCGCGATAGCTCACTAATTAAGACTTCCTAAGTGATTTGATTATCCGCACACAAAACATACTGTGGGTTATTAGGGGATTATTTCTGGGTTAATAAGCCAGTTCTACATTAGCAGGCGGACAGCGTGAAGCTAGGGTGTCTTGAGCGCCACCTGGTGGACCGGTTTAGCTTGTTGATTTAGGTATCTCTTATCACACTGATGTAAGTGCAATTTGTTGTTTCTCTTAATGTGCTTTTGAACTGCTTTTTGATGCTGTAAAAACAGAGTGAGTGGATTGAGTTGAGCGAGTGTATTGGCAGGACCTTCTTGCTTCTTTTACCCTATAGCTACAGAAGAGGGTTGCTCCAAATTTGCAAGGATTTGACTTCATTTCAGGACGGTGAGAGGGCAGCGGAGACACATCTTCGATACTATTTTTAAATATCTCATGAAGAAACCTGACAACACGTCAATCGTACGCTCGCCGTTACTGACAACTTGGAATCGCTGTGCTACAATCTCCTTGCGGCTCGACCACATTACGCGCAGAAGTGTTTCGCAGAGTACTGATACGTGACAGCAGCGGCAGCACTTGAACGCTCACCTTGTGGTTGCGTCCGTGCTTGTAGAGCAGCGATATGATGGACTTGATGTGTCCTCTCTGGATGATGTTGAGCGCCTCGGGGCTCTCGATTAGAATGCAGTGCAGGACTTCCAGGATGCCTGCACAGCCGCGAATTCATCAATTAGTGAACACCCGCAGTGGAAAAAGACACAACAGAGGACACTTGTCAAAGAGGCATCTGTGTAGATCAACAGGGAACACTAAGTGCTGCCGGAGCCTTCCTTATCGCACATACAAATAGCAGAGGAGACTGTATTTTCTTAAGGCAACAGCTGAATCTGTTTCCATCTTCTGGGACTCAAGAGCATATTGAGAAAAGCTGAAGCATCATTTCTCATCGCGCTGCCTCAAAGGAGGCTCAGTGTGTGTGTGAATGATAGTGAGCGCACCTGAAGAGGACTCCAGTCTCTCCAGCTTGCTCACCAGCCAGTCCAAGTTGTTGGAGAACTGGGTGCAGTTGTTCCTGTTTCCTCGGATTAACGCCGCTGCAGGACAGGAGGGAAAGAGTGTCAGTGAAACTGCGAAGCAAAGACACAGACCCAATGGCAAGAAGAGGGAGACGTTCTTCTCTTTCCACTTAAGACCTTAATATTCATTTGGAAGACGTCAAAGATAGAGAGAGGACAGCATGAGCAAACAGAAGACGTCAACACACACACACACACACACACACACGTGTCCTAGCACAAAAAGACAGGGTCACTGATCACAGACAGACTCTGAAGAAAGGAGGGAGGCATCCCAAATCCACTTAGCGCTGTGCTGGAGCAGGTGTGTGGAGGAGGGACAGACGTGGGTGGAACTCTAATGTGAGCCAGGAGGTGAAATCAGTGTAAATAAGAAGGAGAAGGACACTCTCTGAGGGTGGAGCGGCTTGAGCAAGGCAGGCATGAAAAAGATAAACTTCACAGAAAGGCTATCCAGATTATCGCTTCAAGAATGTGGCATATCCGACAACACAACAGAAGGAAAATCACAAACACTCACACATTTTCCTGTTCTGAAGGACATGTTTAAGCCAAACACTGTGTCATCAGATGCAAGGCAGCAGGATTTGAAACAGAGAGGGAGGGAGAGCTATATGTGTGTGTACATCTTCTCCTGTCAGGTTGCTTTAGAGAGATACGTCTGAGTATCTGACACAGCATATGCTAGTGGTGCAAGAGGTTAAGGTGAGTTTGGAAAGGCAGAACTGATGACACCAGAAAACGCACAGTGGAAACAAAAGAGAAAACGGCACTGACAGTAATGACATTTGACGTCCAGTGGCTAAAAAGCCATCTGGCCAATGTGTGTGTGTGTGTGTGTGTGTGTGTGTGTATTCATTAAGGCTTTTGAATTCTGGCAACCGCAGAATTCAATCCTGCAGGCTGAGACGTCTCTGAATACCAGGTCAGCACTGTTCCTCATCCTCATCACTGAACCGCTGCACTCTCAGCTGCTTTATCCTCAAACGACGACTCTCGTCTCTGTGATTGATTACAGTCGAGACTTCTGGGCTTTTTTTGGTGTGTCAGTGCACTTGTGTACGTACATACACTGCGTGTGTGTGTGTGTGTAGTGGTTAGAAGCTTCTCTTACCCAGCAGCTCATACAGCAGGTTCAGGATATCTTTCCAGGCCGCTCCGGCCTCGGAGCCCGCACACTCCCCAAAGTGGGCGGCACTGTTGTAGACGTTGAGACGGTCGATGCAGTTGGACACCAGAGTCAGCATGCCCTTGGAAACACACAAATCGTCCACGATGAGATCCTGATTTATTCATCCACAGAAACATGGAAGGTCACATGGAATATTTACATTTATGCTTCAGTCCTTCTCTGCATTATTAAATTAGCTGACCATCCTAAAGGCAGCACTTTGGCTCGCTCCTGTCCCATTTGCTGGACATGCCATAGTGATTTATGCCACAGAGAATTATTTATAGCGATCAGATACACTAAATGGAGGGCGTGAAAAGACGAAAATTAAAACTGCCGATGATTTATAATGTCAGGAAAAATCACGAGTCAGCTGTCTGCATTGACAAATTGGCCTTCTAAATGTAATATATGCGGGGTGGGATAGGGATGTGCTATTTTGGTGTATTAACATAAAAAGACAGCTAAATGATGAAAGATTTGCTGAAATCTGAATAATTAATAAAATGTTAAAACACCATATTTTATGATGATGCTTGTACAAAAAAGGGGCATTAATCCACATTTATTAATTCACATTCATGCATGTTGGCCTGAGGACAGGGAGATAGTGTTAAGAGTTTGGATAGTTGACATGCCGCCCCCTCCCCCCCCCGCCAGTACGGCAGCTGACAGTTTGTAATTGATGAAAGCAATTTAGGTCCTAGAGGCTTAGCAGAAAGCTTCAGTGCGCCCGTGCCAGCCTCGGGAAAACTTATAGCACCCAAACTGCTGACACCTTCAAATGCAGTGCCTCCAAATAAGATGGCATTGAAACTCGCCACAAAGAACCCATTGATTTCACATAGTTTGCCTTCTTGCCGCTCCTCTCGCCTCGCTCACTGTTCGGTCGTTTACCAAAATGACCTTAATCACAGCACCTCGCTGTGGGTTTTTAATATTTTTATCACTGCGGGGCAGCTCCAGGAGTCATTGAGTGATATTTTATGGACCGTTGGTTTCCCCCGCCGTCCTTGACGGCGAAACTCACTTCCTGTTTGAACAGGTTCTGTCGATTCTTGAGCGAGCGCAGCTTAATCTGCCTCTCTTCGTGCTCCAGCTCGGCGTCGGGGAGCTGGAAGTAGGTGATGAGGTCGTTGAGAGTTTGGAGAACCTCCTCCACGGGCAGGGCGACCAGTGCCCTGTTCTTCACGCCCAGACAGTCCAGGTCTCTGGGAGGGGGGAGACATGACATGAAAATTAAAACCTTGATCAAACTCCCACAAAGAGTTCTGACCTCATGTGTTCCTCAACAAACTCCTGTTTGTCCCAACAATGTGAAAGTACACTGTTACTGGGAGGATGTGTAAACTTGAGGAGAGGCTGTGATGACTAACAATGTTTAGCCCACAGGTTCATCCATGCTGAAATGCTGATTTCCGCTGGCCTGCTAAAAATAGCTCCCGTTGTACACGTGGGAGGGGTGTGGGGAGATGTATGTGTCACCGCCACAGGGGAGGCTGACAGACTCACATGTTTCCGCCATGAGGGCCCGGCGAGCCCGACCCACGGGACAAGCGAGCCGTTTGATAACAAATAAGGGTAGGGAAAGCATCCACTTACATGCTCCACGGCTTCCATCGCCACGGCCAGGACGCCGCTGCAGCGTTTTCAATTTGGAAATGCATGACTGGTCCAGTGAGTGAGCTGTCTGGGACTGTGGCACCCGATTCAGTCAGAACTCACAGAGCCCGACTCTCTGATGGTTGCGTCTCACAATCTGCAGGGATGTTTTTTCTAGACTTGATGAGAGTCTGTGGGGCTTTGAACTGGCTATGACTTCAGCTATGATTTGATGATGAGGGTTCTCTAGGGGAGTCTTTGTGTTATCATCGGTTACTTACTTCAAACAGGCTCTAATTTAGTTCAATTGGGCGATTAGCGCACCGGCCATGAGGTCATCGTACCTGATGAATCGGTTGAAGAGGAGGGTGGTGTTTCGGATGATGCGTGCGGCGCGGGACTCCTCGTGCTGACAGCGCTGCAGGGTCAACCCGTCATCCATGTGACCTTCAGAATGAAGACACGCCTTGAGAGAGAGAGAGAGAGAGAGAGAGAGAGAGAGAGAGAGAGAGAGAGAGGCAAAGAGAAAACGAGTGTCTTAGGAGGAGAAAGGAAAAAGGTCATCCTCAGCTATCTCTGAGCCATTATGTGTGGAACAGGGGTGCCGACCCTACAGGCTGTCACACACATCATCGCATGCACACCTCTATAACTTCTGCCGCAGTATATTTACTGGAGGTAAAGACACACTAATAGATAGTCATCTTAACGCAATCAACTCATTAGCCTGAAAATAATCATATTCTCTGAGGAATCTCATTTATTTGTTAATTTCATTTGCTTCCACACACGCTTTGCATTCTAAGTAGAAGCCAGAGCGGCGTGGGCTTCTCCACTCACTCGTCTCTTGAGGGGACCCAGACGGGCTGATTTGACATCAGGTGCCTGATAGGAGAGCCAGAGACCCGTGGCCACGTGCGTGATGTAGCAGAGCGAGTCCCCGTATTTAATCTCGGCCACCCCCATGCCCTCGATGTCCCGCTTGGGGCTCTGCTCCAGCTTCTCCTGCACAGGGGAGGAGGAAAATGAACATGTCAAAGCTGTCAGTGTGAGACGCACGAGCACGCTGCTACAATGCAATCATGTGCACATAGAGAGATGCTGCACGCAGATTTGCTCTGTAATCCACGTGAGTCTGATGATAAACGACCTTATTTGCATGCTACAGTACATGCTCTGATCTCACATTGGAGGGGTCACTAACTGGCTCACAATCTGTGGCCCTGTCTAAAAAGTCCATCACACAGAGAACAGCTCAACGGTCACTTCAGTCGGACTCGGCAAGATCCGCTAAATGAACCTCTACGGTGTCGCTTCCCTTGGTCCAATAATTCTCGTAATTTTCATTGTCCTTGAAAAAATAAAAAAGCAGAAGGTGATTTTCCAGTCCGACAATAGTGGGCGGTTCATTTGTGCAGTGTGAGAGGAGATCCTTTGTGACGCCTTCTCAGCGGCATTTAATGAGGATGTGTGTGTGAATGAAGCATGTGCGAGGTCACCTTGAGCAACAGTGTGAGTCAAGGGCAGAGAAGACATCTGTGTGTGTGTGCGCGCGCACGCTTGCCTTTGAGGCTCTGAAGCAGAAGGCTGTGGAGACGGTATCAGACTTCTCCCGGTCCTGCAATACCAACCCCCGGTCCTCGGTCAGTGCCAGGTAGTGGCCGGTGGTCAGGTGCCGGAGTCGGAAAGGCTGGCCCCAGCGGATGTGGCTCCCACTCCAGCTGTTCAAGGTCACAGCCGTATTAATATACACAGTGAGACCATTTGAATTTATGAGCCCTAATATCTGCTGATCTAAATATTTATAGAAGCTGTTAAATATCTAGCATACAGGGTAGAATGATTTGAAAACTGGTATGGCAATCAGAGCTCATTCCTCCACCAGTGCCCTTAAATTAATTTATGCCTCACCAAATTTCACACTCATACCAGTCCCCTAAATGTGTTATTTTTCATCAAGATCCATTAACAACTTCCGTCTGCGAAACTGAAAAATAATAATCCTGGAGCTGCAAAGTGGATTTACGCCGAAATTTAATTGGTTGTTCCCTATCACATATCACGTTCTGTCGCCAGGCTTTGTGGAAATCCATTTGGTTGTTTTTGTGGAATCATGTGGAGGTAATAACTGAAAAATGTAATTTGATCATTTTTCTTTTACAACAACAACATCGTCAGAGGCATGGTGCAGGTGACATATATCAAATTAGCAAAATGGAAAAAGGAAAGGCTCCATATGAGTAAGCCTGCAAGAAAAAGCCAGAATACAAAAAATGGGAATAGATGGCGAGTGGGATGGAATGAAAGAGAAAGAGAATGGGGAGACGGAGAGGGCACAGTGCAGCATTAAATCAAAAGGTTGGGTAGAGGGAGCGAAGGACAAATGGGAGGAGAGAGGAAAAAAATTGAAGTGGAGACGGCAGACAGAGAAAAAAAGGTGAGATGAAAAAAATGGAGAATGATTGAAAATGAAAAACAAAAATAGTGGGAAGGGAACAGATAACAGATGACGTGGAACACGGCCCACCTGATTCTGAGGGGCTCCAGCCTCCACAAGGACCTGGCCTTGGCACCAGCTTTCCCCGTCTCATAGTTGACTATCCTGGGGATGCGAGAGCAGAGTGAGTGGGTGGTCTGTCTGTCTGTGGATACCTTCACTGTCTAGCCACCACTGATACTGTCAAGGTCATTCATCCTGGCTTAGAAGAACAGCACTTGCTTACTCTCATTTGTCACAGTGATATTCACTGGGAGGATGTTCAGATCAGTCTCTCACACGGAGGCTGTATTGTATATACTCTGCAGACTACAGCACAACATCCTTCAAACAGAGACATGTGTGCCCTGATAACTCTCGGCTACAGTGTTTATCAGTGATACGGGTGACTTGGTCCAAAGATAAAAGGAGTCGCTCATCGCCCCCCCGCTGACAGCTCGGAGTGTGTTTGATCTGCCCCATAAAAATAAAAGACATCTGAGAACCGAGCTCCTTCTGCTGAATTTCAAGGACAGCGGGAAGAGAAAAGTCAAAGCTGGAAATTAATATCTAGTCCCGCCCACCAAATTCGCCATGCCCCGTTCTAAAAATAGACAGCTCTTGCGTGTGTGTCTGTGTGTGGCTGAATGTGTATGAGCTATATAGATAAAAATAGCAGAGGAGGTGCCATCTTGGCTCCCTAGAGAGCCATGTGTTGCTCTGGTCACAGGCATTTCTTATGTAGTGAGGTGGAGCCTGGCGCACCACAGGTAGCTCACGGGTCAGTTAGCGCCGTGTGCACGACGTGACTCTAAAGCAAACATGTTTGTTTCACGCCTGTTGGGTTTCGGACCTTTGCCGCTCTTCGCTCTGGTCTGATCCTGGGATGGTCACGACCTCGTCATGTCCGTGGAACAGCCGCATCACGTGACCGCCCAGCAGGTAGCCTATCAGAGGAGACGATTTCTTTATTTGTTTCTTATGCTGTCCATACTTTTCACAGGTGCTGGTAAAGTAAACTAGATCACAGCAGTGGGGTACAAAGTTACACAGTGTTTGTATGTAAAGTGCTTTTCTGAATCCAACGACACAGATCAGGTCAGCACAGCCACAAAAATATACACTTGTAGACTGGAAATCAGGTTTTCGGGTTTTAAGAGCTGATTCATATTATGCAAATTGAAGAGATATATGCATATAATTCCCCTGGCAATAAATACATGTAACTAATGCGTGTTAAATATATGGGGGATTAGAAGAAATCTAAAACCTTGTTAAAATGTACTTGCACTTTCCAAAGCGTTTGACTGACTTCTCATTTTGATTTCTGAAATCTGCTAACTTTCAAAGCCAGTGGGGAAATGTGTGAAGAAATTCCAGAGGCTGTATTATTTTGTTTGAAGTCTCTACCTTCCTCTATGTTGCTGCCAGAGCAGATGGGATGGACGTTCCACAGGGTTTGCATGAAGGAAGCATCCACCTGGATGTTGCCATTGGAGATGGATAAGTGCTGCGGGACACAGGGAGAGAGCGAACACAACTTTTACTTTGTTGTGCGGAAGACGGAGAATTCAAATGGATTTATGAGCAATTTTATTTGCATTGTTTTACTATTTGGTCTTAAAGTTGTAGCCCAAATAAAAGGATTCGTCCCCATGAATGTGTCACAATAGAATTTATCGTTGTTGCCCCTGACAGAAGGGCTCCTGAGGTCACAGGGAGCGTGAAGTGTGTGGTAACAGGATTGGGATAATCTGAAATTCTGTCACCTCAGGGGAAGCAGAGTTGATGGTCTTAGTAAGACCTCTACATTAGGCAAACGCACAAACCCACAAGCTGCAGTGTCAAGGATTTAAATGGCTGAACTTACAAGGTATCGCTCCGAGGACACGCTGACGAGAATGAGGTCGTCGCCGATGCGCACCTTCTCTCCCTCCGATCTCTGTTTGGAGGCAGGGTGGATCGTCCACCAACAGGCCTCACCTGACGGGACACCAACGCACATGCGTGTGTATATGAGGTCTCCAATTACAGATATCTTACTCTTAATGTGATATGGCTGAGATGAGAACTTGCCCCATGGTCAGGTCAACACGACTTCAATGCCTTGAAGTCGTGTTGACCTGACTGCACATTTACTGTGAGGCATGGGATGAATAATAATAGGAATGAGAAGTAATTTCCAGGTATCATGATACTGAACGCGACTATCAAGCGAGCTGCAGAGATGTAATCAGCACTGACAAAAAAAACACACTGTATGTCGACAGAGCTCCGCTGGGAAAATTAACTGAGAGGCTGAAGAGACACAGTGAAATTCTATCACGAACAAATACGGTGTAGAGGGACAGAGAGCGAGAGTGAGACAAAGGAAGAGAGGCAGAGGCAGCGAGGAGGAAAGAGAGGAGGATAAAAGCAAAATGTGCCAGAGCTCTTCTGTTACCTGTTGAATCTTCCTGCAGGCCGACATCAAATGACAGCTTATCCGTCTGTGACCTTGATGTCTTCAAACAGGCCAGGTACTGCAGTCAACACACACACACACACACATCAGACCACATGAGGCTGTCGCACACACACGGGTGACCTTGCTCACACGCTGCTCTTTATGTGCTGTCATGTAGTTTACGTCACGTCGTGTTGCTCCAGCTACTGTAATACGCTGCTGTAAGTGTCTTTATCGTGACATTGGTGTGTGTCAGCTCCTACCATAGAGCTGAAGGAATGGCGCAGGAGGATGGCGTGTCCGTACAGAAGGGTCTTGTGTCCGCCGCTCTGCGCTGCCTACAGAGATTCATCAAGTGGACAAAAAGCAAAAAACAAACACGTGGTTACATGTCAGCTCAGGCTCTGGACACCAGAGCCTCAGCGCCCTCCCTCCAGTCGCTTCTATCTACACCCGACCTCTGGCACCCGACGCTGACCTCAGCGAGGGTTGTTGTCGCCTCGCTGACATCCATGACCTCTAACCAGCGCGGGCCGCATGTCTCCTGGGAAAGGGTTCGAGACTCCATCTCGTCAGTGAAGACATGCGATCTGACTTGCAGAGGGACATGGTGTTTCTGGCACCTGTATCCCTGAGCAAAACGGGATACGGGGTCATCTTTCCTGCACTCCCACGACAGGAATGTGGGAAGGATGCACAGCTACTGTCAGTCTCCGATGCAATGGCAACATTAGCGAGGAATGACGCCAACTTCATGGGGTTTAGGGTTAAGGTGCAGGGAGGGGGTTAAATGATATCTCTACTGGTAGAGATGTGAGAGGGATAAAGTTTTTGTTGTTTTTCCGTCGGAAAGCATCTCCCATTTTACTCACCTTCCTTATGAGCCTCTAGGAAGCATTAAGGTAAGAAAGAGTGTCGTTATTCAGGAAGAACTATTGTTCTCCTTAAACCTTTCTGCCTCTGCCTCACTCCTGTAAATTAAAACAGTCCGGGGGGGCAAACATGGAAAACAAATTGACTGCCACTTTTTGGCATTTTACAAAGCAGGGCTACTGGCACAAGCTCCAGAAATCCTCCCTGAAACAATGCCAAAAAGCCAACCATAAAAATGTCAGGGTAAACTGAAACTACAAGCACTGCAGTATACTAATGATACTCGTGTGACAAAACACATGTCCATTTTGTAGATTTTTACAAAATTAATGTCATGTACCTTGAAAGAGATACATGAATCACAGCAGTGGTTCTACCATATACACAGCCTCCCTTTCCTCCCCTCTCTCTCTCCCTTCTCGATTGGCTGCTGGGACAATAGCCGGCCTGTGATTTGATGCAGTTGTGTCGTGCAGACTGCAGCAACCGGCTTCCAGGCTTCTCGCGTGCTGCTGGCGCCTGCTGTGTGCTGGCTGAGGTACTGAGCGTAATGCGCTGAGGCACATCCAGCTGCAGTCACCAGCACAACCAATAAACCCCAGTTCCCCCCGCTCGCTTCCTCATCCTGTGGCAGAGCAGTGCGTCAGCGCAGCGAGGGTTAACTTGTGGCTCATATCAGCGGGCAAAAAGACCAGATGCACCTTGGGCTATAGGGTAAATAGCACTGGTTCGTTAAAGAAGCCGATTGGATCAGAGAAGTGAAAGAAGAAACAGGCTCTAAGCTGGTGACCACAGTTGAAAGACGTGACATTTAGCAGGACGCAGCCACCTGGTGTGAGCGCCCTGCATTGGGCCGAGTGTGTGCATGTGAGGCTGGAGTGTTGTGCTTTCTCTCAATAGAATTCTAAGAAGAGCCACTGGCCAACACCAGGAGAAAAGAAAAAGAAGCGACAGTGACAGCAGGGGTCCTCAGAGCAGCTCCATCTCTGACTGAGTGATCTCATCATCCGCCCTTTTGACCAACCAACCCCGAATCACACGGGTCGCTGCGTCTTGCACGAGGCGGCGGCACATTTACGCTAAGTGGGCTTTGGCATTTACAGTGGCCGTTAGCGCGCCTACCTCACAGGTCCTCGCCGCGCACCTCCTGGCCGAAACCGCCTAGATTTCCTCCAGCCACCGTCTATTGATAAGCCCATCTGCTCAATGACGTATTGATTTCAGTGACTCGGCCGAGACATTTTCAACCTCCATTTCCCCTTTAATGGTGCTTCCACCGGTGGCATTTGAGCACAGGCGAAGAATGATGAATAGACGCGCGATATCGGAAACAAATAAACGTGAGCGGTGAGAATGCACTGAAGTAACGCGGTTAAAATGGTCAATCCATTGGGCAGAGAAGGGAATGAATCCAACAGGGTGTAGTTTTAAAAAAAGGACATCAAAACATGTAATTCTGGTATGACTTTAGTTCAGAGTTTGATGTTATAACCTAAAAAAAAGGGTGCTGGTGCCATGGAGCATTTGAGCTTCAATTTAGGATTGAACACTGTGAGCGCCCTTGTTCTCTGCTGTTACTCATAATTCCCTGCTGTCTAGTTCTTTTCGTCTCTTCACCAGCAGCAGAATCAATGGGCTTGACTTCCGTCACTCTGCTCACTCAGCTCTGAAACATCCATTTACCTCAGACTTCGAGTCAATGAATATGAGCCCGAAGAACTGTACGTTTATGATATTCTCCCCCTCGTCAGCTCTGTGGCTTTTAAAGGTGAAGTGGCGAAGCAAGACAGACTCCACGTCATTCTTTTTAGCTTAATGGCTTGTGATATATTTCCGGTTTATTGCAGAACTCTTGGTCTCAGCTGTTTGCATCGTCTTAATGCCTCCCATAGAATACAGGCGAATATCTAGAGAAGAAGATGCTGTGACAAATGAGAGCTTATAATGAAGGGGTGAAACAAACGATACTGCAGCATCAGTCTGAATTCCCCGAGGACGAGACTAATGTTAATCTGACGCTAATCCAGCATCTGTGCCGCTCCAGTTCTCCAGCAGTGGAAGGTGAGATGTGTGAGAGCTGATATCTGTGGGAAACCTTATTGGAAAGTCTATACCAAACTCTATTTGTCTCTGTCGGCTCAGCAGGAGCTTAAACACAATCTACTCACCCCAGCGTTCAGAGAAAATCTATTCCATCATCCATTGTTTGAAAACACGGGGCTCAGGTGTTTGCATAACTCAGGGTTTCAAACTATTTCAGATGTAGAGACAAACGCTGAGCGATGACGTGTTATAGTCGACGAGACAAAGGGGGCCAATGAGCATGAGAACAGACGGACGAGACGAGGGGAGAAATTATGACTAATCTACTGCGTCATGCATCAGGGGTGAGTGGGAAATGGTCTGAGTGATGAACATACCCATCGATCCGGGCCGCGTGTCTATCATGCGGAAGATGGAGATTATACACAGAAAATAGAAGATAAGATGAGAGAATTTTAGAGGGGGGGGGGGCATACTTGCAAGGAGACAGCTGAAAAAACATCAGGAGCAAAGAATACAGTGATGAATGAGTGTTGATTACAAATTCAGACACAAAGTATTCATAACATTGCTGATTCCCTCCACTGTGCATCCCTATTTACTTTAATTATCTAAAAAACAACAACTTCTCTCTTTGCTTTCCAGATTCTAATTTCACAAAGCAACACAGTTTCCTAATTAATCACTGATCAAGTTGATTATATTCTGTTTAGCCGATTCACACAAGAACACACCGTACGTACACTCAGGGATGGGCGCACGAAGGGTGTGGATTGTGTTTCTGTGTGTGTGTGTGTGTGTGTAGGCATTTGCATGTGCCGTCACTCACCCCTTCGCTATTCTGTCCGCTCTTCGCCAGCATCTCCTGCAACGCCCGCACTGACAGAGACTGCTCCAGCACAAAGGTGCAGATGCACAGGTCCGGAGGAACATACTGCAGCAAACAGAAGGAGTGGGCATCCGGTTAGAAATCAACACAGCAGAAAGTTCACACCTATACTTTATTGAAGTGCATGTGCAAGTTCCCCCACTGTGTTCATGTTTAATGGTTCAAGCTGCATCAGACACATTTTAAAGTCTATAAAAGCTCAACTTTGTTCTCTGCCTCAATCAGAAGACAAGAGCAAAGCTTAAATCCTGTCTCTCACTGACACTGTTATTGCGCAACGGCGATAAAAAGCTGTGCTTATACTCAAAACAGCTGGTACATAATGATCCACAGTGGGGCGTGTGTGGCAGGGATGAAGTGCTGAAGTCAACTAATCAAAACTTTTCTGCCTCATAAACCGATCCCTGTGTACATTGGCCGGCTGTGACCCTTCATCTCTAACCAAAGCACCCTGGGTGTAACAATCGCGGTAGTAACCTGATTTCCATATTTGTTTTAATGGGTTAACAACATGGATAGAGAACTTTCGCAATGTGCGCAAGGCCTCCACATTAAACCGGAAAATTGACATCTACAGGGATCGCTGATTAGATGCCCACTCGTTCATTTCATGCTGACTGCAGCTCTTTCCGCTGCACTTTTACCAAGTTAGTCTCCATCAAGTGGACGATATTCATTAAAAGGCACTTTATGAGCAGACCAACAGCTCTCAGGTCGGTCTGTGCTCAGGTAAACGTGGACACGGCTCTATTTAGAAAAACGCAGAGGCCAACCTATCTCCCAAACCAGGCCAGTGGTGGATAGGGGGAAGTCACTGACAGAATGAGGGAAGCAGAGATACTGTATATGGCTACAAGATAAATGATCCCAAAACTAAACAACCTCCCTGGCCCCCTTATTGAGTACCCCAACTTCTCAAGTGGACCATACACACAGGTAATGACCTCATTTGCAAACTTCACACCGCACAGAGTCTACAGTGTGTGCAAAGCAGAACCACGCTGCAGCATCACCACCCAGCTCCCCTCCTCTCACGCACTGTCACTGTAGAGAAATCATAGTAGAGGATCCCATGCGAAGCTCTCCGCCCCCGCCTGCCCTCATCTCTTCGGGTGACTAACGGCCGACCTTTGCTCTCTCCAGGAGCAGGACAGTAACATTTAGAGGGTGGAGGGGAGGCGCTCTGAGAGAGCAGGGGAGTGAAATGAAGGTCTTGAGGAGCTGGAGGGGGATAATGAGTACCCGGGCCTGTCAGGATGTGCTCTCGCGAGGCAAGGCAGGGGGACAGCTTTAGAGCAGCCTGGCTGTGCCCCGACGTTTGGTTTACGACCAATAGTGTGGTGAAGGGAAGGGCATCACCTGATGATGGGTAAGGATAGATCACATCTATATTCCTGTCTCCAGAGACATAGGTCAGAAGCAGAGGCTCCTTTTTAAGCTTAATAGAAGGAGTTGCGAAAAGTGACGAGGAAGAGATTAGAGGTGCGACACAAACAATATGAAGAGTTTAACAGCCTACACTGGTTTCATAATTCCTTTGCTGTACAAACATAAAAAGTGCAATCATGGAAAGTGGACATCTATCCTGCAATGGTCATAATATTGAGCCACTCCCAGCTGAGAGTTGCTGGTCGTATATCATAATCAACCAGCTCCTCACAGGCTGATTGATGTTGCCATTTAAACTGTCCGCACTTTAAATCAACCCCATCCTGTTGTCCTGCTTCCGTTGCCCATTACTAGGAGTTCACCAAGGCACGCAGTTGTCCGGCGTGCTTCTAAATTGCCGTCTTGGGCTTTTTCCACGCCGCTGTCGTTGATCCCAGAGGTGCAGTGAAAGCCTTTTCATAAAAACAGCAGGCAATGAAGACAAAGTGCCAGACAGCAAGAGCATCCATCACACCTGTCAGGTATAATTACCATCCAATATGTGGCGAAAGCATCACCTCCCCCTGCGCCAAAAAACCCACCCCACCCCCACCATCGACACACGCACTGTACTGTAGACGTTGGAGAGCAAGAGGGGGGGGGGTTGCTGAAATTAAATGGAACGTCCATGGCAGGAGTGCATGGATCTTTGCTTGCATGTAAAAACACATCATTTGTTCTTAGGCTTTTCAAATGCCGCCTCAGTCCACACATATATATATATATACACACACACACATACAGTAGTTGACTGACAGCCTCCAACCACTGGCTTATGTCTGCAATGGAAATGTGGTATCAATAAGTATTCAACCCCTGATGACAGAGTTGCATCCAGCTCCCATTGGCAGGGAGGGAAACAAGTCGCCACGGTGATAGCGAAGAGGAAGAGGGCTTCAGCTTTTTTGTGCATTGCTAGACTAGAATGATCTCAAGCACCAATATCTAATCACTTCATCCCTCAGTTTTTAAAGTTTTAAAAATTCCCTCAAGGCATTGATGAGATTTTGCATTGCTAAGACTGGGACAGACGGACAACCCGGAAAACATAAACCACTCATTTTGGTGTAGAGGAGGTATATATATATATATATATAGGTACACTATAGGCATGCCTCTTCACTCTGCAGCTTGACAAATACATATCTCAAATGATATTAAGGGATGATGATTGACACGTAATGATTAAGAGACAACCCATGCTGAAGGGAAGCCATGAGACGTGCTTTATAAAGGCACTGCAGCAGAGAAGAAACTGATTAGCAGCAGAACATCAGGGGCCAGGGAAAGGTGAGAGTATCTTGGAAGTGATCTGATTCCCTCCAACAGCCAATTATCGTTTAGATAATTCCGTCTGATAGTTTGATCACTCCAAGAAAAAAAAAAAAAAGAGGGAGAAAACGCTTTGAGGATGTGCTTCCAAACCAGCGGGTGCTACAGTCTGCGGATTAACTAAATATAAGTCATTTAAACTTTGCACAGAGAAGCAAAAACAAGCAAATGTGTCCACAGCTACGACCGTGCGGCAATAAAGCTTTCGGCAATTACAGCCGAGGACGGTGCTGTTTATGAAACGATCCATCAAACACATGCAGGGGCGTAATTTAAGAGAATTATCATCTGGCCCACAGAGACGTCCCTGAAACAGGAAACTCTCAGCAAAGGAGCCGAGTGAGGCGGATGCGAGCTGTTGTTCCTGCTTTCATGAGGCGCTTCTGTACGTCTCCCTCAGCTTCGCTGACTGTCTGCTGGACCGAGGCAAGGATGAACTAAATGGATGCTGGGTTTTCTGTGCAGTTCTCGTCTGAATGAGTGAATCCTCTCATCAACTTGACTTTTCTGCAAGTGTCTTCATGTGACTTTTGTTGAGTATATTGCAATCAGTGTGTTCGCACATGGAGCGTGATTACATAACGAACGCTAGAACCAACTCCCTTCAAATGAAGCAGATGATATTGGATCAAGGAGCAAAGCAGATACATCCCCAGCCAGCACTATGCATCTCTGGCTGTATGTTCAGAGGGAATCAGACATTGCAGCGGTGGAGTCTGTGCGCCTACCTTTGCCTCAGATGTTGGCTCCAGATAGCACAGCCGGTTGCCCAGACCCTCAGCAGCCAGGCAGAACTTGCGATTCTCCTTCTGGATGCAGGCCACGCACTGGAGCACCACTTCGTCATCCTGTCAAGACAAAACGGACTTCAGCCTTTGTGTCTGTGCATGCAAGTGCGGACGCTGTAAGGGTGCACTCAAAGGATCTCAGTTCCAGTGGCAATGTTTGACTGCAGCAGAAGCAGTGTGAGGTTCCTACAGCAAAGTTTATGATGGCCCTGAGAGCTCAACACAGTCAACACATGCAAATAGACGCAACACACAAAGGGAGGACACAGTTTGATCAATTTAACAACACATGCACAGCAATGTGTTGCATCACCCCAAAACGTCACATTGTTCAGTCGGGCTGTTTTTCCCATTTTTAAAGAACTCTGAAGCCGCACTGATGACCGGCGTCTTTATCTTTCAAAACAAGCAGTGCATTTTAAATTATTTAGTTTGGAGCTGTGGCTTCGCTGAAAGCGTCTTCGAGCAAGACACTGAATCACTGAAAAGACGCGTCCCATCAAAGTCACAAGGCTCAGTAAACAAAGAATAAAAATACGCTTTACTGAAAATATAAAACCAAATAGACAAGTACACCACAGAGAGTTCATTCTGAAAAAAAACGAACATATTCTTTCCTACCTACTCAAGTTCTCTTACTTCTACGCTTTATGTCCTGTTCAGCTAACTGGGGGATTTCCTGACGACCCACAGCTGATCCCTCTGGGTCCCCTCCCTCTTTTATTTGCTCTGTGTGGCACAAATGAGGTTCAAGCAATTGATTTTTAGTTTTCCATGGCTTAAAAGTAAATCATGGTCTCATTAAATAAATGTGTCTGTATATGTAAAACTGAGGAATTCGCTGCTGCATTAGCAAATATGTGTCAGAGGTATTTGTATATATTCTAAATGTATGTCTCTATCCATGGCCTATAACTGAAAGTCTTTGTAAGTGAAGATAAGTGTCAGTGTTTTCCACAGCTTTTCATCTGCTTATGTTGAAAACTTATGAGGCATTAATAAATAAATGGTTTAAATCTTTAATGCAGATGAGCCCTGGTGCTCGGGTACTGTACTGCTGAAACAATCAGACACATCAGCAAAAGCAGGTGTCGTCGCTACTGGAGTGTGTTTGCACACTGCTTTTTTTGTTTGGGGGGGTGCAGCATCTGAAAACAAATATCTGATGCTGCCGTTGTGTAAACGGGTTGATTGCGTTTATAACGTTGGCCCCGTAAACGCTGAACTGGGCATAGTTACATTCGCGGAGCGAGCGGAAATCTGCTGATACGGGCTGCTGTGGGACGTGTGTGGGGGGGGGTACTGGGGGGATGAGGCTGTTTCTGCACAATGGCTGTAGCTGCATTATTTAATGTGAGAGGGATTGTGCTGAGAGCAGAGTGCAGCAGCGGTAGTAGCTGTAGTAACAGTAAAGCACTCAATTACAGCGCAGCATGATGCCAGTGAGGTAGAAACAGAGGGACAGATGAGGAGCATCTGCATTTATAGCGAGGGGGGGTACACAGATGTTTTCTTTCTATATATATATGTATGTCTGTGAGCATTAGGAGCACCACATGAAAATCAATATGACAAGCCTTGGGGCACTTGGACACGCACGCAGATGATAATGTCGAGTTGGGCTGATGCTCACGTGCACCTCAGACGTGGTGCAGGGACAGACTCTAGTTCAGAGCATATTGTGAAGCTCAGTCTGTGATGAGTTTTACCTTCCAGGGAACAGATACAGGGTGATCATGTGCAGGGGCGTCCACGATAACACAATTTGAATGAGATAGATTTTTCGCATATCACAGAGGGGTGTTCTGTGATATCTTAGTCTTAATATAAAAAAAAAAAAAACAAGAACAATTTAAAAGGACTTACTGCTTTCAGTCACATTTCAGTTGTCATGAAGATGGTACAACTTCAGCTGTCCTTGTGTAACCATGGCAACTGAGCAAATAAAGTTGTGGAGAGCCAGAAAACAAGAATGAAAGCGTGAGCACATTTGTTTTCTGTCTGACAAATTGGCAGAACTAAGCAGAGAGCATAAACCTTCTCCCTTTTCTTCTTCTTCCTTGAATTATATCCTTCTGCACCAATCTATACAAACTCATATCAGGTCCTTTAATGTGTCACATTTTGTTTCATTAAGATCCATAAATTATTCCCAGAGAAAATGAGCAGAGAATGTTAAAACACGTCTGATGATAGACAAAGTGATTCCACACAAAATTGAATAGATTCTTTCTTTTCTAAATCTGTTGAATACTTTTTGCATAATGCTGCCAACTAATAGCATTTATAGCGGCCACCACTACTGTATCTTAACATTGACTAATATAGTTTGTCATTATAATATGGATCAAGATATACATCTTGTAAATACATCTATTATGAAGCAGATGTACTTAAGACTAATACAGTCTGCTGGAACAGATTCATCCCCTTCATTTGATTGTTATGGGGAAGACTGCATGATGCTAACTGTCTCGGATCAATAGGAAGATGTTACTCAAGTTTCAGACTGAAATGAATAGCCCTCATCACTTGACCGGGCTGGAACACGCAATCAGGCTCAGCGCTGAGGGAGCAGACAGGTTTGATTTGGGCCATATAAGGACAGTATCGATCCACGCATCACAATACTGTCTGCCTCTGTGCCAGCGTGCACGACCTATGCAGACAACACACACACACACACACACACACACACACACACTTTTATTAGTGACAAACTCACTTCCCTGTGTCCCTCCAGCCCACAACTGGACCAGTGCCCCCCTAAAAATTATGTAAAAGGAAATATCCAACGCTCTCCATTTCTCTGTCTCCTCTTTTTCCTCTCTGACCCTCCAGTGTACCTGCCTGCTACAGAAAGGGAGGGGGGCTCACTACTATCAATGATTCATAGGTAAACCACTAAGTGATGTCAGTCACGAAGGAGCGAAAAAAGAGGCTCACCCCAGTTTAGGATGGATGGGAAAAAGGAAATGAATGAAGCTGCCACGTGTAAACCCTGAGCATTTCCTTCAATAAAATTGAAGATTTCTCAAGAATTTCAATGTTTTTCCACTTAAAATGGCACCTGTCAGGCCATCACTAAAGTTATCAGGTTTCATTTTCTGCACATCCAGGAACTTTGACTTATTTCATTCCAGAGCAGAGACCGGGGTCAAAAACTGAGCAAATTCACCCTGTAGGCATCACAAAGACAACTCTACTACTGAGGCCAAAAACAAACATCCGAATGTGACGTCACGAGCTGAGCTCTGTATGTCAGTAAAGAAAACATAAATCTTTAAACTGTCTGCGAAGAGAAATGTGTCTCCAAGGGCACCTTGAGATTGAATTTGATTGTTCCATACTGCTAGCTCTCCTTGCTCCCCCACTCTCATTGCTTTCTGCTGTATAAATCCATGCATTTGTCATCTCTGTGCATACGTGTGTGCATGTGTGTGTACTTGCACTACAACAATAGTGTAAAACTCTGCCTTACCCCTTGGAGACCTATGTGAGTAACGCTACAGCATTTCAATGAGCGGGGGCTCTGATGGCAACTCGGCTCCTTTCCTTGGTTTCAGCCAATCGCGCTCTGCTGATGCTTGAGGGTATTGACGGCATTGGAGGAGGGTTTGCCATGGTGACAGGCTGGTATGCCAAAGGTCTCCCTAACAGACCATGATGATTACTGTCATTGTAAAATGGCATAAAGAAAACCAGTATAACCACAGGCCACATCAACAGCCCATTCTTAACCAAGATGTATATAACAGGCCCTGCAATATTTGAGGGTGATTGGAGAGTCTACAGGCTTTTTAAAGCTTCTAAAACAATTTCTTTTTTATTCCCACCTCTGCATAGTTTTGACTCCAGCCCTGCAGACAACACAGATAAGAAGCCAGGGTTTGTGAAGCGCAGCTTGATGTTACTTCGTTCTTCGTAAGCAGCAACAATTTAAACCACAAGCACACTCAGGAGGAGTGTGGAGCGTCGCAGCCTTTGTTTTTGAAGAGACATCCACAGCACTGCAGTGCATGCCATCAGCTCATGGAAGAAACCTCTTAACACCTCATAATGGACCTCGGAGGGCTGCAAAGATTTGGCAACACATTCTCGAGTACATCCTGGAGGCGCTACAATAACCACTGGATTGCCGGAGTCACAAAATATCTGAGAGACACAAACAAGCTTTAGCGAGCGAAAAGAAAGGGACCAAAGCACGTCTCTGCAGGAAAACAGAATGTTTCCTGTTTTTCTGAGCACCCTGAGCCGGGTGTGATGGCAAGTGAATTGCTCCACTATTTCAAGTGTTGCTCCAACACCTCCCGCGAGGCTTGTGTTGCCACCGCTTGCACTATGTTACACCCGGCTCTCTATACTCATGACAATAGCGTTGCTCATCTTCTCACATCGGAGATTTGCCTAAGCTTCAAAGTAAATGGAAAAGAGTCTGTATTTATATAGCGCATCTGAAAACTTGAGGCACTTAACCCATTCACACAAACATTCATGCAGTGCTCCATGTGCAGGGCTGTCTCATGAAGAGGGACGATCTGCAGTTCAGTTTCTTGCCCGAGGACACTTCAGCGTGCGGTCTCTGGAACACGGGAATCGATCTGCCGACCTTCTGGTTACAAGACCAACCCATGAGTCAAAGCCACCCAACAAAGCATCAGTGTGGCACATGACAAGCACTTTGTGATAACCACATCTGAAACACAATCTTACACCTCCCAAAGGACAGGAAACAACATGTCAAGTAGTGTCAGCATTAATATGCCTCCTGTTGTGATACATGGCTGCTGGCTTCTGAGATGCCACGCTGCCCGATAGTGCCGCAAGCCAAGAACAGACTTTTAACCTTAAAATAGCGGCTTCAGAACAAGTTGATGGTCAGTGACTTGAAATATGGAGAATAGCACCAGTTTTATTCTCACTCCACACTTCAAATGACCGCTCTGTGTAACTGTGGCACTTTGAGGTCCGTAACTGACAGATAGTCGCAGATTAAATTGACAGAATTACTTCGATTGAGTTTAAGAGTAACTCTGACTACAGATCAGTAGAACAGACTTGGAATTCAGGGGAGGGGGCTGTTGGACAGTAAAAGCTGCAGAGGGTTGCTTAAAATAACACATTTAAAGCTAAATTTCGAAAACTGCAATCACCCAAACCACAAACTATTTTTGTTGACGTGCCTACTAAATGCGCTGGTGCAAGACGGTGTGTGTCAATATCTGAAAGTGTTCATAAAGAAAAGACAATTACATTTCCCATTAAGAAGAAATTACTATTGCTAAGTATATCCCATCAAAGTAAAGAGTTGTGGTGATAAAATCCTTCTTGTGGCTGCAGCAGCTTGCTTCTCTCTGCCTGGCTCTTTGAGGTCAAACTTCGCTCTGTCGTCTTGATCCTGTGCCAAAGGAGCTGGTGAATCAACAGCAAATTGATCCAAGGGTGGCACCGAGTGGCCCCATGGGAGGAGGTTGAAAGGTAGAACACCGCAGAAGAGGAGAGAGGAGAGGATAGGAGAAGAGTTGAAAGGAAAGGACAGGTAAGGTAAGAAAGGGATAGGATAGCAAGAGAAAGGAAAGGCTAAGGAGGTAAAGAATGGGATAGGGTAAGGATGGGTAGGTTAAATAAAGTAAATAATAGCACAGGACAGGAAATAATTGTGAAAATGTAAAGAAGGAAACAAAAAAAAGGAGCCAACAAAGCCAAATGCAGCAGACCGCAGCACCTGCCTCCACTTAACTGTATCCCCATGCGACACTGCTCTACAATGTAGCAGGTAATACGTCTCCATCATCACCGGGGGCCTGCTGCCAGTCAACAGAGGTGCAGAGGCTGGCTCACACACTGAGACTTTGTTCTGGACAGATTGATACAGATGGTCGGGCACTGCAGGACGAAATACAGCTGGGCAGCGGCTCCCACCTTCTCTTTATCCTCTCACACAGGGAAGGAGCAGAAAACAAGCAGGTGATTCCCAGACCTATTAGTAGGCGAGGAGAGGAGACTGCAGTCTGTAATGACGCACGACTAAAACATTATGATCTGTTAATGCGTGCTGGTCATGTTAAGTGTTGTTTATACATGTTAGTAGGGATGGCGCTAAAAGCCGTACGGGTTTGACCATATACATTTCCACAGTCTGTCCATCTTATATTGTCAGGAAGGCTTTGTTTTTATATTGTCATTTAAAAAGAAAGGAAGGGGAAAAAAAGTTGCACCAGAGGAGCAAATGATTTGTTCCCATGAGTGTTGCTGTGTAAATGGACGTGCTAATGCTCATCTTGAGGCAAACGTGCTGCTGCCACTGCACACACACACCAGCAGAGACACAGAGGGACAGAGGACAGAAGAAAAGACAAACAGAGCTGCAGAGAGTACAAGGAACTCACACACACATCATTAAAATCCCCAGGCCAGGGTGACATCATCAATGAATCTCGACATCCGCTAAACTTCGCCCCTCCTTTAAAGGCTTTGCTAAGGCCGGGCAGTATGACAGCTTTACAGCTTCTTATTGAACGGTGACTGTGGCAGCAAAATGCATGCTCTTGCACGAATATAATAAACTGGGAGAATCATGGAAGACAAGAATGAATACATGTAGTAAATGCCACATACTGTCAGCACAGGAAAATGATCAGATATGTCACATCAACATGTAACACATGCACCTTAGACCTGGACTGTCGTTCTAATTAACAAGTCACCCACAGCAGCAGCAATGTACAGAGCAGGGAAATCCATCTTGAAGATTGGACAAGTATGGTGCTCATTGTAGGCCAAAAAAAGACTGCATCCTGCATGACAGAATGAATGTAAAGATGAATGAATGTAAAGAGAATGTTACATAAGCATCTTAGAAAGAAAGGAAAGAAGTCCATAAAGTATGAGGGCTGCTACAGGTCACCTGAGGATAAAGTTAGATTGTGAAGATGTGCAAAAGTGGAGATGTGTTTGACGACTGTGGAAGCGCAAAATACTAATTAACATATTAATGGCATTGTCACATCGGATTTATATTCCGTTTTCACATGAACTCAATCGAGCGTGCCTGTTGTTTGCAGGGTAATAACGGTGACTCTTTTCTCGGGAAAGTAGCAAGCAGCATTTTTCCAAAACTTTGTCCAACAGGGTCAGATAATAGACATTATTTGCCCCAAGTCAAACTTTACTATTTTAGTTTCAAACTATACTTTTAACCTAATGTGGAATAGAAGAGTGAACTAGAGTTTGGAAAAAAAATAGAGAGTGCAGGGCCAGTTTTGAGATGAGAGAGGGGGACAGAAGAGTAATGGTGATGATGATGGGTCACGACCAATGGGGAAACTCCCAAAACTCAGCCCTGCTGGCAGATCCAACCCCTCCCGGGTCTCAGTACAGAGACAGCAGAGGAGGGACGCTATATAGTCTTTTATTGCACATTGCAGGCCGGCTTTGCAGCACCAGCGGTGGCTTTAATGTGACAAGCTAAGTAAGCATTTTCATCTCTTCCATGCTTCCACTGTCCAGGTTACTTAACAAAAAAGGAAAACACAGGGATGTAGCACCGTGTTGTTTCTACCTGCCTTCACACCAGATGAGACAATTATTATGGGAAAAGTAAGGGGTCCTACAGCATTGTTTCTCATAACTACCTGATGGCCATGGGGATGCTCAGGGCCAATGTGTGTGCACAGAAGGATCAAACTATTTCCACAACCCCTGCTACCTCATTCCAGAGTAGCCTCGTTCCCAGGGAATTGAGACTTCTTGTGGCAGGACACAGCGAAGGGTAAAACAGGCTGCTTCTATTTTCCGACAAGCAATACGTGGTGTTATTTTGGGGCAAGATTCCTCTTGGAGGTCCAAAGGGAGAGCAGGGCTAACAGGGGCATTTGTAAGCGTCCTGCATCCAGTAAGTGAAGAATGAATGTCGACTCAGTATTTCAATGATGTGATGCTACAGATAGACCCAAGCTGTGTAGGGATGGGCTGCACTTTGTTTTCAGGTCAAGAGTGGAAATAGAGTGACCCAGAATACCAAAGGGAGCAGCGATTGCAGGTATTTCAACAGGCGGAAAGATGTTGTATTGTTGGTTATATAAAACTTTGTCGAGCTGCCACTGGGGAAATATATGCCTATGTGCTTTCTTAGAGGGAGCTAAAAGGGGTAGATTGATATTCCTTCATGTAAATATATGAAGCTGTAGACAGCACAAAGTATTCTTAGCTTAGCGTAAAATTGGAGCATTTGGATACAGCCAGGTTAGCAATTTCTTCCTGCCTCAAGACAAACTGCTATGCTGAGGCAGGCCGCTGCTAGCTGTCGTTTAACTGTTACCAGGTACATCTCATCTCATTTCTTTGGTTTGCACAAGCCAAGACAGTTGAATTGGAATTCGTTTTAGCTGTTGCTACGTCAAAGTATGTAAATTATATCTTTATATTCAAAGACCGTCAGGTAAAATCTCTCTTTTCCCCTGTGCACTTAGGTCTTTATAATAAGACAGATGTAAGTCTGACATATCCATTCCCCACATCCTTTGATTGCCAAAACTCAACATAACATTACCCTCAACAATTTGCTTTTGTTCTCACCCCGCTCTGCCTCAGACCTCACCAGTGTACCAGTATTATCCCCTGTATATGCAATAATGGTGATCACAGTGTCAGCTTCCCTGTGATAAAAATATCCATTGTCCTTTAAGGCCTGACCTGACTGTGCTTCTTCATAGCGCTGATCCACATGCTTGCAAGTGTAGCTGTGTCAGCCCCCCCCCAGCACAGAACAGAGAGCTGAGACTGAACCACAGCTCAGACACCGCTGTGTCAAACTCTATTTGTTCAGGGACCGGTGAGGCTGCCCAGGTGAAGTGTTGTGGTGTCAAAGCTAAAACACAACAAAGACACAGAGAAAGGGAGAAGACAAACGGAGATAGTGCTGAGGTAGTTTCACTAACTTCACAATTGTCAAGATTTAGGAACATTTCATCCAGAGCAACATGTCGTGGTGAAAAGCAGGGGGGGGGGGGGGCTGTGATGCTGAAAAACTGACAGCTCACCTCATCTGGCCCCCGAATTAAAAAAACAGCCTCTTGTAGGGAAATTTTACTGCATCAAATATCAACCCGCAGCACTCTGATTTGTCATACATTTCAGAAAGAGGCCGTTAAGAGCATGGTGAGGTACTTTTGAAGTGTCAGCTTCTTAGCTATAGTGCCAAAGTAACACTTCTCTAAGTTAGGAGGGAGTGTTACTGGGGGCTTAGGAAAACGGAGTACTGCTGCAGAGGTACTCAGCCGCTGAGAGGGGTAAAAAGTGCTCCACCACCTCTGTGTGGTTCCTCGCCTGCAGGGCTGCACACAGCTTTTCTCCATTCAGAAAGCAGAAAGTTACAGCATCATGCTATTTCAGGCGAGAAATCCATATATGTTAAGCTCTAATGAGAATATATGTAGATGGCTTTGCTGTTCATACAACCTATGCATTTGCTCGTCTTGCTGGCAAGGCAGGATAGTGCACTGCTTTGTAACACACATCGTTGACTCTGCAGCAACAAGGCCCAATAAAGAGGGAGATATCTCCTCATCGGTGCTGGCATGGCGCGATGCAGGGGCTGTTAAAGAGGCATGAATCTTTAATGAGCTGGGAAACGCCACCGTTGTCGATATCAGATGAAAAGGCTGAGACTTTGGCACCTGGGGGGAACATCACTGCATTTTCCTGACACGACACAACAGTTGTGGCAGCAGATGCATCTGTGTGTGAAAGACCCTGCAAAATACTCAATTACCGACTCTCAGGTGAGTCACCAACATGCACTGGTGGCACTGGGAGTAACTTGTGCACTGCGTAATGATCTGGCTTTGCATTTTCGAGACACTGTCGAGCTTCGCTTACAGACTCATAGACAGGCACTGTAGAGTGAGCAGCAGATTGCAGCAGTAAACGCCACTTCAAATGAGTTATTAGGGGCACGGTGGTGAGAAAGAACATTGGAAATAATTACAGCAGATAAACCAGAGCTGCTTTTATGTAGCGCAAACAAAAGCAGTACGACTTTTAATGATTCTGAATCACTGTCATTGTGTCTGTGGTAGAAGAGCTGCTCGTTGCACAAGAAGGGAAAGTGTAACAGTGTGTGTTGCACAGCGGGCCTTGTGTGAAGAGCATGTTAAATGAGCCAAACTTCCTCCGTTAATGAATTTGGCAGCATTCTTGCGGCTTATTATAAAAAAGGCGACTCATTGGTTTGTATTGGGTAAGATGGCAGAAAACTGTGACGCCTTAGAGGAGGATATAATTGATGCTGCGCGCTCCATTCTGCTTTGTCGTGATGCTTCAGACGATTGACAAAACAAACACAGAACCACAACAAGCAACTTTCCTTCTACCATTATGTTGTCTTTTCATTGTTCTCCTGCTTTACTTACTACCCATCTTTTGCTTTCCAGCCAAGAGTTAGACGAGAAGATTGCTATTAGCGCCCTTTGTGTCAGTTCAACATTTAGGTTATCTGAGCTTAGCACAAACACTGTGAGCGAGGGGAAATGTTTAGCCTGGTTCCTCTAAAAGAAAGCATAACGTCTATCTTTTTTAACCCATCAGACCAAGGTTAGCTTATTCCTCTCACTACCAATCTTCACACTAACCCTTGCTTTTTAGTCTCCAGGCTTTGCTTCACTCTGCAATGGACACTTACAAAAAATATATCAAAATGCAAATGAGAAAATAACTCTAGCAAGCGTCTCACTGTGAAACTTCCCAGTTGAAAAGTTCACTCAGAAACAAGGACATCTGGTAAAGTTTGCCTCCTGCCAAGTGGCAAAGAGTTTTGGTCCATTAGCTGCTTTCCTCCCAATCTTCACAATATTTTACTCCCCTTGATTTCCCCTGAAAGTTTCACATTCCTGTTGTTGAACTACAAAACAAGTGAGAAAAAGTGATTGAAACCACAGAACAGGAGAGTGCTAATTAGCAGCCACTTCCAAGCCACCCTGCTAACAGCTTGATTTGGTAAGTGTATTATCATCTGACAAACTGAACACTTGAGATGATGAGTACATCTAATTTTGGCTGTACATGCCAAAAGATTACTTAGTTGACATTCTGTCTCAGGACAGAATCCAGACATTATCATCCAGGGTTGGTCTTTACAGTCATGCAGCACGCAACCGCAGATTGTCTATGTGATGTGTGTTCACACACCCACATGCTCAGTGTCAGTTCCTCCTTAATTCATTTTTCAATTGTAAAACAACACATAGACTCTGCACGTGCGAGCTTCCTGGATAAAGTTGGCTTGTTGTCTGGTTCAACTGATTTGTGCTCACACAAGCACAAACTGCTCCTCTGTTATTCAGCGCTTGTGGAAAGGCAGATGTTGTCTCCATCTGGATAACAAACTGCCGCTCAACCTTTCTGCCAATCACTGAGCACAGTGGATACAGTGAAAGGTGTGCCTGCATGGCTCAATTTGAAAGTCCAATTTGTTGATGGGTGATTGCCAGACAAAAAGTTGCTTGCACCATGGTGGGGCCGGCCAAAACGTTGTACCTTGCAGAGGTGTCTGCAGTCTGTAAGCCCAGTAATTTGATCAGGGGAAGAAACATCACTCAGATACAGGACAACGAAAACACCTTTCATCCCTCTGCATGTCCTCAACTGTTCCGATCATTTCAGAGGGAGAGATGTGGAAAGATCGTGCCAGTAAAAAATTGGGATTGCTCAGATTTTCTATAGCCACAGCTTTTTGTAGTACCGTAGCATATTTAGAAATGTGACTGCTCGTGTTTGAGCCAGCACTGACTGCCAAGAAGCAACAGCAAAGAGAAAGCAGATAGAGATGTGAGATGAGAAATGGCCCTGCTAGTTATGGAGGAGGAGGAGGCAGCAGCGAGCAGCCACTGATGGCTGGGGAGACTGTGGCAAGTGTGCACTTATGGTGCTCAAGTGATCTCAGGTTATACATTTAAACAAGATGAAGAGCAGAAAGGAAATGATGAGTGGAACCAAAACAGTTGCGCTAGGATGCATGAAAATGTGTGTGTGTGTCTGGTAGCACAGCAAAAGTGTGGTGGTGTTGAAGTATTTGGAAGGAAAAGAATTGGTGTGCAACAATCTCACGTTTATACATTTTCTGTATGCTGTCAGTGGAGCCTGCAGGATTGATTACACTGCATTGTTGCTGGTCCGGGGCAGCCAACTGAGGATATCGGCAGGTGGCCAAAGAGCACAAAAGAAGTTAGAGAAAAGCAGAAGGAGATGTGACTCATCAGCATCTCTGGCATTTGTGCAGATAAGGGGAAAATAATTTGACCTCTGAATAAAGTGTAGCATTACATTCAACTGATCAGGGTACAATGGGTGTTTAAATCCTACAGTGAACAACGTGCAAAGCACAAAGAAAACAATGAGGGCATTTTGTTAAAAAAAACAAAAACATTACATTTGTGGTAATTCTTCTCAGATGACAGAAGAATAAAAACTAATATGGATAGAATAAAATGAGTGTGTCTTCATTATCTGTTAGTCACTCATCGATATGTACGAGATTCTGAAATGTCAAAACTAACATGTCATTTTTACTTTTTACTTCTGGAGTCAGCTGACTGTTCTGATTCTAATAACATAACTTAGATGTCGGCACAGTCGATGTATGCTTCCCCCAACCAGAGCAGTTTCAGTCTATCCACACTATAATAAAAGAGCCATATGCAGTCACCCTGCCCTTTGACCTCTGGAAGCTAATCAGTTTATCTTTGACTTTACGACTGGTATAAATCTGAAGAAATTCCAGGCAGATTTGCGATCAAGTTCAAGAGGCCAAAACATATATTGCATCTCCTATGTTTGATGATCTGCTGCCTCGGTGTCAGCATAAGCTGAACTGAGACTGGGTTATTGGCGAGGTCAAGCAGGCAATTTGAAGACAGCTTTGACCTCAGGTCATTAGCGATGGGTATTTGTGATAAGTGTAAACATTTAACATGAGTGTGGCATGTTCATTCATGATTAAAATCAATAGTTGCAGCAGCAAAGCAACAAATGGCACAAGTGCATCCTGGGAGCACAGAAGCACTCTGGATTAGTCAGTGTGGCTCTCCACCCTCTGACACCATGGAGAAGATGAATGTGTCAGAGGTCTTCAGACCAAGAGAAAATAACAACAGGGTCTTCCATAGGACGGCGGTTCTTCCTACGCTGCCTTGTTAAATATTCATGCTCTGAAACACCAGATCAATCAGGCCCGCTTACTGCATGCCACCGACATTACTGAGGAAATTTCTTCATTTGGTGGCACGATCAATATCTCATTACAGCAGCTTTACTCGGGATCGTCTCCAGGCAGGCCTGCTGGCTTCATTCACCCGACATCACGGGGCTATCTCATCTGTCTAGTTTCATCACGCAACACAGAGAAACAGGCTTGTGTTGATCAACACTTCCACTGCAGACCTCACGCCGGCGTACTTTGGTGAGGCTCAGCAAGGGCCATACTGAGGATGGTGAATGGGTCTCAGGAGATGCTAATGGTAGATATGAATCAACACTGGAGGGAGGAGGTTATGTGCAATGCAGGGTGTCTGATGAGTATGAGTATGCCTCATGCAGGATGACACTAGTTTGCACTTTGAATAGCTAGTCACAACCATTAATCAAATTCCGCATTTGCCTGTAATCGTGTGTCGGAATTATGTTATTATTTTATATAGAGGGTCTTGATAATTGTTGGAAGGACCTCACAGTGCAGTTTTCCATTCACCCACTCACACTCATTCATACAGTGCATCTGTGTACGGCACTTTTCTCTATGAGAAAGAGCAATTCAGTTCAGTATCGTGCTCAAGGACACTTCGGTATGCGTAATGAAGAAGATACAGATCGGAGAGCTGACCTTCTGGCTGGAGCACAGCCACTCTAACCTCCGGGCCACAGCCGCCCCCTGCATCTTTAAACACACGGCATTGGCAGTTTGGCAATGATGAATGCTAGCAGTTCCGAGTCATGGCAAGAGCAGGTTAAGAGCCCCTCTGCTGTCATGCTCTCATGTTCTTCCTTGTTTTAAGTTTGTAACTTTGATGTTGTGTCAACAAACTGGCCACAGAAAGAAGAGTAATTAAAGATTTACCGTGTGACCAGTTCATTTGGTTTAACCCCAATTCAGAGATGAATAAATTATATAACAAAAAACATTTAGACTAGCACTGATATAAAAATGGCCAGAAGAATTAGCAACATTTAAAGAAATCTCCCCTTTACAGATCTATTTTCAGCATGGATCTCAGTACCATTACGCTCAAAAAAACGCCTTTTGGCCGCTAATGAAACTGAGCTATTACTTTTTTAATCCAACCATGAAATGACAGCAGACCTCATCATAATAACATTAGAGCTCCCCTCCTTAGCGTCAAGCAGAATGCAGCGATGTGCCGGACTGAATTCCCTTCAGCGGGAACCATTTCATGGTAATCGCTAATAATTATACGCAGGGCAAGTGACAGAGAAAACAGGAGGAGCCGGATATCGAAGCACGTCTGGGAAACTTGTGGAGCTGAAACCGAATCGCTGCATGACACTGAGAAACTACTTGTGATGAAAGGTCAGCAAAAACTTTGAAAAGGTGTTTCTCGTGCACTTTGCTTAAGTGAAACCACCTAATTAAAGACTCCCGCAGTTGCTATAGTAAAGATAATTTATATCTGACAGCTCGCTGCAGTCTGGGGCAACGTGGAGCTGCGAGATAGAGCCTCCGCCTTCCCTGGATCTTCCACCTATTCAGCACGTAGACACACACACAACATGCAAAGCCACAGCAGAGCTCACAATGAATATGCGAGGAAAAAAAAAAAAAAAAAGAGGACGCGCATGAAGAGGAAGGTTGAAAGAACTAGATGAAAGTTAAAATCAGGAAAAAGTGCGGCACTGAAATGGGAACCGGGATGAAAGCGAAAGCCGTACAGAGCAGACAAGAGGAACGGCAACAAGGGAATGAAAGAGAGCGACCCAGCAGGGTGTTCAGAGACTCGAGTGGGTGAGGAGGCAGCGAACTGATGCCACGGGCACACACAGCACAGGCCAAAAGAGAAATCAGCCGTTATCGCTTCACTCTCTTATGTCTTTGTTTCCGGTATTTTCTGTTGTGGTACCTCTTCTTCTTCATCTTTTTTTTTTTTGGTCTGCTTGTTTTTACCTCATTGCACTACTTCTTTCCGCGCATGCCGCATTGACAGTCATCGTGTGAGACCGATGCCTTCACATAAACAAGCCGAGCACTGCCACAGTGCATTAGTCACAGGCCCAGTCTGGCCTTTTCAAGGTCGCTTCTCCCACTCAACCTGCTAATAGATCACCAGGATTTGATATCTGCTTGGGGGGGGGGGGGTGGGGGGGGGCCCCCTGGGGGGGGGGGGGGGTCCCCTGGCAACAGTTGTGCGTGTGTTCGTGCGCGGATGATCACACCCCATGCTGTGTCATGTTTGCACTGATAAGAGGGGTTCTGTCGGGATTGCTGCATGAATTAAAAGATAAAGCGGGAGGCACAGGAACAAAACTTTTCTTGTAACTATTCCCTCTTGTTCCTCCTCTGCGATTACTTGGCGCGTCGTGGTCAAAGAATTCATTGAACAAACTACCTGAGCCATGAAACCAGAAGCTGATATATTTATTCACCATGCTGCTTGTTATATAGCTACTGCTGCTGGAGCTGAGGACATTTTCCAAACATGACGAATAAAGTTCCTGGAGAATATGCAGCCTTATTAAACTCTGCAGAGCTTCTTGCTTCTGGTGACATTAAGAAGCAGTTTGGGGAGAGGGGTGGGGGGGGGGTATTTTCTCACAGACTCACAATCAGCACCGTTCCTCTTCCTGGAACATCAAATTACCCATGGCTGAGATACCCTCATGCTGCCTTGCTCCTCCTCTCCCTTCCACCCACAGACTTTGGGTTTATAGGCGGCAGCAGCAGCAGCAGCAGCAGTCCGGCAGGGATCATTTCTTCTCCCACTCCAGGGAAATTACTTTGTGTTGTTAGAGAGAAGGCCGTTTGTGAACTGCTTTATCAAGCTCCTTGACTCCAATAACATTTTGGATGGCAGAGAGAAATACAGCCCCTTACATATCACAGCCATTGTTTGTCATCAAGTCATACGACGGGTTAGAGCCAATGTGTGCGTGCACGTGCTTGAATAGGCATGAGCATTCGCTTCTGCACGACTGATTCAGTCATGTACTCTAAATAAATACGTCTTTCCATAGCATGTGTGGGCATGTACTGTACGTACTCATGTGCGTGCTCTGTTATTCTACACAGACTAGTTCAGATGTGCCTCGCTCGGACTGATGAATAATTTCTGCACTGTGCTCTGCTGTGGCACGTCTGGTGCAGCCTGACTGCACCACACAGCTACGGCTCTGCATTTGCATTCATTACACACACACGCGCATGCACGCACGCACACACATTTTACGCACGTGCACACTGAGCTTGCTCACGTCTTAACACCATTCAGCCGTCAGCTGTTTCCTGATTTAAAGAGATGCAACAAGCTGCAAAGCCCTTTTTTTAAAGCTACAGTGGCTTGCTATTATTCCTCCCACTGTCACATCTGGAGGGAAAAAAATGCTGTTGCCATGAAAGCCAACGAATATGCCCAAGACAGTCAAGGAAGTTAATAAAACAAAGTGTAGATTGGCGGGTTTTAAAATTCAAACCCAGAGAAGAGCTGCAGCGTGAAGGCGTGAGATGAAATGTCAGATCTCTTTTGGAGCGGCGGCCATGCTGATGCGGTGACCTCTGTGCGCTGTGGTTTAAAGGTTGCAGAGTTTACCACATGGGAGGAGGTGAGAGGAAGAGGTTGTTTCTAAAGATCGCCACCGTCCCTGGAGATAAGAGAGCATAAAGCAGCATAAAGCAAACACTGACTGAGTCGAGACGCTGTCACTTGAGGCCAGAGTCATGGGCCTACACTGTCTGCTTGGATCTCTTCTGACATTGTGACACTGTCATTTGCCCTGTGTGGAATCTGTCCTGGAGCCTCGCAATTAAACTTCAGAAACGTACAATAATGAGAATAAAGTCAACAAATACGACAATGATTGACATATGAATAGAAACATATCTACGATCCAGGCAGTTGTGCACGTGTGAGCAGCTTAATGAAGGGAGAGCACAGAGATATGAGCAACCAAACACCTCCTACTGTCTCAGGGGTCTCTCTGGAAGACCTCCAGCTCCCTCATCAACCACATCAGAGTGTATTTTCAGAGATGATACTTCTCTCAGTGCATTTCACCATAGATGAGCCGATCATGTCACAATCTATCTTTGTCAGCGATGGAAAGAAGTTCACGCTCTGCCAGATTCATCCCAAGCCCCCACACACTCATCTTCTCAACTGAGAGAATTTTCTTTTCTTTCTTTTTTTTTTTTTTGCACCAAGTGGCAAATGTTTTCAGTGCCAGGTAGTTTCCCGTAGCCTAACTGTGTTTACATCCAACAAGTAAGGAGTCAGGCTGCATCAGGACAGGATATATTAGAACACTTTGCATTTGCATAGATGTTTGCTGCTGCACAGGAACCCTGGGGCGACCGTCTGGACGTGCAGCCAGACTAGCACGTTTGAATTTACAGCGAGCACACTGGTTTACAAACTGCCTTGATCCTCACAGACACTGAAGTGGTACTACAAGAATCAACCCTCGGTGTTCCACAGATTAGAAGTGAAATCACACTACAACTTGTAACCGAGCGGCTGCAGGAAGGTGCATATGTAAGTTTTGCACGGCAGGACACAGAGTGCTGTCAACTTCTTGAGACAGAGACTGCAGGGAAGACAATAGCTGTCAGGGAGCGATGCGCAAAAACAACGGGGGCACAATCACTGTCCCCCAAGATGTGCCACAGAAACAACAAGCAGAGGAGCGAGACCAACAATGGGGTGCGATACAGAGGAGACAGCTACACATTTCTCCACAGCACCGGAGCAGAGAGCAGCAGTAGCAGCAGCGCTGCTTCAAGTGCAAACAGACAGGAAATGTACTCACAGTCCTGAGGAACTGGATCTCATCCTCTCCCTCTCCGCCTTCAGCCATGGCCGCACAGGAGCCTGCTCACGCTCGGGAAGCCTCCGCTGGCTCCTCTCACCTATCGATACTAGCATATAGCTAATCCGCGGACCATTCACAGCGGGCGCACGACCGCAGCATGTGTGTGTTTCACTGAGGCCGCCGCGCACCGCCCGGAGCAGGAGGAGGAGGAGGAGGAGGAGGAGGAGTGTGTGTCAGCAGCAGCAGCATCGGTGGGCTGGAGCGAGCTGAGGGACGGTGTCGTGAAGCCGCGATACAGGGTCTTTATCTGCCACGTCACCGGCAGACCTCGTAAATGCAAGCGGGGCCGCGCCAATATTCAAACATTAGCGGGTTGGACAGGAGCAAACAGCGGGAGGATGGAGGGGTGGAGGGATGTGGTCCATCGTGTCCCATCTATAGCTGCACATTCACATCACGTTATCATCCCAGTGCCTGTGCGGATCAGTACCACGGTCAGCTCCCAGCAGCCACTGCCACTGCAGCAGCGGGTCACTGTTCACATGGGGTGCTCCACAAAAATCCACCACAGCCCCGGAGTGTTGGCAACGGTGCATCTGTGCTACTGAATGTCTCAATGAAAAGCTGCTTTTAGGTGAGTTTATGCTTCACTTCATGAAACCAAGCGATTCGAGAAGCTGAAGAACCCACTGCAACCTCCTGACTTGTTTTTATTTATCAATACATCTGTCACATCCATAATAAAATACAAGTCAGTAGTATTTCCATATCACAGCATAACTATACCTGAATGAAATGTACATTTATCTCATATAAATTGATCAGCTGTTCAATTCAGACTTCTGCTTCTGTGTAGTTATGGTAAAGACTTCTAAGTCAAATTATTTACAGTGGAATTACTTATTCATTGAATTGTATGACTGATTTTTACATAACTTAATTAAATATGCACAAGTCAATAATGCTCATATGGTCGAAACAATGACCTGTTTCACAGCCACACTGGCTTCTCAAAGCTTTAATGGAGCTCAACGCACGTGATTTCTGATAGTGATGCGATGCTGCCCTCTAGCGTAGGTTCTGTGACCAGCAGAGACACACATATCTTGCAGCCCATCAGTGGCTGTATGTTTCCTCCCACAATTCCGTATTCGCCTCTTTCCTTCATTTCCTGATCCGTATATATCACAGTCTGTTCAAGGCGGTTATGTTTCACAGTTAGGTAAGATCCATCTTATCAATATGATGTGGTGTTTCTGACAAACGCAAACTCCGCAGAACGACGGCACAAAGCCAAAGGTGTGTCACTGCAATTAGGATTTCAATATAAACATATTAACCATTTTTCCTTTTCCAGCTTTTATATGTTAATTTAATTCCGAAACTTTAATTTATTTATAAGTATAAGTAGTATAAGTATTTAGACATAAACAGCCCTTTCAAGGTCAAAGACCATCACAATTTGTACAAATTATATACAACTAACTAGTGAAAACATCACTAGGGTTATTCTGTATTCAAATTCTGAAGTGATTGCAGCTGCCACACAAACCAATGAATTAAAAGTGGCATTATAAATCAAATGAATCCATTAATGTTCCTTTAAATACTATTATAGCTGGGTACTCAAATTTAACTGTTGTTATGACTTGGGAAATGTTAGTGGAGTGAAGCAGCAGTACTCGTGTCCGCCTCTAGGGGTCTCTGCTCGGTAACACATGGATTCACCTGGGCCTTCATGGAGCAGGTGGTGCAGTGTGGCTGCTCTTACCTCTAAACTCTCACATCGCAAACTGCTGCCACGGTTCAGTAACCTCCACTTCAACCCGATTAACGTCCATTTCCTGCTCCGCGCACACACGTCCCCTTGTCACATGGCCCACCTGCCAGCCCGCAGCTGCACTCACTCCCACTGTGGGAGGTGGATGGATGACGCAGGGGCCAATCAGAGAGCTGGGAGCCAGCGGTGGACGCTCCTATTGGTCCGGCCTCCCGTCCGTCAGGGTGGAGGAGCCCAGCGAGAGAAGCAGCGGTGTTTCTGCAGCAGCAGCAGCTCGGAGATGTGAAGGGGGGGAAATCTGTCGTGTCCACTAAACCGAGGAGGGTAAGTCACTGTGTTTTACCTGCTGCAGGTGCAATGCTCTGGGACAAGCTCACCCAATGTAAAAACATCAATCTGAGGCGGAGTTTAATTTGAATTATTTGACTTTAAATTCCAATTTATTAATCTGAATATGTGTCGGTCTTACTTGGAGTGTTGCAGCAGTAGCCCTGTAAGTCTGTGTTAGTGTGTTGTTGAGCTGCCATGTTAACACTGACAAACGTGGTGGTTGCAAGGTGACTGTGGCCCAGTGGATCATCATCAACGTCATCACAGCATTGTGTGTGTGTGTGTGTGTGTGTGTGTGTGTGTGTGTGTGTGTGTGTGTGTGTGTGTGTGTGTGTGTGTTGTCATGTAAACAGAGACAGTGCAGAGATGGTGAGGGAATCTTTTGGAGCAGAAGTAGAACTGTGCGTGTCTGCTTTGCTTGTAAACATGGCAGCGCCTGCATGCACGGGGCCCTGCGCGTGTCGTCACTGCATGTGTGAGTGTGAGTGGAAGGATTCGTTCTGCAGGCTTGTAAAATGTTGATGAATTGTTGCATGTGCTTATACAACAAATGCAGAGAGGGATGAGTAGATGATATATGGTCAAGGACGATAGGTGACTGTTAGATTTGGTTCTATTTTTGTTTTGTTTGAGATGTAAGAGAAGCAGGCATCCAGGAATTAGTTGGGCCCTAGATAAGATAAACCCTAAAGAGCTGTTCAATATGGCTAAACATTATACCAAGATACCAAAAGTGGATATTTATAATTAAAAGAATACAAGTTTAAGTTTTGCTCCTGATTTAAAATTATGCTCTTATGAGCAGAAAATTGCAAACACAGGCACAGTTAAACAGCAACACATTGCAATAATTATTGATATTGTTTAACTGTACAGTCCTACTGAAAGAGAAAGGCAAACAGTCTGGCATTAGGGCTGAACAAATGTCCCTAATATGTTGTCTAGACATCTTGTGTCTGTTAAGTCTGATGTATCACTGCATGTTACTTTCTCTCTGACAGCATCTGGACAGGCCAAGTGATGAATGGCCAGAAATCCTCCCCTGCACTCCGAGCCCAGTCATTTTGTCTGGGCCCTGACAACCTACTTTGGAGGGCTTGAGTGATTAACATGGCTCCGGTCATGGAAGGTACACACACCGTCTTGATCCTGTATGCGCCCATCCGTGAGCTCAGCAAGATCAGCCTGTATTACCCCAAGAGGCGGGCCCCGAGCTTCAAGTACAAGAGCCGTGCCCCTCATTTAGAAAGCGCCAGCAATCACCATGACTGGGGAAAGGAGGATCTTGCAGCATCCAAACAAAGGGGCCAGTCTTCCCATACCTCGGGAGAACTCCTCAACTCCAAGCAGGCAACAAAGGAGGTTGTTGCAGAGCTCTGCTGGCTGGCGGCGGAGCACCACCAGTTGCTGGCTGATCTCCTATCGCTGTGTCGGGACTGCGCCAGCAAAGTCAGGATGGGTAACCAGGATGGGAAATTCCAGGATTACATGGAGGGTCAGGAAGTTCACGTTGGAGGTCAGGTTCTCAGCAGCAGCTATTCTCTCGCTGTGTCGCCGGAGCATAAGAGAGCCACGTCCAAGAGCAAGAAGCTGAAAAAGTTTGGAAGCAAAAAGCTTGACAGTGCAGAGGATTTCCTGCACAGTAAGATGAAAAAGAAAGTCAAAAGTGGAACTTCAGGTGCTCAGAATGGTGTGGCTGTATCTGCAGTGGTGGAGCAGATCCCGGGTATTCCAGCCACCGTCCATGTGTCTGATAGCCCAGTCACCGGTTCCTATGTCAGTGCTGTCAGTAATCCCATCCTGCCAATGGACGAACCCTTCCAGATCGGCCGCGAGGGCTGGGACTTCATGGAGGACAACCGGACATTTGACCCCGACATGTATTTCTGCAGCGACTTCTCAGAATACGACAGCGAGCTGGGCTTCGAGTCATCTTCCTGCAGCCTGATGGAGGGACTGACCCGACGGGAAAGTGGGAGTAACCTTCGACCCATTAAGAGGTTTGACTCTCCGGTGGAGACGGAGAATGCATCAGCAGTCAGGTCTGCTCCGCAGCTCTGTGGCAACATCAATCAGAGGAATACGGGGGTCAGGGTGGGGGCTAAAGTGCTGGATGAGGAAGGGAGGGTGCACCATGTTAGCCATAAGAGCCCAGAGAGTGATGGGGCCGCCGAATGGAGAGGGACAAACAGAGACCACCTGGCAGGGGTTGGTAGAGAGCTCACAGGTAACAAGCAGTCTGAGGGGCTATGGTTGCCCCTGTCCAATACAACCAACCCTCCACCCTCAGCCAAATCCCACATCAAGAGCCCATCTTCTGCGTCTCTTGCCGGGGTCTTCAACACCTCTTTCCCCGCGTCCAACAGCCTCCAGAAAATGTCCCCAGTCCTGTCCCCTCTGACCTGTAAGCAGGCGAGCCCACAGCTCAACCACCGCATTGTGATGCTGTCAGAGAAGGACACGGACCCGGCCCGGGACGGCTCCAGCAACATGGACGAGCCCAAAATCTTCACAGAGGTCATCGACAAGAACGGCAACAAGCGCACCATCACCCGCCTGGACCTTAACCTCAGCAGGAGGCCCAGCACCTCCAAGTGGAATTCCTCCAGCAACTCCACAACAACAGGTGAGCTATGAGAAACCACCGCTGCTCCAAGGCACTGATTCATGCCTTGATGTGAATGTTGACATCCCTGCCTTTTTATCGTCTCAGAGAGGAGCATGAAACTCTCGTCAGAATATGCTCTCACTCTAGAACTGCTGGAGTGGTATTTCAAAGAACAGATGAAAATGCTTTGAGCACAATTCATGTGTCTTTGTGTGTATGTGGGTGTATGCCTGAGGTTGTTGTTGAAACGCTCCAACAAATAGTGTGTAACGCAACTGACAAACTATTTCTGCACAAGAAGTTTCACGTAGTCACTCCTCCACTAGCTAAAGCAACAGAAAGGTACTGTTTTACAACGCATCTCTGTTAGGCTTTAACTTCTGTGTTTTTTCGTCCTGGTTTTGACATATGACCACAAATTAAAAACTACCCAGCAGAGTTGAACAAGGGGCAAGCGGGGCCTGAGAATAGTTTGGCCGATGATCCGTTTTAACGCTCTCAGTGCCGCGAGAGGGAAAAGGCAGAGATTAGGAGTGGAGTGTCTCAGATCAAAGTTGACACAGAGTTTGAACTGCTAAGGGTTCTTGTGAGCACAGTGTTAACTGAAGCATTGCCAATTTGCACACGGAGGGATCTGCTGTCCTTCCCCTTCACCTCTTTCACAGGAAGCTGACAAAGGATCACGCACCCAGCCGGCACAAGGCGAGAGTAGGGATTAGAAATTCCTTATTGCAGGACTCCTTTCCCCCTTTTTTTTAGAATACAGGAATTTAAACACTTGCAACGTAAACAATCTTTGCAAAACCACAATAATGTCACAAGCTCAGATCAGGGCCCTTTGAGTTTTCATCATCACCACCTCCAACTCTGAATTTATACGTTTCAGTAGAAGAGGTTTTTGTGTTAGTTTAAACTGTGTACACCTTCACTGGAATCTCTCCAAGCTGCACAATCTAATTCTTTACGTCTTATTATGATTGCATGATGTCCCTCACTGTAATGTGGTTAATCAGCCCCTCTTCTCAGTGTCAGCCAGCCTCTCCTTTAATCAGCTGCAGCAGCAGATGGCCTCCCATTAATTATGTAATTCACTTTAAGACTGTGGAAAATGCAGATAGTTTTACAGAAGAATGCTGTTTTTATATATATATATATAAAGAAAGCGCCAGAATGCTTTGAATCATTACATCATAGACTATGGTGCCAGCACAAGTCAGCACTGCTCAGCTCAGCTCAGCAGCAGCAGGATTCAGGGAGAGGAGGGATGAGTGCTGAGCTGTGTTGAACCAAGCTAACTGGTGAAAAAGGAAATGAGTGACCCAGCTTTACTCATGTGGAGATCATTTGGATCAATTCCCACTGAAGTGAGGTTGTGGAGTTAGGAGCGCAACGTTAAGTCATAGGTGGACTTTCTGGCCCCCGTCCTGAAAATCACACACATCATCAGATAGTAATTTATTACTAATACATCTGATAGTGACCAAAAACAAACAGACTTCAGGTTGAAGCAAGGTTAAAGCAATAAACAAAAGGAAACAAACTTATTGGAAGAGTTAACAGGTGCTACAGAGATCGAAGCGAAACAGAACAAACCAGAAGTCATTCATTAAACCCTGACTCCCTCCAGGTAAACAGGAGAGTATGTATTCACAACAAAATTGAACTTCACCCCCCCAGTCTCTGTCGTAGGCACAGTAGTTGACTACACATTTACCATTGCAAACTACTCACAAACGTTGATTCAAACTATTCAAATATGTTTCATAAATGGATTAGAGGCTGGGGACAGACCCAGGCTGCCTAGTTTCTGTCACTGGGTGCTGCAAAGCGTTTCAATGGCGGGAGGGTAAAGATGAGCCAACCTGCAGCTGCACCTCTCTGAGCCCACACCTCCAGCTAGTCAGGATCTTTTTATAGACAGTCTATGGTCACGACAGAGACCTAGATGCAAACCTAAAGCCTCCGTCAGTTCTGCTGCATCGGAGATAAGTCCTGTGCTGCTTGATAATTGAATACACTTCAGATGTTAATGTAGATAAATAAACATCACAGTGTCCAGCCAAAAAGGGGCTAAGTGGGTCAGCGTGACGCTCGGGCCTTCAAATGTCCAACTAATTATCATCCGGGCTCTTTAATCTGCACTCTCCTCTTGAAGCTCACTGCTTATTAATGAGTGTGCTTATGCAGATGGCGCGAGTGGTCATTTTAAACAAATTCTCTTCATGTGCTAATCCTCCTGCACTGCAGTTTTTGAAGCAGAACACTTGAGGCATACAAGTGTGTTCAATACAGACTGGATATAAAGATGGACAACTCATAACCTCTTCCCACTGTCTGGAAATGAACACTGCCAATATTCAGTTTGAAGAATCTGTGAATGCGACATGGACGTATGATCACCTTGTTTGTGGAAATGGCTCCAGTGAGTCACCAGTGATGTGATGCAAAAGTGTACTGAGAGTTCTTATTTCTTCTTTGAGCCGCCTGCTGCTGCTGTAAAGCTGAGAGCAGCGAGGGCCAGTTACTGCAATTCTGTCCTCTCATGTTACACATCAATTCGTTTAATATATTTTATAGCCGCTTTAGGAGAAACTGCTGTCAGGCTTTAACCATTAGTGTCTCCCCAATTCTCTCCTGCGTTCCCTTCACTCCACCGCTCCTAAATTCCTTACTTATTTTATTGTCTGACATATGGCAGGCAATACCATAATCAGATTAGTCATTAGGTTCCGGGAAGGTCATATGAACTTGATCAGCAAGAGTGCGTCGCCCTGTTCTCCCTGCGAGCTGTCCTTCAACACAGAGCGCTCTGCCATGTATAGCTGCTCCACTCTGAGAGGACAAGAGCTGGCTCTGTTCCGATAACAAGGTGAAAAACAGACGCTATGAGTGCCATACAAGCTGTAATGTCCACACACAGAAACAAGGCACAATGCTCGTTCTCGTATTACAGGCAACTTTTTATTATTTATTCAACGTAACAATACCTGCACTACCAGCTGCAGCGCGATCTAGGACCTCCCATCCCGTGCTCTTAGGAGTCTTTAGTTTGATCAGCTTTAAAAAAAAAAAAGTCATATAGTTTCCGTGCGTTCTTCTAAAGTTGCATTATCAGAATTTTAGTTACAAATTCTTTTTAAATATAGACTAGGTTTTAAAAATATTTAGATATTTCTCTGATAAAGTACAAATTACACTTCTTCCATTGTGCTTAGAGAATATTAAAGAATTTAGATAGGAATCTGTTACTGAGTTCATTTTCAATGATAGTAGCTTTCTATAATAAACTGCAAACAATACAAACGTGTAACTGACAAACTCATAGTTAGACTTTATCTATACTCTCTGTGCTACTTCACCCTTATCTGGAAAAGTAAAAATACAAAATTCCCCAATATTCCCTCATATATTCATTTTTCTTCTGCTGCATTTTAATTGGAGACATACGCTGCATCTAAACAGGCCTTCAAGCATTCTCCAAAAGAATCTGAAGCTCTGCTGAAATGCTGCATTGTCTTTGCTTTCTCCCTCATCAAATGACAACCCCACGTCATGAAGAGTAAATATAATAACCCCAACCCTCTCTGGAGAAAACATTGTGTTCTAGACCTATGAATTAAGAAACATTAAATTCCAAATAACAAAAAATCCTTTGTCCGTGGTCAAACTTTAATTCCTTTAATTCAAAAGTCTTATAAGGAACCTGCAAAAACCCTGATTTTCATAGATACACTCGCAAAGATGAAAGCAAAGATAACCAAATGTCCTGTCTCTCAGTCAATGCCCCATCAGTCCCAGTGAACACACTCTGCCCTGTCCCTTTATTGTTTTGTTATCTAATTATCCTCCAGAGCTGCATAGCAAACATCTCTGCTTTGGCCCGCTGGGCACCTGCAGCATTTCCCTGTGGGTTTCCATTTGCAGCCTGTATTTACACAAACCTCAGGACTGACGGCCCAAATCAGTCAATCAGCCGGCCTGTGACGGCTTAGCATGGCCAACAAGCCTGTGTCGATAAAAACAGGCGGGACAGGAGCATAAACCAGCAGGGTGATATACAAATCCTCCACTTTTCATGATTTATGTAAAAATCTATGATCCCGGGTAAAAGAGGAGGGGCTGCCAGATGCACTCAGCATGCCACATGGCAGAGCGCTCTTGCTTTAAATGTGTGTGTTAGATTTTAAGTGGATAAAATAGGGCAGTGGGTATATGCTGGATAAAGCTGTTTGACTGTCTTTAACAAGAATACAAAAGATGAGAGTGGGGGAGGTAGAGTTAATCCATGACAGAAATACAAAGAGATATTTTGACCTGGCCTGACCTCTGTGCTCCACTAACAACAAGACAGACACTGGCTCTGGGCTCTTCCATGTCTGCGTTACAGTGTTCGATTCAGCCTGAGCAGAGCTTTCTCTGACCACTGGATGAGTGAGGGCGAGCTGACGGAGTGATTAATCTGTGGCCACCGACACACCCACCTCTCAGGATCAGTTGCTGGCCCTCGGACTGAGCCACACTAAATGATAATACTTCACAGTGCCACGGAGACACCCACGCTGTCTGGCCTCTGCTTGCTCACACGCATGGGTTCTGTCAAATTACTGCACAGACAGTCAACACCTGCAGGTCTATTTACTCTAGATGTCTGAGATACAGACGTGCTCTGACTTAGAGGCTTTTTATAGTGTGTAAGAGACTCCAGACAACATCTGGTGCACCAATGATGTCTTGGTTTGGGATGATCCAGTTAGCAGCATGTTACCCCCCCGTCAAACCGAACTCTGTGCGTCAGCTGCCAGACAAACACAATCCCGAGCAGAGATGGAGAACGTAACCTGAGTGAGTATGTGTGCGTTCAACAGCGATGGATCAGCTGCCAAGTAATGTGTTGCCGTCTACACAGGAGTTGCTTCCTATCTGCAGTGATGTGATTTACTGTTATTGCTCCATCTCTAGCAGCAGCATCAGGCGTCTGCTGCAGTTTCTAGAAACACAGGCCCCTTTCTCTGCCTGTCCAGATGGTGGCACTGTTTTCCACTTAATGCACATTTACTCATTCATGGGAAACATAGGCCAATATGTTTTTGTCGGCATAAAAGTAACCAACACTTCAGAAGGCCTTCATCGTTTGCTTCTCTCATGTTCTGCACACTTTGTGACTGGAGAGAAAAACAGAAAGGGAGAGAGCTGTTTCTGATCAATAGTTTCTTTCCTTGGCACAGGCCAGTGTATCCAAGGCTACATTTGGAAGCGTCCCAGCCCACAGTCAGCAGTTCCCCGCTGCGGGACCATGCAGCACAGCATTATCATAATGAAAACTTATTAATCTAATCCTGCCAAAGTCCCAGATAAGTAGAGGCAGTGCAGGCGCTGCAGCCGTCTCCTAGTGACTGCTAGAATAAAGATACTGAATCTCATTGCTTCCATTTTTTTCAGTGAAGCCCCCACAGTTGGTTTGCTGTGTGTGTGTGTGTGTCTGTGTGTGCGTGTGCACTCATATTAGCATATCATTTCGTATCCATATAGTGGCGGCTGTAGTACAGTGACTCCACATGCCCAGCTCAAGGTCACTCATTACACACTGACGTTGTGGGATATTTTAGCATCTCATCGAGCAGGAAGTGCATTTGTCATTTTTCAGCTCAGAATTCTGACCACCATCAGTTCAAGGTGTTGTCTTACAACTGGAGGATATTGAGAACATCTAGCTTCAAGATCCGGCCCCTCTCCCTCTCCCTCCCCCTCCTTATTCTTTCACCTCACTGTCCTTGACCCTCTTTTTTTATTACTTGTACTTCTTTTTATCTTCTTTTTCTTGCATGACTGACTCTCCAGAGGCAGTGAATGCAGGCAGCAAGGCATGAGAGTTTACATTTCTTTGCACATTAGAAGTTGTTGAATTAGCGTTTATGCTTCTGTGTTTCTACTTGCCTGGTACCTCCTGAAGTTAATGCCATGTGATCCATTCAGGGCAGCGGAATATGAGCAAGGCTATGCAGAAGTTAATGTTAAAGGCCAAAATTCAAACTCTCCTAGTATTCTGCATCTGAAAATGGCATGGATGGGGCAGTTTGCATTGGAATTTAAAATTTAGTCTTGTTACATGATACAGATATGCCATTCCATTTGAAAGTGTATGTAAGTCCTGGGTCACTAGAGGGCGGTTTTCCTCAGTCCAAATTAGGGCGTGTATCTCCACTCCCTCGGGGCCTTGAGACTGAACACACAAGCTCACACAAAACACCTACTTCTGTTTGATATTTGACATGTCTTTAATTCAAATTTATATTGAATAATGATGTTTGTTTTGAAGAGCAATGCTCTGTAGGCCATTTTTTTCCTTATTGGATCAGTGTGGCTTCCTCTCGGGGCTGACGGTTGGAACAGGCCTGACTAAGTGCAGATAAAAATAGCTTTGTGCCCTCGAGGATGCAGCTAAACACGGGAATGTCTTGCTGCCGGTTTGATGCTAAAAGGCTCTGATGCCTGCTTCCTATCTCATTCTGTTTTTGTGGCCCATACTGGTTTCACAGGATTAGAGTTTTCCTCAGACACTGGTGCTTTTTTAAGCCTCAGACACACCTGATCTCACCTGTTGTGCTGTTGTTTTTCCCTGCAATGGTTCCCTGCACAACATTAATCACCCTGTGGTCGTATATGTGTTTGTGTTTTTTTACAGAGGATTCTCTCTTACGTCAGGAGGACATTTGGATGCTGGATGGTGATGAACCTCAGGAGCCCCTTTCCTGTGTTCCGCGCCCTGATCACCTGGACTTCCTACGCATCACACCGCCAGAGGATGACATCATCGGAGACACGCCTTATTATCCTAGGCTGGAGTGCACGGTGAGGAAACAAAAACAAAAGTCACAATCAGCTGAATTTCACATGTGGTTATCTTTGCTTTCATCAACCAGTGCACCATACCCCCCCCCTTTTGTGGGACATTTTGTTCACTCAGGCGTTTAACCACATGATCATGAATTCTTAGAGGTGGATTAGCAGGTCAGGGATTTTAATCCGTAGACTGGGGGTTTGGCCAAAACTGAAATCATTCCACTCAAACCTCTCTTGTTCAGAGCAAACAAGTTTGAACTACTCATTTTGCGATGTTTGTGATTAATTGTTATGTTTTAGGCCATAGTAATAGTGTAATTTGTTTACAAGACTCAAAGTCAATGTTTGCTCAAAGAATGTGTGCTTAATAGAATCCTACTGTACTTTATGAGCATTGTTTCTGAGAGTTTTAATAGGTTATAATTATAGTACACTTAAAGAAGTGCCATCATGTCTGGTAAAGGCATTCATTCCTTTGGCAGATAAATCACATTACCTGGGTGTGGTTGTAGGCGGGGAGTGTATTGTTTTCCCCAAGACACAATAATTGTCCTGACTGAGAGCTCAATCAGTTAACTGTGCAGAATCAGACTCTCTCTCTTGTTGTGATAACCATCACACATACCGAGCCTACCTGAGGAATGTCTTCTTTGTCACTGTCATAATTTTCATTTTATTGGAAACTAGAATAGCACTCAATAGAGCAATTCCTCCACCAATTTAAACGTCTTAGCTGATATCAGGTCATATCACTGTCTTGTCAGTCAGTGGTGACTCTTTCTAGTACAACCTGTCAGGGGGATTTACTGTGTGTGCATGAAACCACTGCTCTTACATAACCACAGAGCCTCCATCTCTATTGGTAGCTTTCCTCACATAAATGAAAATAAATCTCAACTCATCTTCCAGGAAAAAGTACTTAGATATGTTTTTGGTTTTTTTAATGGTAGCAGATTATTGCAATGCCTGAACATAAAAATTATAGCAGTGTCTGCAGTCTTGAGAAATGTCCACTCCTCAAAAATTCTCCCCTTTTCTCATTTAATTTGTGTCATCATAACACTGGACAAAATGTTTATAAAACACTATTTCAAACAGAATTCCTTGATAAGTGTGTCCTGTGGTGGCTCCAGCTGAGACAGAGCTCACTTGAAAGATCAAGTGATGACCTTTGGTTGCTAGGGGTGACCACAGTTAGAATAACATAAAACTGACATTTATACAAAAATAATAAGAGGTTAGAGCCTGTAAAGATAAACCAGAATAATAGTGTAAACACCACAGAAGTAATTAATGTGTTTTTTAAAACTGTCCACCAGTGGACGCCAACACATGATTGATTATATTCCCTGTTGCTGGATTGGAAAGTGTATTGTCAAAAGCTTTAGAAACCTCCTATTAGAAACGTGTTAATGTTCTCTATGTACTGAATGTTGACATTAATATAAATTGGTTGTTAGTTTGATTGGCGGCTGCCATAGAAGGCCTAAGGTAAGTGAATCAAATTGTATTGTTTGTTATTACTACAAAGTCTACAAAGTCATATACCAGACGCTTTTATCCAAAGTGACAAACAACCAATAAATACAAACACAAGCAAAGAGTTTGCAGGTAGTGCTGAAAAACAGGAGCGTAGTTGACATAGTATAAGTTTGTTAGCCTGTTAGCTTTAATTGGAGGTTCCACAGGGTGGCTGAAGATGAAGCTTAAATTGAAGGTACCATTTGCTGGCTCACACTTTAGCCTGTTAGCTTTAGTTGGAGGTACCATAGGCTGGCTAATGTCATGAATTAAATGTTCCACAGGCTGGCTGATGACACATTAGCCTGTTTGCCTATTAGCTGAAGTTGGAGGTACCATGGGCTTGCTAATGTCACATTAGCCTACTAGCTTTAGTTGGAGATACCACAGGCTGGCTAATCACACATTGGCCCGTTAGCCTGGGTCTGGCTGTACACACACTGGTTAATCACCACTTCTTAAGCCCTGTGTTGCAGTAACTCACTGCGTAATGCTGCTATATGGCCGCAGCGCTCTGCACCTAGCCACAGACTTCACCTCTCCTCCACGTTCACCCTGTTTACCTCCGCAGCCATTTTTACGGGAAGTGAGCAGAGGTAATCAGACACCTGTGGTGCTGGGCCCTCCCTCAGGAAGGGAGGGAGCTTGAAGGGAGGGAGGCGTCCCCAGACTGGGTAGACCAGTGAGACACATTTTTTTTTCTCCCAACCTGAGAGAGTTTTTTTTTTTTCCTCACATCGGAAACACACACACGGCTTTCCTGTAAACGGAGACAGAAACACACCAGAAGAACATCTCAGTCATGGACTCCAAAGAGAGAAGGATAATCCACAACTATGGATAACGCCGCCTCGCTTGCTGGAACATTTGGAAATGCTTTTGTGAAACGCGAGGGAACTCTGTTCTCCTGCTCTCCCAGGGAGATTACAGCAGGACATGCTTCCACTCACTTAGCAGCTTGACCTCACTTGCATGGGAGTCGTGCTGCTACAGAGGAGACTGCACTGCGGTCAACATACAGTCTTTATGTGACATCATGAGCTTGACTACATGCTACTTGCTATGTGTGTCACTAAACGAGATTATAGGATAGTGTTGTTACAGTTGGCACCCTCCCGAAGAAGGTAAGACGATCTACGGAGATTTGTCCACACAAAGGCCTTTTGTTCCCAAGCCAGAGGCTAATGGTGGAATAGGAGCAACTTGGGTAACTGGAGGCAGGGAGATGAACATATTGTGATATTTTGAATGCACACTTGGCTTGAACAGCTACATGCACGGGGTTTGCCGCTTTGCTGTCAGGTAGTGAGACACTTCAAACAAAAATGGAAAGTGCAAGTAATAAGGAGGAGGTGGTGCAGCAGCCTGTGAGCTCCTTCCTGAACACCTTCAGCAGTTTCTTGGGTCGGGATAGATCTGGGTCTTCTGGCGTGCAGTCGGCTCTGCTGACTTCTTTCAAGATGATGTCGGAGAGCAAGACACCTCAGCCCGATGGCGGCCAAGCTTCTAACAGCGAGGACAAGGGGACGTCCTGTGATACAAGGCAAAGGGCTGAGTCATTGAAGAATGGCAAAGACTCTGGTGAACAACTTAAAGGAGCAACGGGCGCCCCAATTGACACAGATCTGGTCAAGGTCACTAAGGTGGAGATATTTAGTGACACAGAAAATGACGACGCGGATCCAGACAAGCAGGCAAAGACCAGCAAGCCCACCGCACCTGAGGCCAATAATACTGGTCAGGGAGATCGTTCCACTGAGTCAGAGTACAAAGTGCCTGTTTTTAGAACACACAAATTTACAGAGAGGTCCCGCATAGAAGCTATTCTTTACTCAGACAAGTTCCTGAGAAGATCCAGTTCTAAGTCAGATCTCAAAGAGAGCACAACTACAGTGTCTGCAGATGCAGAAAAGAATAGTGGCAACAATCTGGAAACAGCAGCGGATGATGAGTATGCTGGCATAGATTGCTCTCAGCCTGTCCCCTCTATCATCTCCAGACCTCTTTCTCTGGAGACTGCGGGTCCCACAGGCTCGCTGTCAAAGGAGTCACATGATTTGGATCCTGCACAGAAGGAGGCAACCCATGAGCAAAGGGACAAGGCTGAGGACGGGACAGAGACATCTCACTCCAGCCAAATGTTTTCTCCCACAACCCCTGCTAAGACTCCTGAATCATCAGCCATATTGTCCTCTAGCCCTGTGGAGGAATCAGAAACTGCTGGTATAACAAATTCAGGACCACTGGGTGACACTACGGACAGAACCAGCCCTTCAAAGCACCCAGCTGCTCTGACGATGGATGAAGCAAACACATCACCATCGTCATCGCCTTCTGGAATCTCCCCTAAATCCTCCAGCTCATCCCCGTCTAAGGGCACGGCCCTCTCTTCACCACCTTCCTTCCAGATGCCAGCTCTTTTTAGCGGATTGAGGGTGTTGAAGAAAGGAGCAGTGGGTGATGAGAGGGAGACAGTATCAGAGATCAAGCAGAGGGAGAAGGATGCTGACCTTGCCCTGCTTAACCTGAAGAAGACCGTAAACAAAGCCAAGCTCTTCCCTGACCAAAGGTCAGCATCTCCGGCCAAGAGACAAGTAGAGCCTAAATCCATTGCTGATACTAAAAGCACAGTAATGGGACAGCTCAGTCATCTGCTTAAATCAGAAAGCCATGAAGACACCAAACAGTCAGATGGCCGCCAGGACTCTTCTCCTAAACACAGCAAGAAAGATGATGACAATGTAGAGGAGGTTGTAAGAGAGAAGCCCCCAGGCCCAGAGGTACTGACGTCCACACCTGAAAGACAGAAAACTTCAGACCTTGCCTATGAAACTTTCAGGAACATCTTTGGCCCCAAAACCGCCCCCAAGGATAAAACCGAGATTGTGGATCTGGATGCAGTGAAAAAGAAAATCAAGAATGATAAGGAGAATCTGCGGTCAATTTTTGAAAGAGCCTCCAAAACTCCTACAGAGGCTAACGTATGTAATATTACTCCTAAATCCACTTAAACAAAATGTCTTTGGATTTTTTAGTGCCTTTTATTTGCTCCTAAGGCAGGAGAAATGATGTATTATGCATACAAATATATACTTATCCTGTGCATTTGTTTTCTACCCATAGACCGAGGTCACATCCCCCGCAGACAGTGAGGACCGCACTCCAGGGCGGCTGCAAGCCGTGTGGCCCCCACCCAAAGCTAAAGATGAGGAGGAGAAGGTGGGGCTGAAGTACACAGAGGCAGGTGAGAACCTCCCACCTGTTGCTTTATACAGTGTTGCTTATAATAACTTCTGAGACCAAGAATGTTGGCAGAGGTTCATCCCTGTCAAGCCTACACTCTGACACACCTCACACTGATGTGTCTGTGGATAAAGGTCATTAGCTTTAGTGTCTTTGGAATTGATAGCTGGGATACTTGTCCTTGATTGAGTTTTAAAGGTACAGTGCATGGAATTTTCAGTCAACTCTTGCAAGTTGCAGCTGAATACCCCTCACCTCACCACATGAAAAAGAACCTGTGGTAGGCTTCAGTTTGTCTGGTCTGGACTAATGTAAACTGGACTTTTAACTCCAGTACTGAATTCTTGAACATTCACACTTCTCTTCAGTATCAGCAGCACGGTGTGAGACTTCCTTTTAATCCATTTAAGAACACAGGCTCTGAGGCTGTGTGGTAATGCTGCTGATCGTGGGAAGCATGGGTGGGTGTTACAGCTAAACATTAAATGGAATCAAGCACGCTCTGGGCAGCAAGCCATGTTTGGCCCACCTCTAAAGGTGTAATGACACAAATAGGGTCATGAGCACACATGGACTGATTCAGTCCTACAGCAAAAAGCCTTTCATTCATGGTCTGAGTACAGTGAGACTCTGCTGTAACAGCAGTGCAGCAGATGTTGGGTGTTCTCTGTATCTGATTAAAACCAGCGAGGGTGGATTATTCTGGTAGTTTGCTCGCAGGGATTGAGCTTTGCACTCGTCAAAAAGAATAAAGCAGAGCTAAAGTCCAGACTTTGAACATATAGATAAACAGACATGCATGTTCAAGTATGTGTCATACACACCTTTTATCTTTCCTTTATGTTCATATTTACCTTCCTCTTTCTCCTTTTCAGCACATGTATGACCCTATATCGTGTTGAGAATTAAGTTGCACGATGTTTATTAAGAATAAATACAAAACACTGACTTGGATTAATCATTTCCACAATAAACCTTTACTTCTTACAGCAGGTTGTGCAATGTATTGCCTGTCAGTGAGCGTGCAAACAGCATCATCTTCATCTAGGCATTGCATGTATATTTAGGTGAAGCTAATGGAAGGTGTACTGCTTGTAACTTAATCACCCATTGTGAAGTGAAACTACGCTGACGATCCCAGCATTTATGAGTGAGCCTCTAGAATAGGATGGTATTTATTTCCCACTGCTGTGGCAACCTGGTCATGAGGTGAATAATGTTGTTGGGTGACATTTTTACCTCACTGGATTTTTATCAGAACCAGCAGGTAAACCTGTCAGTATCTGATGCTTCGGAGGGACATAATGGTTTGTTATTTTCCTCAGCCAGCAGCAGAATCAAAACTGGTTGGTTGAGTGGTGAATAGAGTGACCTGCCCTTCTTTAGAATTTAGCCTCTGAAAACATATCTTGTTGTAATGGCCCTTGTCTTTATACCTCAACTGGACAGGGAGTCAACACTCGTTAACAATGTCAATATTTCAGGCAGAAGATCAACCTGTCTCTCTGTGTATAAGGGAAGCTGTGATCACCTTGAAAGAAGTCCACACTGAACACCTTTGTGTCTTTGTTCTCCCTTCTTCCAGAGCACCAGGCTGCCCTCTTGCAGCTGAAGAGAGAGTGTAAGGAAGAGCTTGAGAGAATGCATGTAAGTTCTCCTGTGACTTAAGCACACTCTTACTGAGTGCATGTTAAACAAATCAAAGAAGAAAGATTCTGGAGAAAAAAGCATAAGCAAAATTAGCGTATGATGCATATTATTGAAAAGAAGTTTAGCAGTAAATATTTGCCACAATAATTCATATGCAGTTTAATATCTGAGGCCCTGCATATGTACTCTTAACCGTAGTTAACTGCTCTGGACACAAGATGGCGCTAAGTGAGCATGAAATGAATCATGCTGCATGCTTGAATGTACTTGAAGGTACACTGTCAGTCAACCTATTTGTCATGGTAACTTTTGCAGTTGGAAAATGAGTGTTGTTTTTATTGCGCAAACTGGTAAGAAATGGAAGAAGAATCTGACTCTTTAAAACAACAAAAAACAACAACCACAACCACACTGTACATATTTTTTAATGGCATAAAATCTGAGATTTCAACTGACTGCAAAATGTCATATTTTTATTACTTATGATACTGACGTAGCTGTGAGGTCTCTTTAGTCTCATTATATAAAGACTTGTGAGATTTGTTTTAAAAGTGTCAGTGTTTAATTCAGTAAAAGCAGCGGAACAGTTTGGAACAGTGATTCACAGGTAGCTTTTTTTCGCCCGGTTGTGTTATTGTATAACATTGGAATACCAATGGGAACAGAGCTCTGGACATGTTACATAATTTGTACTACTGATTATTTTCTTCATGGACGGTATTTGTTGAAAAGCCTGAGCTCAGAATTGGTTTCTCAGCCTGTCGACTTAAATCCTTTAATTTGACTCTAAAAGGACTAATGCTGAGTCAGCCCACAAGTATGGTCAGAAACGTGCCTAATGCTATTTCTAAACTGACATGGCTTAATGAGGAACATGTGTATTTGAAAAAGGATCTTTTTGTCTTTTGTCTCAAATCAATACTTTGCTCTGGGTTGGGTTATTTTTCATTGTTTGAAATGTCAAATGAAAACTGCAGTTACCAGACTTTCAGAGTCAGATATTAACCTCAGCCTGGGAATACTTTAATGGAAATAAGTTTAAAACAGGTGGTGAGAAGAATGAATGACTCCAAGAATCACATGCATGGAAGAAAAATGACATTCTCAAATCAGAGTTCATTTAAGGAGACTCATTGATTGTTCTAGTTTATTATAAGATGGGCGACGACTGAAGCTCTGGGTTTGTTTTGTGTCTTACATCTAATCTTGTTCCTCACAGTCCGACTTTGAGCTCCAGATCTTCCAGCTGAGAGGCGAGCACGCTGTTTCAATCTCAAACCTGGAGGGAACTGTCACCAAGATACAGCGACAGATATCGTACTCTTCGGGTCAGCAGCCCCGTGAGCTCCGCGATGTTGCTGTGTCCACGGCAGACGACACCATGCTCAAGACCTGGCGCACCGTGGGCGTCCAGACAGACAGGGAGACCTTCATCAAAAGCCCTGAGGGTAATGGGGGTGTGCTGGCTCAAAGCCCCTCCCAGAACGCGCCGAAAAAACTCGACTTAGACTCAATCGGCCGCAATTTAAAAGTTGAAACCACCCCAGGAGCTCCAGCCCCTCCACCCCCGCCACCCCTCCCACCGGGCTTTTCAGGACCGCCGCCACCACCACCACCTCCTCCTCCGCCCCTGCCACCAGGCCTCTCAGGACCACCGCCGCCACCTCCTCCTCCTCCACCTTTACCAGGCATGGCAGGAGCTCCACCACCACCCCCTCCGCCACCTCCGCTCCCAGGAGGTGGTCCACCACCTCCGCCTCCCCCTCCTGGCTTACCTGGAGCTGGCCCTCCTCCCCCTCCACCACCTCCAGGCTGTGGCCCTCCACCTCCTCCCCCCATGGGCTTCGGTTTTGGCCAGAAAGTGGACAAGGCACCGCGGAAGCCTGCCATCGAGCCGGCCTGTCCCATGAAGCCTCTGTACTGGAACAGGATACAGTTACAGGACAATAAGTACGTGTAACCGCCTGATTTCCCTACCTCCACCAAAACAGTTCATTAACACAAAACTAGTGTGAAGGATGCAGTGTGGCTCATCAAAGAACCCCTGAAACCCGAAGATACAGAAATGTTTCTCTCACATTTTGTTTTTGAAATTGTGAAGAAACTCAATCCAATAAAATATTGGAAAACGCTCTTTCAAGCAATGTTAAAGATGGTGAAAGAGTGGTTGTTGTTGGTTGTCTTGGTTGGTTGGTTCTTCCCCCTGACTATGCACCAACAAAACTGAACAGTTCATTTCTATGACCCAGCCTGCATCCTTCTACCAAGTTTCATGGGAATCCTTCAAGTCATTTTGTGTAATTCTGTTTACTAACAAGCAGGTAAAGAAACACAGAGGGAGGGATCATTGTACAAGCCTTTACACCAGTCAAAGTGAAGGATTTATTGACCTCCTACCTGTTGTTTTGGGGGATTGCTGAGCATTGGAATTCAAAGAAGGTGATATGTGCACATCAAATATTCAAAGAGTCACGCTGCTGTGATTCCAGGGCTAATGAAGTCCTAAGCGTCAGTGAACCTGGTCTAATGGGGTCTCAGTCTAGACCTGAACATGTTTGTTGAGAGAGATATCAGAGATATGGCTGCTGCGCCACATTTCCACATCAGAGGGCTCTGTGGAGATACTCTGTAATTGTGACTGGATTATCTAGCCCATTTACAGTGGCTGTGGTTGTTGCCTGCACAGTGCCAGGCTTCCAGTTTTATGGCCTTGTATTTCCATGGCTGGGTTATAGAAGGAAACTGAGCTGTGGTTCCCACTCTCTCACTGGTCCGGGCCATTTCTTGGGGGGGGGGCTGTCTTGACTACACTACAGTAGTTACATGTCAGCTATAAATGTAGATGTAATGGGCCAAGGTAAGGGGCATGAGATGAGTCAGATGTTTGACTCTAGCTTGATTAACTTTTTGTCAATGCTTTGCGTAATGAGGAGGTGGACCGTGGGAGGTTTGAAAAGATGCCTGGTGTCAAAATGTTAGCCGACATGCAAAGTAACAGAAGGCAGAAAGAGGGACAGATTTTCTTGGGAGGCTGCGTAAAAAGGAGGGGAGTTAAAGAGGGGATTTAAATTCAATTATAGTCATAATCTGGTCAATTAGAAGGTTGTCTTGTATGGAAAGATTTCTTGGGGTTTGGATGTAATTTTCTTTTCCGAGCTAGTTTCCTGCACCGTCGGGTTCAGAGGCGGAGGCCAGTGAGAGGAAGAATCAAAGGAGTATTTTCGGGACAGCACCATTATGTCCTCAACAGAAAATATCTTGGCATTCCCAGATAAATACTCTCACCGCTGCAACAAGAGACCAGCTGCCTGCTAGGAAGACTTGGACTTAATTGACCCCAACTGAGTCACTGGAAATGCAGTTGATTGTGCTGATAGTTCAGCCCTGCCAGCGTTTGTGTTAGCGCGCTGGGTCCACAGTCGCTTTGTCACTGACTCTAAATGGGCTCGGACTCAGGGAGCTTGGCCTGAGTAATGTCATTAAATGATGACCTACGTTGACTGGGTTAGAGAGGATAGCAAAGGCTAAACCAGTAATTAGGCATCTGTGGAGTATTATAGACGTCATCATGCCACAGTCTTTCTTTACAATAAGTCTCTTTTTGTAAGTAGGCTGTTTATTGTGTCTGCAGATATTCTTATTAACAGACTTTGGGAAAGCAGGGACACATGTGTTGAGTTTCAGTGAACAAAAAAAAAGTTGGTGCGTAAACATCTCTTGACTCTAGACACCTCTTGTTCATATTTCTGCTTCCCTCTGTTTGTTTTGTCCGATGTTACTCAGCAACTTCTGGAACACGACATCCCCTCCCGTGTTCTCTCGTGCGCTCGTTCCTTTTGCTGGAAATGGTCCTTTTTATTGCAGAAACAACCGTGTCTTAATCTTTTGTTATTTTTATCACCTAGCTCATAAACAGTGCTCTTTTTTTTTGGGCTAAAACCGTGCAGCCATTCCTGCCAAGCACTGGCTGGGACAGGGAAATGGAAAATGGCAAACAACGGGAGAGGTAGAATAAACATCCAATAATCGCGCCACAGAAAAAAGCACACACGTTGTTTAGCTTTGAGTAGCCAAGATGTTTCTAGAATGCATTGCGAGGTCAGAAGACTGTTGTTGTGATTGTGATCCCATTTTTGTTTTTAAGGCGCTGCTTTAGTTCAAAATATGAGAAATACAGCACAGGCCTAAATCTGTGTTTCCTTTTGTAGCAACAACACCCTGTGGGGCTCTCTGGAGGAACCAGACATCCTCAACACCAATGAGTTTGAGGATCTTTTCTCAAAGGCCACACTGCAGATGAAGAAGAAACCGCTGGCGGACAGCTACGAGAAGAAGACCAAAGCTAAGAAGGTAAATCCAGTTCTCCACTGCTTCTCCACAGCCTGTGTTAGGGTCTCTTTTTCATCTGTATGTTTTGATTGTTTCTTGCTACAGTCGCTTTGTAAGCATGCTTTCTTGATCCTTTTTGTTTGGAAAAGAAAGAGTTGGGTCTTTCTGTGTGGAGTTTGCATGTCCTCACTTTGTGTGAGATTTCTCCCAGTATCCTATCAGTTATTGGAGACATTGTCTATAGGTGTAAAAAAGTGTTGTGAGTGTTTGGGTATTTATATATGTTGTATGTATATATGTATGTTGATGACAAGTCCAGGAAGTATCCTGTTTCTCTAGCTTCCCCTGAAGGATAAGCAGTGGATAAATAATGGATAAAGGGCATTTTTCTGCTGTCATGTTCAGTAATAATACAAACACATAAATAACTGTACAATTGCAGTTGTAAAGTACTTCACTGGACCTGGCCACAGAGAACTCTTTTATGTGTGTGCACTTTATTTTTTTCCCTTTGGCAAACTGCGTGAAGTTGTAATCTAGAAATGGCTGCAAAATTATGGTGAAAAACATTTTTTTTCTTCTGGACAGGCTTTAAAGTTTGTGCTCAAGATGAAAGTAATAAAATCAGCAACGATGTGCTTTCAGCCAGATTGATCTCCAGTACCCCGACCCACCAAAGACAGTTGTTGATGTCTTGTCAAATGTTGCAACTCTGCACTTCCACGCTGCCGCCAGCCCCGAGTCAGCATCCTGGCTGCCTGGTGGTCCTCACAGGGACGTCCGAGGAGTTAAAAATCGGCCACTGCCCCAGTCTCTCCCCTCAAAATCTATACGCATCCCCTGTTCTGATCAATTTGTCAAGGCTCCACTCGGCTCCTTGATCTCCATGCTCACATCTCTCCATTCAGTCTGGTCACTCTAAAGCAGCAAACTGTCCAACATTTGATCCAAGTCAGACAGCCACATCCAGACACAAATCCTGCCAACTGTCTCCTGGCTGGGATTACGTCAGCCTGCAAGATGTTTGACCCCACTAATGGAGCACTGCTGAAACACATCCAAAAACTATAGCGTTCAAAAGGAATAGCTATAACCAACATATCATTTGGTGTTTTTTTTTATGAAAGAAGTACCTGTATTGTACTCTGGCTGAAGTTTATATCTGTGTTTAGACGTACGTGAAAGCAGAAGAATTCCAACTGAAAGAGTCGCCAAAAATATAAGAAAGTTGTTTATGTGATCATTTTTTATCTGTGAATGTTTATACTCAGAGCTAAGAGGAAGAAATCATTTGAAAGAGAAATCATCTGAGTCACCACCTGATGAGAGGTTCAGCTGGTGAGAAGGTGAGGAGAAAGATGGAGAGAGAGAAAGAAAGATATATTGATTGTCCCCTGATAACTGCATTAAAGGACATAAACAGGATTCCTCCCTGTTAGTCACTGGGACATAGACCTAAACTAAAAAATAAAAATAAACACACACAATGAATAAATTATTGCCAATGTGCAGACTCTTAATTAGCTATTGGTACAAGAAAGCTACCTTTTGTATTGGGGATATTTTGGCTTCATCTCAATAAGAGGATTGAAGTGGAGACATGTCATCCATCTTAAGTAGGGAGCAATTAGAGTGGTACTGATGAGAGTTACGACTGAGTTGAGGAGGCCTAGATCTTGGGGATTGAACAGGAGAGAAGCAAAAGGTGATGGTGAACATGGAGAGGAGGTTTCAGGGTCACTCAAGCATAGATTCTTATTAAATGGAAGTTTAATTTGTAACCCACAGCCAATTTGCAACCTTCAGAATATAAAAGAAGTAATAATAGATAGATGGATATTCACGCAACTGCTGAGTCATATTGGGAAGGATTGGTCATATTACATCATCTGGACCATGTCTATTTCAGAGTATAAATCTTTTTTTATACTTTCAGACCACATCACACGGCCTACCTGCCCCGCTGCCTGTGTCAGCACAGACTCCACGTCTGAGCAGGATTTATCCCCAGTGTCATCTTGCCAGGAAATCTGTGTTTTGATCTGTGTGTGAAGGAGTGTGTTTCAGATGCCATTTTTTTGTGTGTGTCTGTGTATGCATAGGCATGTGTGCGTGTTTATATGTGTGGTGCAGTGCACGTGTGTGATGACAGCACATCCTCACGAGCCATTATGCACTTGCTCAGAAAGTGTTGCCAGATCATGTTAACACCACAGCCCCAGGCGCCGAGGGAAAGGAATGCATGTACATTATGCATATGAGCCACCTCCCCACTTTCCAGCAACTCCTCGCGCCAAAAAGTTTCAACTCAGCCGATATGTACATGAGCGTGTTAATCTTTGTCATGTGTGCCGTAGTGGAAAAAAAAAGAAACAAAAGCTCTTGTTTACACTGGAGCCCTTCTCCCTCTGCTGATTAGCATATCAAAGCCGAGGAGAGGACATAGAAGAGAGCCCTCCCGCTTCAGCAGACCAGAACAGAAAGGACCGGACAGGACTAGGGGTATAATTGCAGGCATGTGGCTCCACTCCACTGGCTTGAGGAGGAAGTGGAGACAGAGCACCTATAGGAGAGCTGGTGGTAGGGGGTGCAGAGAATGGGCATGTCAGTGCGTTCTTGATCAAGGGATGAGCAGGGAGGGTGATGGGGAAGGTAAATGTGCTGTAGAGTGTGCACGTGCGCAGTAAAATGTCACTTTCCTTTACCCATATAAATCAAACTTGTATTAAGTTGAGACAGTGGATCTCCTTAAACAAACAGCAGCTTTACCCTGTTTATGGCAATGACTCGCAAGCAATCACACTGCGTTTATTTGAAGCCATATTTGAAGCCTTGGCTGTGACCTGGGCGGGTGGGTGTAAGATTAACACCGCTGGGTGAGACTGGGGTTGCAGGAGGTGGATATTGATGGGAAGTCTCAGTCCAGTTGTGAGCGTAACATCTGTCTGCAGACAGATAGTCAAACAGGCAGTCGGTGAGGAGCGCGGCCGGCTACTCAGCTGTGGCTGTGTAAACTATCCGCTGGGCTCCAAACCTGCGGCGGCCTGCCCACGTCGTCTTAACATCAGCCACCTGTCTCGGCTCAAAAGACTCCCACTGCCCGATTCCATCGCCCTGTTTATTTTCTTAGGCTGCTCGCTGTCTCTTCTCCTCTTTCTCCTGACCTGTTATTCAAGAGTATCACATGATGTCCTCTAGTTCTCTTTCTGACCACAGGAGAGAGGCATCAGCTATTGATGTCCAACCTGTCTCAGCATCAGCATCCCACTCTTGGCCCAAACTGTTTGCATGGCTGAAAGCAAGCGTCCGGCATCAGTTGTCCTTTCACATTAACTTAACTGTTTAGGCTAATTGGCGAATTCTGCAGCCGCAGTGAGCAGCAAGGGTCCCCATGCTGCTTTTAGTGTGACCCATCCAAAATAGTTAATTAGAGGTGTTGGGGAAAGCCTGGTGCTGCAGCCGTCTCCAGTCCCCAGAGTGGGAGATCCCCAGCAATCCAGGTAATAGAGCTGGAAGCAGCATGGCACCCACTAACGCGCTGTAATGCAATACCCACTTCTAAGGCTTCTGCTCTCCAGCTCCCACTGGACAGCCCAGTAGCCGACAACGCAGTAATACCTAATGAAGAAGCCTGACACATTAACTTTTAGAGCGGGGCTTTACCTTGCCAAAACTCTCTCTGACTTTACAGCTAATTCAGTCATAAGTAATTGTGACCATGTGTAGGCAGAAATAAAAATCCTGTGAATTTATAGTTTGTTATAAAAGCCCGGCTTCTCCGCGCCTTGCTCTTCGAGACTGTCCTTTTATGGTGCCACTTTTGCCTTTGTACTTTCACTGCGACTTGATATTTTTTGATTATATCTCACACATGTTCTCCGGCAAACGAGAGGAGGTGCTTTTCTGTTTGACTTTGCTCCCTCATTGATGGAATTTGGCAAAGTGTGTCCCCACTATGTGTGTGTGTGTGCTTCCCAGTCCTTTGCGTCACGATGATGGGTTATGACAACGTTTGTTGATTAGTCTGGTCGCTTGGGTCAAACCAGATGATTCCCAGCCTTCTTAGACGAACCGTCCCTCCAGGCGGTCTGTCGGGCTCATCATCGATCATCTGCCTCCACAGCTGGGGAAGTGACTAAGGGATTTTTTTTTCGGGCTTCATGTTTCAAAAACGATCTTTTTATCTGTTCTTGTATTTGTTTTGCATTAGTGTTTGTGAAAAATTGAACAGATGTTAAATGAAGGAAGAAAAAGGACCTAGCGATGTATATGAAGCTGTATGCAGAGGGTTTGTAATCAGCAGTATTATTTGTCGAAATTTGATCAGAATTGACGTTTAAAATAACTTTAGAAAAATGCATTGTTTCACATTTTGTTGATGCTTTACACATTTCTGTTTTTCAGATTATCAAGCTGTTGGACGGGAAGCGTTCACAAGCAGTTGGCATCCTCATATCCAGCCTGCATCTGGAGATGAAGGACATTCAACAAGGTGAACATTTTTTAGATGCTTGAGTACATTATGGTATTATCATCATTTTTGTCCCTTTCGAGGAAGGAAGATTTTACAGCCTGCTTTACGATGAATTGATGATGAAGTCTTGATAAAGAGCAGACAGAGAAACTGACTGCATGGACTGACAACTCTGCCTCCAACTGACAGCCACTCATTTGTAGCCAGAAACCCTTGATTTGAAAAGTGAGCATGTTGAAAGCAGCAATTCATTTTTTTCTATCAGGCTGCGTGTCGTCCCTCAGACACTGCCTCAAATCAGATCACCATCTTCTTCACGTGAAGAACCGAATGGATTGATTGCATACTTGGTGGTTCCGTGTGAAAGCAGGCGCGTGTGTGACAGTCCAAGAGGCTGCATGTCTGTGTAAACACATAAAACGTGTGTTGGGGACAGCGTAGATGGGCCAGGAATTGCTCCTGTCCTGGGACTGCGGCGGAGAGTGCCTGCCGCCTGCTAGTCTGAGCACGCGGCCAGCAGATCTGTTTATTGTAGCAAGTGACGGTTTCCACAAGCCTAATGGGACTGACACCCCACTAATGATCTAAGCATGTACAAAACCACCTTCTGCAGTTCGCAGACACTGCCCTACCACATAAAACCAACTCAAACACAGGCCAAACGGCACACAGCACCAGGACACCCGTTTGTTGAGACTCCCCCCCCCACACCCGCCAACCCCTGCTTTCTTTTCAATCCCTTCCTCTGTGTGTAAGTGTCAGTTAGCAGAGGTGGTTTGGTTAAAAATGGCCTGATCACACCCAGCGTGAGGCTGCTTCCTTGCGCCTTAATGGGAGGTGAATGGGAAATGGACAACTTGGATTTGACAATGAAGGACAGCACCTTAACAAGCACTTCTAAGGGTTCTAGTCCCTTGCCTCTGCTGCTTGCCTTCCCTTTGTTGCCAAATTAAAAGGACATGGGACATGTAATGTAATTAGAGCTACTAGGGAGAGCGGGGAGGAGGGGAGCGGAGAAGGCGAGAGAGAGAGAGAGGGTCAACTGCACCCGCTGGAGTGACGGAGGGACCTCAAGGGCCACCATGGTTCAAGGGCAAGGAGAGGCTCTCCCCCCACACACCACCTCACCGCACGCACACAAACACACACACACACATACATATGTTCACACACCACACACACCCTTCCACACCAAAGCCGATGACTGAAAAGTGGAAGGAGAGGGTGTGAGGCGGTTGGCAGTCTGGCTTTGATCTGTCGGTGTGGAGAGATATCCGGCTCCCCCTCGGATCAGAGTGCTCCTGTGCACACTGGAGCAGGCCCCCCTTTGGTGTGTGATTGACGGCTGCATGGCTGAGGGACTGAATAATCCACTCTAATAAGATGTAGGAAATGGACCTCCAGCGTTCTCTCTGATCCAGACGTTGGGAGCACATTGACAGCTTCTCTGCAACAGCAACAGCTGGGAACCAGAATGCAAAGCATTACCTTGTTAGCTGGGAGCAGTGAGACTGAAACGAGACTGTGGCAGTGTTGTCGCTAGAACTCTTCCATTTACTTTTATGAGTACTGATGCCAAAAAGTAGAATAAAGTAACCACAATTATGAGTTCGTAGTAATTTGATTAAAACATTAAAACAAGAGGGGAAAACTCCCTATCTGCCCCTTAATACTCATCTAAAGTTTTGTTCTGATTTATTTCTTACCAGGCGCAATCCCTTCAACCCGTGTGGTGGAAATCAGTTTGGGAGTTTTTGTGTTATTCTGCTTAGGAATAAACCAACCAGAAGGGTGCCGAGGGAGAGCACAAGTAAAAACAAAACCAATAACTCAACAATTAAAAGTTTCACAGGCAAAAATTGCGAACATTCTCAGCTCAACATAAATATACCTCATATGCTGCGTCTACCCTGCTATATGCTTTACTACAATGCTTTAGAATATGATCCCAACTCCATACGTATAGAAGTTTGAAAGCGAGTTACTAGGTGGTAAATTGTTACGTGTCAGTTCTTGGTCATGAAATCCTTTGTGGACACCATCAGCCAGGCAACTGTCAGCTGATCCAGGAGCACTGGAGCCATCCCTCCCATCACGCTCCCCCAACCCTAACCCCCCCCCCACTAAGCTGTAAACCTGTGACACCTCTCAGACACAGACCAGGAGTCACTTTCTTTTTCTTTTTTGCCTTCCCTGGGTACTTTGGATATGACTATTTGAGTTAAGTTAAACATCTCAAAGCATCTGAATTTATTGACTCCCTCCTCCTCTATTTCCTCTTCTTATTTGCTGCTGTCCTGCACTCAGGGAAAAATCATTACATTAGACATTGGCGTTGTGGTCCCAGAAAGTATTTTTAAAGTTTTATGTTTTGAGCCGAAGGAAGGAAAGAAGGAAGGAAGTGGAGTGTTGGCTAACAGTTTGTGTAAGTTTGTGGATAAAAGCATCAGCCAAATAAAAAGTAATGTAAAGTTGTCTGAGGCGCAGCATACCCCACATACCCCCCCCCCCCCACAGCCTGGCTTCACTTTCAGCTGTACCACCTCAAGCTAATGTACTGCATTAGCTGTATGATTCTTGGTAATTGATGATGTGGTGCGGTGCAATGTAGATGTGAACGGACACATGGTTTTGCTCAAGTTGCTGTAATTTTTTGGTGTGGTTGATACTTTTTCATTCTGATGCAACAGAAAAGGATGTCGTGGTACAGTTCACTTCAAGTAATGATCTGTTAAGCAATCATCAATACAATTGCATGAATATTATCACATGTTTACTTTGTTCGTCAGGAAAACAAATTAGTTTGAAGCGCTGGCAGCACTTAAAAGGCAGCATGCTTTGGCCAAGGTTATATCCACTTCTAAGACTGACTGTTTGTAATGGATATCCTTACTGTTCCAGCTGTCCTCACTGTGGACAACTCTGTGGTGGATTTGGAGACGATTGAAGCATTATATGAAAATGTAAGTAAGGAGGAAAAGCAAAATCATAATCATAGGATTACGATGGGATTATTTTTTTCTAATCCAACGTAAAATATGTGGTTTATGGGTTTTGTTGAGCGTTTTGTTTGTTTTTAATATGTGAACATATTTATCTGTCTTGTGTCTCTTGACAGAGGGCCACCAGTGATGAGATGGAGAAGATAATGAAGCATTACAAAGAGTCAAATGAAGATGAAGTGAAACTGTTGGACAAACCTGAGCAGTAAAATCACCAACAACTCCAACATTAAATCTATATAATCTCCACTGTGTTTTAGAGAAATGACAGAGTTTTGTGCTGATGTGCAACCATTAAATTAGTTGAATAAATTGATAAACATTTCATAGATGACATCATGGCACAAAGTGATTAATATTTAATTTTTTCAAGGCAAAATTTACTTCAGCTCTTTGGTCATATTTGTGCTATTTAAAAAAACTAATTGGTCAAAAAATATTTTATTTCTCTTTTTTAACACGCACATGCATATACTGTAAAAAAAAAAAAAAACATCGACACGTTGAGGTACCAGTTGCTTTTCCGTCAAAAACATTTTCTACCACTGTGCAGACATATGCTTTAATGAACATTGCTTCAGTAGTTCAGTGGTTCCTGTCAGGGTCAAGTAGTTCGGGCCAGTTAACGAGGCCCGGACCCAGCGGTGCCGCTCAGCCTGGCCTTCCTATTTCCATGTTTGACCAGAGCTGTCACTACGGCTGCCTGAGTCATCCCTACTCAGTGTCTAATCACACAGGATGTTACCGCTCCGCTCCCCTCCGACACGGCACTGTTTACATAAGTCGTCCTGCATCAGGACAGAGCTACCTTTGATCAGTCTCTGTGCGCCGCTCGCTGCTTTCCCTCCACCCAACCCTGTGGACCTTTCAAACCCAGCCGAGCAGCACTGCTCATGACTATCAGCTGCCTCTCACTGCCTGTGAACGCAGACTTTGACTCAGTCAGCCCAGCATTGGGAAGCTCAGCCTGCCAAGGCCCCAAAATAGTTCTTCCTGTTAGACGTTTTGTTTAATTTTGCCATGACACATCACCCACCGGCCTCCCACCGGCCCCCCTTTTTTGTTTTCCAGGTTTCTCTACGAGCTCTCCCAGATCCCTGACTTTGCTGGTCGGGCCCACTGCATCATCTTCCAGTCAGTTTTCCTCGATACCATCGCCTCCATCCGTCGCAAGGTGCAGATCATCTCCAATGTCAGCAAAGTAAGAACACCACGTCAGCAGACCAACGGAATAATGTCATTGACTTACATGAAGGGTTAGTCACTCAGACTGGGCGTGTGTGTGTGTGTGTGCCAGGAGCTGCTAGAGTGCAACAGTCTGCGGGATATCATAGGTCTCGTTCTGGCCTTTGGAAACTATATGAATGGAGGGAACAGGACGAGAGGCCAGGCTGATGGCTTTGGACTGGAGATCCTCCCCAAACTAAAGGACGTCAAGAGCAGAGTAACCACTCTCTTAAATTCATGAGTCAAATGTTACCAAACTACCATAATGTCTCAGTAAATACACAACATTACTTGTGTGTTCCTCAGGACAATTGTATGAATCTGGTGGATTATGTGGTTTTATGCTACCTACGCAACTTTGACAAGGTTAGGTGCTGTCAAACAATAAAAATAAAAACTCTTAATTCCTCTGCATCTCTGTGCTCTACACTCTTATAATTGCGTTGGTTTTTCAGAACGCCGGCACAGACAAGAGTGTGTTCCCTCTGTTGGAGCCTCAGGATTTCTTCCAGGCTGCTCAGGTTAAATTCGAAGACATCACCAAGGACCTCAGGAAGCTGAAGAGAGATCTAACCGGTAGGAAATACCCTTTAACTGTGTAGGAAAGTTAACCTGCATGCCTCATTGCTTTTTTTTTGCTTACTTCCATTGTAAATCAATCAGTGTAATTGTATACACTTCCATCTTTCACCAGAGCAGTTTACATGTAAATGAACATCCTATTACCCTGAGCAGAGCAGGCTGTGGTTCAAGACCTTGGTTGGCCCGAGGCAGCTTTTCCTTGTTTCCAGACTTCGCATCAGCCATGTCACCATGACACCACAGCTTCTCCTCTTTCCAGCCAAAAACACATAGTTATTCCTTCGTGAAGAGCCCAAAAACCAAATTGCCGCTCATCGAGGGAAGTGACAACTAGCTGACAAAATCACTTTTCTTAGGCTCTGCGCTCAAAGTGTCAGGGCGCCGATCGACTGGAGTGACCCAGTGAGCCAGCCAGTCAGTCTTGGCCGGGGCCAAGGTTAAAGGCGATGCCCCCCTGTGCCCCTGGTGTCTGTGGTTATTTAAATCAACCAATAATACGGCATATGAAAGCAATTAGATATGCTCCACGGCTCTCCCCTACGTTTTTTAGATCGCTGTTAAAGCCCTCTCCTCTCTGACCTGGGGGAAAAATACAAAGAGTCTACAAAAGCACCCAGACCCACCTCAAGCTGTCACTCATTTATTTGGGTTTTTCCTAAGGAAGACCCGAAGACAATAAATGCAACATAAGGGCCCTTGTATTTGATCTCTGCTGCAGCACAGTCTGGCACAGTAGTCCTCTAGGGTATTAGCCTCACAGGGCGAGTTGGATGGTGGATGTGCTGAGCTGCACCTATGACTCCCACCATTTTTATCCTCTCTAGCCGCCAGGAATAAATATTTATGCCTGGCTATTATAAACCAGACTAAAGAAAGCAACTGGTCTTAATTATAACTCTAACACAGATCACTTCCCTCCACATTGTGTACAATTCTGAGAAGCTCACACGCTCAATCTCACTTTGATCTCACCGGGCCGTCTGCCCCTCACCTGATCCTGAGGTGGCGGCTGCCGCGGTGGGCTGTGTCTTGCCCTCCAGCCTTGGGTCAAAGGTCAGGAGACTCCGTGCCAGCAGTCAGACATTCATCCCTCTTTCCTCTCCTATTATTTTTCATCGTGGATACATGGTTTCCCTTACTTTCTTAAACTTCACGAACTGTGTCGCACCTAAGTTTTCTGCGTGGTTCTGAATGTGTGTCTGCAGCGTCTCGTCAGCAGTGATGCTCGGGAGCCGGTCCCCAGCCGCACGTCTGCCCTCTCCTTCACTGGCTTATGTAGAAACATGATCCTCTTTAGATGGGGCTTCCTGTTTGGGGAGAGGGTGATGACCTCTCCCTGCGCTCTGTGAGAGGGATGACTGGGGGGCCACAAGCACCTAAACCTACTGTAGGACTCATAAAGACAAAAATACTCTGCTCTGTTTCCCCCTCAGATCATGTATAGTAGTGCCTCCAGTCGTTAGTAGTCAGCCCCTCAGACTGATTATATTTAGGTTTGTGTACAACTTAAACTCAAGGAGTCACAAATCCCACTTGAAGTTGCATTTACAGGTTAACACTTTAAGACCAGTGAGTATCTAACATAAAGATCCCTTTAACAGCCAGGTAATTGGACCTGACAGAGAGGCAGGGACGCTACCGAATGAAATAGGATCAAATAAAAAGAAACAGTCAGAGCTCATTTGCTGCTCAGGGGAGTTTAGTGTTTCACAGAAGACCTGGCTCGGGTCAGGCATTCATCGCTGTGGCAAATCAGACAGTGTCCTGATTTTAAATGGCCTTTAATGTCAGGTTCAGGCAGGGCCTTTACCCTGAGGTCCATTTTACGACGGAGGCTACACTCAAAGGGCCATGTGTGAAGTCGACGGGCTGAGGTGCCTTCGCTGGCTGTCTGACAGAACCAGGCCAGAATATTGAGAAATGTCTCAGTTTTTTAATCAATTAGTTTCGGTTATGACCAAAGAACACAAGAACAAATCTGACTGTATCTTTTCCTCCTGAATATATCCTGAACAAATGCAGCAGCCTGATTTTAATCATTAAATTAATCATCCAGAGATATCGATGCTCCCTGCATTCAGATTTGAGGCTTTAGAGCTGATGGTAAACAGTTTGAATTATGAGGAGCACACAGTAGAGAGGAGGTCTTACCTTTTCCTACTAAGGCAGACTCTTGGCTGACCTCACCACGGGGTAACAGTAGACTTCATCCCAGTAGAAAGCAGAGCTGGACGTCTGACGGTCTGCTGGGAACGAAGATAATTGGGGATAAGAGAGAGACTTCACTTTCCAGGTATAAATAACTGCAATATGCACTGAAGCTGGAACACTGGACTGTCTGAACCTCTGATAAAATGGCAAATATTTTCCAAAGCTCCCCAAAAATGTTGTTTACAACAGGGATTAACAGGTCCTCCCTTTGTTTCTATGTACAGGCATTCTTAGATTTGAGTTTAGTTCTTTTGAATATCAAAATGAAAAAGATCTTGGATCTGTCCCTGTGTTTCTTTCTATTTGTTTAAACTTGTGTACAAACAAATTAACTACCTAAGTAATAGACACCTATTTGAAGAAGAAGAGACGGGTGTATTATTTATTCTTCTCTCTCTTCCCTGCAGTCGTTGTCATTTCCTCCGTCAGTGTTTATGCATTATCACGATCCAGAGGTTGCAACAGGAGGTGAATATTCATCAAACAAATCTTGCGGCGATCCACAGGCTCCCCAAACACAGTTGTGTATTGTTGTAGTGTGCTACAGTGTGGGCTCTTGTTCGCTGTGGTGAAAATCTTAAGTACATATTGACATCAGAGTTAACCACACTGGGCAAGTCCTGGATCAGAAGTCTGAATCACTTGTTTGTTTTTCTTCCCATTTACTCCACCGCCACCTTCGCCCCCTCATATTGTCCAAAACTGTGTCATTGGTTGTGACGGCTTGTGTTTTTCCCCCTCAGAGACGCTACGGTAGATGCTTGAGCACCTCAGGATATCAGCTCTGATCGTCGCCGACTGTTACCCTTATTGTGACTTCCTCTACCGGTGGCTCTTTGTTCTTGGCTCTCGAGCTCACATTTCCTCGAGTTCTGCTGGTTTGCCGTCGTCCATAAAGCACTGTTCAGTAAATCAGTTAAAGTCATCAGGAGGCTGGTTTAACAAGTGATTTAGAGCCACACACAAATCCATTATATTGGTTCAGTTATTAGAATAAATGTCAATAGTGGGAATGATGTCTCTGACCTTTTAGCACCCCGGCGGTAAAAATGCTGAGTCCACCGTCTGTAATCTCATCTGTTTTCCCTGTGTAGTAGCAGTGGAAGGCCATTAAAGATCGGAGCTCTGTCTGCCATCATTATCCCATCTGTCTGTGGTGGGAAACCCGTCCCCTGTGGCTTCATGACTGGACACAGTGTCTGATGGCGGAAACTGTGCCACCAGCAGCAAACAGCCGAGTGTTTCCGCCTTCATCTCGGCCATGAATGTAACAGATGCTGCTACAGTACTGAAGCCATTGGGCAGAATTTACCAGTTCACAGATACAGAGGATACGTTATATACACACATTTGTAATGATTTTATTCTAAATAATATATTCTCTTTTTAATCATCTTTTAATCACAAAAAACTATATCTCAAATATAATCTCTATCTTCGAAAATTCACTGAGCCCAATTAAACCAGAGTCAAATTCTTATTATGTGTCAAATGAAGCTAACGCTTATTCTGAAATAATTTAATCCAAACAAGTTTGTTGTTGTCACTGGTTGCTATGGAATTACAGGATTGAATTTTGTTCAGCTCAACAGATGAACGTAGATTTCCATAATGGGCCACGTTTATCATAACTAAACTCATTATAATGTGGTTATAATTGCATTATTAATAATAATTATTATTATCCTAAATCCTGAAACTTCTGACACATTTTTACTCCAGTTGTGGCAAAAAAAATGAACTGAAATGAAGGTCCCCAAGTCCTTCAGTTTTGTGTTGAATTCTGCCTCTGAAAGCATATCTGCAAAAAATGTATCATCACTCCAAGACAATGTTTAAAACCACAGCTTTTAGTTTTTTTTTTTTTTCTTTACAGCTGCTGTGTTTTTGTGGGCTTCCTCCTTGTGGCCTTCGCTGTCTGGACCACATTTGGAAGAGAGCCGCCTCTAAATTGTAGACTTGATCTTTTAAACACTGTTTTAATGGTTCCTTTAGAGTTGGGGGATTTCTGGTAACAGGAAAAGTAGTTTGTCCAAACAGGATATTTTGGTTGTCATGTTTGTATGGTTGCTTATTTCAGTTTGTTTTTTTTTTTTATTTTGAAAACTGCTGGCTCTCTCTGTCCGTTGGTTTAAAGACCGTCCTGGAATCCAGACGGCGAGGCTGTACGTAGTTACTCTTCGCTTTTAATGCTCAGGCCTCGTGTTTCCTGTCTGATTTATTAAGACATCCAATAAATAAAAGATGTAAAAGATGTCATAGAGCGAGTTTACCGAGCTGCAGGTGCACGCGGCTCCACATGCGAACATGTGAGAGCCAAGCTCAGATCTAAAAGCAGAGACGCAGTGAAGTGAGACAGCGGCCAGACCTGTTAATGCTCTTGTTGTGTTGCGGAACAATTTAGCTATGCAGTCATAAGCAAGTTAAGGTATTTATTGCCGCCATTAATGACTTACAGGTTGGAAGAATGTGCCAAAGTTCTTTCACCAGGCGTCTGTGTGTAGTAACCCGGTATAGCAGTTGAGAGGAAATGGGGAAGGTTCGGCTGGAACATGCTCAGTCACGTCTGTTTCCTCTGAGCTTGTGTGAGTTGATTCATTTGGCACAGTGAAGAAAATCCCATCCACAAACACAGCAAACACATCTGCTGTGGTCACATGCTCACACAACACCGGATACGACACACAACTTTATTATCCGCTGTGGATAAACTCTGGACTGACTGAGGTCTAACTAACTAAGTGAATTGATAAATAAACAAAACAGCCTCTTGTTTGAAAATCCAATTAAAAGCACTCTCTGTTTTTACCTCAGGCTAACACGTTTCCTTCTATTACCTCACCAAATAAAATCTGTTTTGTGTGAAACATAGATACATGTATGCATTATTTTGCTCAAATTCTCATTTCTTGCGCAAAAGACGACCGCCCCCTCCCCTCCTGTTTCACATGGTCGCGTCGTATTCTTCACCACGTTGATTAAACTTGACATTACATTATCGATCAATTTCCTCAGTTTGAATTATATCCTCTAAAGACTGTTTTACAATCTTTTGGTTAATTTTGCGCCCACAACTTTAAATCGACCCTTCTCTTTTTTCCTGCGCCTGTTAATCATGTCGGCCCGCTCTCTGTTCTGCTCTCTCCCGCAGCCTGTGAGAAAGATGTGCAGAAGGTGTGTAATAACTCATCAGAGGGAAACCTGCAGCCCTTTCAGCAGAAGATGGAGGGATTTATCTCTGCAGGTGAGTGAAGCCAAGGGTCCTCCTCTTTTCTGTAGAAAACCTGTAGACGAGGGTCTTTAATGAAACATTAGTCCACATATGGTGGACTGGATACATCACTCTGAGCTGTGCAGATTTAGACCATGTTATATTTACCCTGAAGTTGTAAAAATGTAAAAGCTGAAGTACCTGAATTAATGATAATGAAATAATCTTTTATAATAGTGTAACATGTAATATTAAATCTAATCAAGCTGCAGCAAATTTTTCTAACTTATAATCATCAGTCCCTTTTCAATGAGTTATTATAATGATTAAAATCTCCTGGATCCAACCCTTTATCCAGATCCACTCCAGCATTTAATGAGTACTTTCTTGGCTCATGTCCTATCCCTCAAGTTTCATGAAGATGTATTCTGCAGTTTTTGTATAATCCTGCTCACAATCTAACAAACAGGCAAACAAACTGAGGGACAGTGGTGAAAACATAGCTCTCTTGGGTGTTGTGACAGCACGGAGATTGAGACACAAAGTGTTAAGTCGCCCGCAAGAAATTTTACTACTGTTAAGTCGCTCCGCTTCCACTGATATTTCTACTTCTTCCCACCGACCGAGTCAATTCCACTTGTGTCAATCAGAGGAAGGGATAAGTTGATTAATCTTCTCCCGCTCCCTTTGAATCAAAGACGGTGACACGGGCTCAAGTCATAAGATAGATGTTTGCCGTCAGTCTCTCTTTTAAGCCGCTCTGATTCATGTAAAGTTGTTAAGAGAATTCTCACTGACTTCAAAGATGAAACATTGAGTCGGACAGCTGAGGGGGACGTCATGAAACTGAGCTTACAGATCTAGAAAAGCTCTGTTTCACCCACACGCTCAGCATGGGAGCTTTACAGAGAGGAAGGTATAATTATGTTTTTCTTTTGAGCCATGTTAGACAGTCAGCTGGGTGGCACAGGGTATGTCTGTCTGTCTGTGTGCTTGTGTTTATGCGTGTGTGTTTGTCTTCTTGCTGAGTGCGGGCGTCTCTGTGCTCTGTAAGACAGCATGAGGACAGGAGTCTACAGGCCTGTAGAAGGGATCACATTGCCTAACAGGGCTCTCATGTACTCTCAGTTGCCATAAAGCTGGCAGGACATCTCTGGCCGCGGCCTTGTAAAGACTGGCCGGCCTCAGTGGATCGGGCCTGGGGACCACCGGGACGGGGGCACAGCTTCCCCTGACACACACTCACTGTTTGTCCCCTCTCTGACCCAGAAACAAGTGATGTCCGACTTTCTTTCATCCAAATCTATACCGTCAACACTATCTATACTCTATCTAGCTGCCACTTCACTCATAACATGAAGTGTTCCTTCTTACTGGAAAGAAACTGCAGGTTGATGTGATGAGAATTCCAAGAATTCCTGCGTTGACTGTGTACACATTTCCATGAGTTACACCTCGCTTCCTCTTAAAGTGATGAGACACCTATTTGGTTATTTCACCAAAGTTGTTATTATACATTAACCTTCCTTTGTGTTCCAGTGGATGCCATGACAGCATCCAAGTTTGCCACCGTCACATCATTAGATCTAGTTTGTGAATAAACGAGCAAGAGTCGCAGCTGCAGGCACACGCCATGTTTTTTTTTTTTCCTTTCCTCATCCTCATCGTCCAGATGCCATGCACACGTCTCCGATCCACACAAGCGGATCGCTGTCTGTTTAAAATTGCAGAATCACCAGTGCACATGTTGAATGTAAACCCATGTCTTGCTGCTCCTGATGAAAACATCTGGACGGGTGTTTCTTCAGGGTAACAGGCTGGAAGATGACCTGAGTTTCTCTCGGTTACTCATCTATCGCCCGCTGTTCATTCCACGCTGTGTTTGGTCAAAATGCATTTGTTGGAGCCAATTCTGAAAAATCAGAGTGGGAACCAAAAACATTGACTATTTTATTTGTTGGACTTAAAGCAAGTAAGATTAAACAGGAAATATCCCCCAAAAGGTCCCTAGTGGGACTTATTTTATTTTGAAAGGTCTTCTCATAATAGCTACTGAAAGAACAATACATTGTTTAAATATGAGTCACTGACAGAAAACAGAAAAACTCCGTATGATTGTTCAAGTTTTCTATTTCTCCCAGCTTTTCGTCGAGCTTTCGTCACTATTGCAGAATATCTGAAAACGCAACGGCAACATCTTGAACATAAACTCTCCAGCGGAATACTTGTAAACCTCTCTTTCATAAACAGGACTCCTCAAGCTGTTGCCCGTGCGTTGGGAGGAGAGGCGTGTGTGTAATCATTGTCCGCGATGATTGCGTGACTTCAAAAGGCAAAAACACAGCAACAGTTCTCACATCAAAGCGCGGCCGTAGCTCTTAAAAGTCTGACTCACTGGTGAATGAGTGAATTTCTCACCCAGGTAACCGCTCGGCCACAGATACATGTGTTTGACACATGATTTTAGATTTTGAAATTAACTGTGGAGGAAGAAAGCGATTCGGATGAAAGCAGTGAGAGTGGCGTTTCTAACGTGACTGGCCCGGGCTGACAGAGGCCGGCAGGTGAAACCGAACGCCCTGTGCTCCACTTAAACCTGACTGTGTGATCGAGCAGGGGACGCTTAGGAAATCCAGTGAACCCTCTTCTTGTAAGGCCTCGTCCCGTCAATGTCTTTGCTCCGCACTGAGTCCTACGTACACTCTGGAATTTGTATCGCATTTGTTTCTGTCTAAATGTCTTTTCAGATATTCGTATTAGACTCAGTTAACTCGCTGGCTCTCTGGAATGTGGCTTTGTATTTCCACAACTAATTTGCTTCTCTCATTCAGAACTATAGCGTCCCATATAAAATAAAAAAAAAAAAAAAACTTTCCCTGATCTGTCTGCGGTAGTTTCAACGTCTAATCAGCTGCATTTTTGTTTCCCTTGTTAGAAGGCGCTCTTTGAAACCTCTGGGGATACTCTGACGGGCATATTTTTCGCGTTGAATACAGGCCATGACTAATTGAAAACAAATTCCTGGTTTTAATCTCAGCCTGTGCAAGTCTCATTTCACTGGCTTTCTGAGGAAACCTATGTGTATCATCACATCCTTTCCGTCGTCTGTTAGTCACGATCCAACAACCAAAATTCCACTTCTTCAGATGAATGAATTATTGGTGCGTGTTAAGTCGGCGGACGGCAGCTGTCCCAGGGAGCCTGTCTTGGTGGTAGAGATGTGTCCTTACAGAGGTGCTGCAGATGAAATGAAAGGGATGCTCCATGAAGGTCCCCAGCATCTCTTTGTTATCGGGCTGGTGGGTAAAGCAGTGGTTTGTAAAAGTGTGTCAAAGTTTTAAAGCCCTAATTTATTGTCTCTCTCAGCATGCACGTCTCATAACTTTCTAGTTAGCGACTACTGGTTTCATGTTTACACAGAGGACGGAGGAAAAGAAACTTCACACATCCTCTCACTCTGGGCCACTCTCCCTCTCTCTCTCTCTCTCTCTCTCTCTCTTTCTCTCTCTGTGCCACCTCTGTACAGTCGCACCAGAGGGGTACCTCAGGCGCCAGCCTGACCCCCACTGAGTCTAACACCACTGGTCACGGCCCCTCTCCTCAGCCCCCACCCCACCACCACCCCCACCACCTCCATCAATCCCAGACATGCCCCCCCCCACTTCATTAGGTTTACTTCATACATGTAAAAAGACGCCCCCTTGCCCACATACATGTGGAAAAAAAGAAGTAAAAGTAAAAAGAGAGGTTGGTCTGAGGCTGAAGCTCACCTTCTCCCAGAAGACCCCCAAACCTGCCTTTGAACAATTTTTTGGAGACTTCCCGCTCTTAAATCTTCAAGTAGGAAAGGTCCCCCATCATTGTAAAAAGGATGAATCTGGAAAAATGCAATAAATCTGAGATCACAGGCTCTCTCTGGCCCTAGATAAATTCTTGCACCTCGGCCTGGCCCGCCGCTCACATCTGCCTTGCATTTAGACACTTTTACATGGCAGGAGTCCACGGGAGCCTCCAGTTCCCAAGCCTCTCTGCTCAACCCTGAACCCCTGCTTCAGAACATGCACACGTATGTCCCCGCACACACACGCCGCCGCAAACAGACCACCGTCTCCCCGCCCCGGAGCCCAGGCGTCACAGACTCGAGCCTCACGCTCTCGTGCGTCAACGCACAGAAGCACGTAAAAGTTTACAATGTGATTAACTGTCACTTGATAACACGCTGACTGTGCCAGTGACATCTCAACCTAGAGCGCTTCTTCTTCTTCTTCCTCTTCCTCTTCTTCAGCTAATGAACACAGCGCCCCCTTTGGAGAATTGGGCTCAGTTATCAATAACAGACAAATGTCTATGTCACCAGTTATCCATAATCTTTGTTCATCTTTAAAACGTTTATTCCTACAGCTCAAAAGGATCATTCAGCCGAGGAGGACCAGCTCAACACTGCACAGAGAAGGTAAGAAACCGACTTTACCAAAGACAAGCACAGACTGATTCAAATACATGAATGAGATTAGATTTTATTTGATTTATAATTCCTGTGGATCATCCTTCAACCTGAGCTACTTGACGTGTTTCACATGGACAACAAGGGCTGGTATCTGATAGCACTAATGCTAACCATTTGTATAGAGTGATAGGTAGAAGCTGCTTAAGTCAGGGGCTTCTCTCTATTGTGGATTTACGATTTATATTGAATTATAGCACATTTGTATAAAGGTGCAAGGAGGTTCTTTCCATTTTAAACACATACAAGCTACCCTCACTTCTTTGTGTAATTTGTCCGAAGACAAATAAACGAGACGCCCATCCTGAACAGAAACAGCAGTGGGTGTCTGCTCATGCTTAATGTGCAACACACTATATTTTAAGCCCGAACAGCCTGTGCTTCCTCCCCTGCAGTTCCAATCATTCTTATCTGCCATGTTTTGTGCAGAAGACTCCCGAGAGTTTTCTGAGAGGCATCTGATTTATAGGCGTAAGACACACTGGCAGCCGCTGAGCTCGCTGTCCAAAGCAAAATCATATCTGGAACGTTTCATATTGGAAAAAGATGGTGGAGCAGACAAACAGGGGAAATAGATTATTTTTGCCTTGTTTGGATAGAGAGCAGGATTGTTTGCTTTACGTCGTAACTCTGCCACTTCCAAAATAAATCACGAAAGCATATAAAGGAGAAAGTGAAAGACGCCGGTCGCGAGAAAATGGATACTATAAACAATTAGGATGTTGATTGCTTTGGACAACACTATAACTCAGTGAAAGGCTTCAAACTGTTCTGGTTCATGTTGCTCTCTTCTTTTTTTAACCAAGAGGGTCACTGAGGGGCGACTGCACCTCTCGCTGTCTGTCCTCGTCTCTCACCCCCTCCTTCACGTTACAGTGATATCTCTGTCCACTGCACTGGACAGACGTTTTATGTGTGTGTCTTCATGCGCGGGTGTGAGTGCACACCCCTGTGGGCCTGAGTGATTTCACTGTAATGAAGGCGTGGAACTTGGTGGGGGAATATTGATGAATATAGCTGGCTGGCACTAGGCGGAGCAGGAGGGAGGGGTTGTGGTAATGTTGGCGGTGGGGGGGGGGGTCTCTTTCTCGGGTTCCCACAGAGCCACCTCATAAAAGTGACACACCGTTGATGAATATGGGCGTCAGTGGGCTCACCGGGCCCTGGGTGGGCTCGCACCTCTGCAGGGGATGAGGGATCCTCACTCAAACACACAACAGCAGCCACATCATTATGGCTGTGCGTTAATCAAGGAAATAGACACGGACACATCCTCGGCGCTACCTAATACCTCAGCCTCGGCCTCAGGAGGAGTCGCTGAGTTGAGTCACCTGTGAATCAAAGTTAAGCAGCAGTGAGAGGGGCAGAGTATGAATCAGCATAAATTATGCCTGGGTCTTAAACCTGTGCACTTTTTTCCTGACAAATATGTGTCCATAGTACAGAATATTTACAACTGTCAAACACAGCTACAAATACTAGGATGATTAATCTGCTCGTTATTTTCGCAGTTTATTGGTTGTCCTGTAAAATCTGTGAAAATAGGGAAATATGTTCCAGGCTTTTTTTCCAAACATAATAATCTTCACATCATATATTTTAATTGTGCAGCCACATAAGAAATAAGAACTTGTAAAAATGAATCTCAAGCCACATTAGCAACTAAACTGATCTGATTCCGTTTCATGAGACGTGTTTTTAATCAATTACAGTTTTGAGTCTGCGGTTATGTGTTTGATAGTAATTAATCATTTTAAATTTAATTTTTTAGTTTGTCACTGTGAGCTTGTAACACTGCTGCGCTCAGCCTCACAGAGCTGCTGGTGTTACTGGAATCAATTTGTCTTGTAAAATGACAACATGGAGATCACCGGCAACTAAATCAACAATAATATGAACCTACCCCGGCCCACTCTGTCTGCATGAGGGGACTTTTCCACTGAGCTCAGCTGTGAAACACCAGTGTCCTTCTGATGAGACAGACATCTCTGTCAGCCTCGTTTCTGGTTAATCCCACTTTGTAGAAGCATTATGTGGGCAGTATGGCTCATCCATGACGAGTGCTGAGGCCTTTTCCTCAACATGCAGTCTTAATTTGTCTGCTTCATGTTTGGGTTCCACTGAGGTTTTCTGGTTCTGTCCTCAGTTCCGGCTCATTAAGTTCTCCACCACTACATCACGCTCAATTTCATTTGGCCAACTGCCTCCTGTACAGTCACCGTGCAGTCACGGCTTCATACATGCTAGTTGGCATATTATGCTTCTCCGGCGTTTTGCGACGACTCGTGCCTCTGCTGACTGGGCCAACAACACGCAGTCAACTCCTGTAATCTTTTTACTGGGGAAACAATGGAATGCAGCGTTGCCTGTCCAAATATTTCCCTGATTCTCATGGCTGCTCATGGTTTTGTAATGCGTCTTTCTTTATAGCTGTCAGTGAGGAATGCTGGCCGTGGGTGCCGCAGTAAACCCTCTCACGGCAATGGCATCACAGCGCAGATTACAGGAGTGTAGAAGCGGTGCGTGTGCACATGTGTGCACGAGCGTAATTGCTCTGCTCTCGCAGTCGAACTTAGTTCTGCTTGATTTTGTTTATGTTTTATGTTTTGCAGGCCTGCGTGCGCATGTTTGCATCTGTTTCGAGTGAAGCTTTGTGTATCTGCCTGTTGCATGTGCTGAGGAGGTGGAAAAAGGCTCGCTGCTTGATTTGTGTATGCTCTGACATGATGACCCAGGGTCAGGAGAAGAGACCCCGTTCATCGAGTCGGACCAGGCCGGCTGCAACAAAGCTACCTGGGACAGCTCGTCTAAACATCCAGGAGCCTCTGACTCCTTCAGTTGAGGATGATCAGCGGCGCCCGTCCTCTTTCTGCGGAGCATCCCGGCGAAATGACGCATCACTCAAAAATGCGAAGCGCGGAAGCCATTCTTTCCCGCTCAGCTTTTAGCTCGCCGTCTGGGCAGCATATTATGCTCCATTTCTCACGACTTGAACGTGTCTTCGATTAGCGTCGCAAAATAGCCACCTAGCATCTGGAGGTCAGAGCCTTCTCTGGGTGTCAATGGGACAGGGATCATCCCTTGAATCATGGCCCCCTTTAATCAAGACTCTGACAGGCACGGCCAGAAAATGTCTTTCATGTTTGGGTTGGGGAGGGAATCTGAAGCAGCAGGCCGCTTTTCATGCCCGGTGTGCGCTGCTGAGAGACTCGCACAGAGTTCAGGTTTGGTTACAATTGAATCAGGCCTGCGACAGCACCGGAGTCTGGGCCAGTCAGCGCGGCATTTATTAGATAATATTTGGATCTTTAATTGTCCGACACTCAATATGTTGCTGGAGCTGTAGGGGTGTGTGTGTGTGTGTCAGTCAGTAGCTGTGTCTGAGGGAACAGCAGCCTGGTCCCTGCTGTCTCCGTCTCCTCTTGCAGTCTTCCCCTGCAGGCTGCGGAGGTCAATGTGATAATGGAGCCGCCGCTACTGGCTCTCCCCCGTGTCCCAGCAGGGTGGACGTTCTCTTTCCAGTTCTGCTCCTGGCCTCTGTCTGACACACTATCCATAACTTTCTGCGTGTGTGTTTCTCCTTCACAACTTTGGCTTTCCAGAGAATTTTATCAAAAACATGAAATCACATTCATTTTGATGCCTGATATTAATTACTTAAGTGTTTATATGTGATGACATTGGAGCATCTGCTCTGTTTTTCTTCACAGTTTCGGGGAAATGGTGAACTACTTAGGGATTAGGCCAAAGCCCGGGGAGAGCGATGTGACCCCTGGTTACGTCTTCATGCTCTGGTACGAGTTTTGCAACGACTTCAAGAACGCCTGGATACGACAGAGCAAGAACATCTCCAAGGAGAGGTGAGTGGGATTCATGAGAGATTGTTGTTCATGACCCTCACTGGACTGGGATCTGCCAAATTATAATCTGGTAAATTTAACTGTAGTGAGTTAAAAGAAACCTCACTGAGCAGATAGATAGCAACTAATGTATCTGCAGACAAACTGTTTGATAGATAAGTCTATGGGATGTGTTTCTTTCACATTAAATACATTAATACAAATATATATATATATATATATATATATACAGCAGAAGGAGAGTGAGTAGAAAACAATGAGGCTGCATTACAGTGGAATCTACAGACTGCAAATATAATAAAATGGCAATGAATTAAAACGTGCAACAATGGATTGTATAAAAAGATGTGTCTAACAACAGCTCGGAAACATGGGAAGCAAAAACTTGGGAATTAAAAAGCAGCTACTAATGTGAACTTGTCAAATCTCTCACAAGATGAAACCAGACTTCTGCAAATGGTGGGTTGATAGTTTCAAAATGATCTGTATGTCTCTCATATGTCTGATCTGTTTCCCTTCACTCTCAGTTCTTGTGCAATGTAGTCAGGAGGTGCTTCAACAGAAATGCAGCACATTTCCATCTTCAGAGCGCGTAAACATTCAGGAGTCTGAAGAACGACCTCACAGCTCAGGAAATAGGACGATGACGCACCGTTCACGTCAGGAGGAAATATTTGTTCTCTCTTCAGTCTGTGGATGAATCAATCCAAAACATAAACCTGGCGACTAAAGCGAGGCTCGGCCACCTCATCCTCACGTTAGACCTCGTCTCCGCCACCTTTGGACACATGCTTTAACACCTCTGGACATCAGGTCAAATTAGCACTAATTGTGTGAGGGCGACGCCTGGATGCTGCGTCGTGCTCAGAGCAAAGGTGGGGGGGGCATCAAAGAGGAGAGTAGCTGACGCCTCAGCCCTGCGCCTCAATTTATGACGTTTCCTCTGACCTGAGGCCTTGTGTTGTGTGTGTCTGTGTGTTGGGGCTGTTAGGGGTGGGAGGGCATTCCAGCGAGGGACCGCGGACCCTCCTGGCGGCCGGCTGGCTTTACTAGCAAGAGGACGGGCGCTTGCGGCCGTTAAAGGCTTGCGCGTTACGCGAGAACTGATAAACACCGTAATGACACGCAGCCTAAAGGTCAGGAGAGCTGCACGTGCGGAGACAACAGCGGGACTCCATGGGCCTCAGGCGGCCGGAGAAGAGGTTGTTACTGTCCAGGCAAGCGGCACGGGCGCTTCAGGTCGCCGCTTGAAGCATCATGGACGCTGCTCGCGCTGCCTGAGCTGAGCCCCGGTCTCAGGAGTTAACGTCCATCCATGTGCTCTCTCTTAATTGTTAACTAGGTAATGATGTCCCACATTACTCGCAGCTGACTGTGCTTATCTACAATTAACTTTATTTTAAATACTGTTTGCACACTCATAAAAGCCAAGTGTTCTTTAAAGGCCGCCTCATTATCTCATCAACCCACTGTCATTCTCCACCGCCTCTCACATGTGGGCTTTCACTGACCGCAGTCTCCTGAGAGGGTGTGTGTGTGTGTGTGTGTGTGGCTCTAAAAGGCTCCATGACAGGGTGCCCCAGGGAGATACTTAAATGTCTCGCTCTTATAAACAACCTCACAAGGACACAGGGATGAGAGGCTACTGGCTTTATATTGTTTTCACAAGGACTGATTTTCAGTTTGCACTTCAGGCCTTCAAGGGGCCTGCAAACATCACGTCCTTGAGGATGTTTTTTTTTTTTTTCTCCTTTCCTCCATAGGTTGAAGGAAGCTCAAGAAAACATCAAGAAGATCACAGCAGAGAAGAGAGTGGAAACCAAGAAGATTAATGCCAACAGTCTGGTAAGAGCTCGCTCACATGCAGCAGGGAAATTCCTGAACGCCGCTTCTGCTGGTGAAACGGATACCCTGAATTTCTGCGCTGCTCTCGCCAACAGAAAGATAGGCTGCGGCAGAAGGAAGCCGGCGTGCCCTCCAGCTGAATTGGCGAGCGATGAGAAAGGAGGAGAAATGAAGCGGCGGCTGGTAAGAGAGATGGATAAAAAGCGTGCAGGCCTCATCCCTCCGCGTTCAGCCACCTGCCTCGACAACGCCGATCCGCACTCTCTGCCCCAAACTCATAATAAAACCTCTTCCACTCCCACGGCCGCATCTCCGCGCGATTAACGCCCTCAGCCGTCCCCACCCGCCCACATGTCGAAAGAAACACTCCCGCACCGAGGATGCATGGCTGACACGGCCGAAGTGATGAGAGTCTTAAAGGCTAAAGGTTGACCTCATTCATCCAGCGTGGCGTGCCCTCTGAGAGCCCGGCTTGTGAAAGGTCTCTGCGGGTCAATGGCATTCACAACAGTGCCAGCTGACACGAGATTCCTTCCTCGTCTTCTCCGGGCCGTCGACCGTTACCTGAGCGAGGACATGTGTTGAAAACGTTTTCAGATGTAGCTGCTGATTTCTGCTCGGAGGGAAAATCCCTGTTGACACAACAGATCTCCAGATCTCTCTCTCTCTCTCTCTCTCTCTCTCTCCGAGCAGCGAGAGGGCCGAGGCTCCTCTGCTGTAGCGAATAGCTGCTCATTGACCATGGCTCATTAAAACTATTGTAAATATGTCATGTTATAGAATCGGCAGGGACCGCGCGGCTTTGAGGAGGTGTGCGCTGGGCCTCGCGAGCAGATGAAGATGCGGTGTGTATGAACATGCGTGAATGTGTGTGTGTGTGCACATTCAGTTTTACTACGTTTTGTGTTTTCACTGCACCAGTCACCCCCCCCCCCCCCCCCCCCCCCCCCCCCCCCCCCACGCACCGCTGACGCCCCCCCCGTGATAAGCGCGGAACAAGCGAGCGATGAGTCGAACCCTTCACACACACACACTTGGCCGTGCACCCCGTCACTCAGTCACTCCAATGTATTTAAAGCAAACTTTTTAGATCCCTCATGGAGAGCTGTTCTTCACGTTGTGCCCAGCACAGGTTCATGCACTTTGCCTGCTTTGCAGTAACTCAATGTAGCTCACACTGCACATGTTATGCTAACTGCCTGCATTTTTGTTTTCAGCACTGTCCCTGCACTTTTATTTTGCACCTCTCTCCCTATGCAAGAATCGGGTTCCCTCGTTGAAAGTCATTGCTCGACGATGAAGTCCCACTTATGTCTTCCTTTTTTAAGAAAGTGAGTTAAGCTAAACAAAAAATGTAATTTTCACCACCATGCTCCTGTGTCATTTAAGAAAAGTATATTTATGTAAGGAGAGCTTTATTTTTGTTCCCTGTGAGGTTGTGTTTTTATGAGTTAGTTGAATCGACTGAGAGGCTGCTGGATAATGGGGGTCTGTGTATTTTCACATGGAAGTATCGGTCCACAGTGCGTCCACACAGTGTGTGGATATGAAGAGATTTACACAGAATGAAAACAGTTCCAGCTTAATTTTTGGGAAAGATGGGGGTTTCGGTATTTTGAATATTTAAGCATATCACCTGGAGCCATGCCAGTGATTATACCTCAGATAGATTCCTTTATCCAGATAACAATAAACCTGCACCTTGAATTACATTTATTTTTATCCTGCAGAGTCTTTCATGTGTGCCGTTTATTTTGTATGAAGATGGAGATGCTTCATAACAGCTGTTTTACTTCAGATGAGTTGGAAAGAAAAACGAGCTGAGAACAGACCAAGGAATTGTTGTAGCCTCTTCTGTGTGTGTGCGTCAGTCGCAGCTCTCACGTAGGTGCTCTGTAATTTTATGGAATTGTTTTAAATTTCAAGAATAAACTACTGGATGCCGAATAAGCCGTGACTCATTTTGGATGACGACTTGCACTTTGAAATCCTCTAAATCAGGTTCTCTATGCGCTCTGCTGTCTGCTGCTCCCGTTTGAAAATGTGATATTTATGTGACTCTACAAAAATAATTCAGTGATTCACGATTCAGCGTGGGCCGTTCAGTCTTCCTGACGCCACTCAAACCTCGTTCTGAAAAACGTATTCCTCTCAAACTTTTTTCCATTTAGATTTATTAACATGTACAGTTTATTGTGCCATCAGAAATATGAAGTTAAATCAAATGGAAATCATTACAATAATTTGGCCTATTTGCTTTTTAACTAATAGTCATTCAGTTCATTCTAATCATTCAAAGGCCATAATAAACATACAGGTTTGGGCTCATATATTAGAAACATGATATTTAGGATGGATGGTTGAATGATAATTATTTTCTTGTTTTAAAAAAGTTGATTGAGAAACTGCTTCCATCAGATTTTGGTCACTGCTCCCCTTTGCAACATTTATCCAAATATAATTTAGCTGTGTTCTAATTTCTCTGGAGTTGTTTTCTCATAAAACCTAAATTAGAACCTGAATCCTATTCAGGGGAGATATGAGTTCCAACTTGTGTAAATGTGTCACATTTTATTTCTTCACAAATAGCTTTAAGTTTACCAATGATATGCACAGTATTCCAACATCATTTTATTTTATGTTTTCATTGATAATTTAATCAAATGAATAAACAAATTGATTACATGGACTTTTCATTTTCAACTATTTTATCTCTATATTTTACAAACCATCGCTGTACATTGCCGGAGTGAACTGACAGAGAAGCACATCTTTACTACATTTATGTGGCTGCCCAACTTACAGAGAGAGAGAGAGAGAGAGAATAATTATACAATATAAAAAAATTTACTAAAGCACAGAAATCTTTCCAACCCAAGGATTCTTGGAATATCAAAATCTTCACTTCACATCTTCCATTTGCAGATCTCGCCACTCATCCCTCAAATTCCACACAGTGGAAACATCCAGTTTTGCAAACAATATAAAAACACAGAAGAACAGGGGATGGAGCAGGACTGTGACGTATCCTGGTTCAGTGAGTGTGTGACTTGTTAAATAAGCCGGGGGTGTTGTGCTGTCCTACTGAGGTGAGGAGGCCGTGCGTAAAAACGTGCCCATTCCAAGTTCCCGTGCAGTGATGCTTGTTTTCAAACTTGTGAGGAGTAAAAAAAAAGAAGTTATTTTCAGTCCAACGTCGGTTCACACGTTGTGCAAGAAGAGGCTTGTGGTACATGTAGGGGTCCTTTAAGTATATGTGGAGCAAATCCCCGGGCGGAGACCCACACGTGCTCTTGGCTGTGTGACAGCCTCTCCATCCGGTCCGCGGACAACAATGTGAAACCCACACAGCACCTCTCAGTGCGTGTTTTAGTCCAGGTCTATGGATATGCAGCGGCACTGTTTGACGCGCTGGATGCGCTTCTTCTTGGTGGGTGGCTGCTGGTCCGGGCAGTTCAAAGTAAACGTCATGGTGGTAAAACGCTTGGGTTTGCAGAAGGAGCAGGACTGGAAGGCTCCCTCCTCCCGGCGGATGTGCCTGGGGATGTAAAAGGAGTTGCACTGTCCGTAGCAGAAGCGGTTGATGATGGTGCGGCTGACGCAGCCCTCCTCGTGGATGGTCTGTTTGAGCGGCTGCGTCTTGCACCAGTCCCGTTTCAAATACTGGCGCTCCGTCACATGCAGGGCTTCCTGGCTGGACTCCAGCACCTCGTCGGCCGGCGAGGACGAGCCCTGCCTCTGCCGGGACCCGGAGCCCGCCTGCGGAGGCTGCGGTTGCTGCTCCGATTCGTTTGGGTTGCTTTTGTCAGGATGAGGAATGGCGCCTTGTGAACCCCGATTTCGTTTCGAATCCACGGGAGAGGAGAGCAGGCCGATGATGAAAACCATACCGCAAAAGATACGCGTCGAGTTTGCCATCCTTGGGGAGAAGGAGAAAATAATTCATCACCAACACCGTTTCAACTCTGGGCGCGTTACGCACAGCTGTCAAAGCTTTTACGCTGCGTAAAAACGCACGGATCGAGCACGCTTCCCCCCTTTTCCTTCGACTCCCTTTTCCTTGGAACCACATGAGACCGATGCTGAATTGCAAAACCCAAATTGAAAGTACCCGAGCCTAAATATCTGAGCGAGAAACCTGAACATATAATTACAAAACAACCTCATTATTTATCCATTACGCAAATGTTCCCTTCTTCGTCCGCACATGCTCGCCAGTGCATGAGAGAGTTGTGCCATTCCCATAATCAATAAAGTGCAATAAAGTTGACCCAGTGACTGATGGCGTCATGGTTGCAACAGATGTGGATCGGACCCACTCACCTGCTGGAGCCTCCGCTGCAACAAGCGCACTGCTGAGATCCTGTCGCTCCTCTGAGGCACCTTCCGAGGTGAGAGGCACCTACTGCTGTCGACTGTACACTGGCGGGACTGTGGATGGGTGGGAGACCAGCCGCTCCATAGACAGGGGCCAGGAGGTGGTGGCGGTGAAGCGGGGTGGGGGGGTTAATACAAATTGCTCCAGCGCCGGACTGTCTCCCTTTTAAATGTCTGCCAGCTGAGATGTGCACAACAGCTCCCTCCACATTATTGGCTGAGCGCGATGGAGAGAAAATCAAAACTATCCGCCCCCACAACACTTCCCTGAACCCACTTCACGAAAACAGACCAAGAGAGGAGCAGGAGGAGGAGGAGGAGGAGGAGGAGGACAGGCCTGAAGTTTACGCGCACATGGAAAAAGTTTATTTAGAAAAAAAAAAGATTTGTCTTTTTAAACCACAATAAGCATGACGACAGTTTAATGCCACATATCAAACTAATTTAAAACCGCACTGGGGAGTTCACAGTACTCGAGAATGAAGTATGGCCTGACATGTAATCTAGGAGTGAACTGGAAACCACCCGCTCACCTGTGACTCCTCCGCTTCCCCTGGATTTGGAAGTCATGTCAGCTGAGATAAAACTGAGCCATCGCCCAAAAGCTTCCCACAGGAACGAGTCAGTCAGTTCTCTGAAACGCTGCATTTTCTCTTTTTTCATCGTCATGGCTGATTCAGCCAGCGAGGCTTTTTTACGCATCACGAGAAAGATGAGAAAGCGAGACTTGTGTTTGCATGACGAGGAAAAGTGGACAATAACAGGAAGACACCCGGAAGATGTCCGTTTTGGTTCAGTTATGAATTGATGAATGTGGCAGAATGTGGAGTAATTTTCCGGGTTCTTAGAATCCCCTCTGGAGGATAATTATTTGAGTCAATTTGTTTAGTTTCAGTTGTCACTTTGATTTTTTTATGTACAAACCACAAGTCTGCAGTTTCAATTCATCTTAAAAAAACAAAAACAAAACGACATTCCAGCCACATATTCTGTTAGAGCAGCCCCCCTCATAAAACATATTAAATAAGTTATCAACACTAAAAAACATTTTAAGGTTTATAAATCTGTTATATTGCTGCCATGTGAGGCAGATTGTTGAGGCCCATATTTAAAAAGTTAGTTTATGATACTCTTGGAAATTAAGCTCAATCACTCACACTGCTGTTCATTCAGGAATTAATGATTGATCCCTATGATGCATACAGCTGGATTAAACCTGTGACAATTGCCTTGATTAATGATGTATATTCAATACCACTGCTGTGATATTAATGTCCTTCTGTTAAATGGTCCAATTTTATCCTACACAAAGTATTTGGGGCCTTTATCAAAACGTGAAAATAGAAATTACAGTTTAAAGATGCTGACACATAATCAGAAGTTTAAATGTCACTGAAAAAAACACATGTTGTACAATACAATACAACCAGCCAAGTGATTATATCTGATTTAAGTGGCACTAAGTCAGCTTTAAAATACAAAACATCCCAGGAGCAGTGCTCAAGTATGAACAAGTGTTTCACTGAACCTTCCTGTGTGATCCAGTCTAATGGCAGAGCGCCCTCTTGTGGCTCAAACGCGCTCTAATCTTCACAAACTAGAATAACTGGACCAAACAGAATTCCATGCTGTTAGTCTTTATTTTCAGTTCCACAGTTCACGTGGTAAAACATTTCACTGTTCGATGGTTCTGAAATCGACTCGTGATTTGATCAATACTGCCTGGCTCTTTTTTCCCCTCTTTTAAACAAGTCTGACAAAAGGTGCATTTTGTTCTTTGTTCATGAGATAAAACAGTAAGACAATGTTCTGTAATGAAAAATAAAAACAGCGCCACCCTCAGTGAACATCTAGCTAAAGGATTAGATACACAATGCATAAATAAAAGACTTGATCAAAACGCTTCCAGTCACACCCTCAATCACATAATTTGGCCTTTACTCTACTCTGCACTACTTAACATACAATCTTGTGGGCTGATATGTGTCCATGTTTAAACAAATAAGGCATAAAAAAAAATCTCCCAGAAACAACACAAACAGCACCTACCATAGCTTGAGAATAAATTAAAACCCTGAACATGTGGATCTTATAAGCAGGAATGTTTAATGTCAGGTAGTTTTACCAGAGACCTGCATAGTGAGAGGAAACAGTAAAGGATGAGCTATAAGTCTACAGGCTTGGTGGCAGACAGCAGCCGTGCCTGGTTCAGAGGATTCCTCGGCGAACCTCTGTAATGGCTAATTTCTTTCTCTACAACCTTCAGCACAAGAGGCTTCTGAGCTCCCAGCGTCTCCGCCACAGAGGAGTCCACTCTGGTCTTTGGTTGTACCTGGTTGGTCACGTCGCCTAAAGTGCACAGTCTGGATTTAAGGGCCAGGGTGCTTGGCTTTTTGGGTGGCACTGGGACTGGTTTCTTGATGGGACACCTGCGGGTGGCCTGTGCCGCCTGCGGCTCATCCTGGTGAGGGACAGGCTGTGGGTGAGGGGACAGGCCGCTGTCCATGCTCACCGCCTTGACCACTTGGCTGCCCTGGCTCCTCCTGGTGGGTCTCGTGTTCTCCCCCAGGAGGGAGTTGATCCTGCGGACCGTCTGCCGCACTGGGGTTCGCTGAAACTTGAGAGGCGACCTGATTTGCTTGCCCTTGGGGCGTCTGGGAGAATGAAGGGTGAGCTTGTTGAAGTGTTGAATGTGCTTGGCCACGTGCCACTTCTCAGTGTCTGGGCTGCGGTCTGAGAGCGGGGGCTGGTTCTGGACTTTGGTACCGATCTCCGGGGAACATTCATCCTTCTCTTGTACCGTGCTGACTGTGGGGCAGACTCTCGGAGGCGTACCGAGCTCAAGGGAGAGTTCAAGTCCCTGCTTATACGGGGTGGATTGCAGCCCGGAGGCGACACCCAGTTTGAAGCGAGCGGGGCTCTGGATGTCCAGAGCGTCAGTCAACCTGCTGCAGTTCACCTGCTCTGCCTCACTCTCACAGTCTCCCACTATGGAGCCATTAAGACTGGTCGGAGCGGCACGAGTCGCAGCTCCATCAGCCTTCAGTGCTGAAGTACAGTATGCACCAGTTTCAAATATCACACTATCAATGTGCAGAGGAGAGAGAGCAGCTATGTCCGTCTGGCCAAAGGTAATGTTCTGCTCATTAGCCAGGAATCTCTTCTCTGAGGGGAAGCCGGAGGCGTCCGCAGACGGAACGTTATCCGTAGGAGTCTCTGGTGGACAGACAGGGATGCTGTCTGATGGTTGTGTAACATTTGCTCCGGCAGAGCTGGAGACAGCCTGGTGGTCACTGCCCGACTCCGCAAGGATATTTTTTGGCAGGATGGGTCCGGTTTGGCTCTGGGCTTCAGCGATGGAGACCTCGCTCTCAAGGCTGTCGGCGCTGGAGGCACAGCACAGCTTCATGGGAAGGCTGCTCGCAACCGGGGGCTTGGACACGATGATGGCTGGCTCGGACACGTAGGTGTTCTTAAGGCATGTCTTCATGGGCGTATCTGTGAAAGACCCACCACTAAAGGCCTGGGCTCCCACCGGAGTCTCCACACTCCATGAGGTCTGCAGGGGGTTGAACTGGGGGGTCAGCAGGTTGTCTTCAGACTTACTGATAAACTTGGTGCCTGTGCAAATAAGTGGGATATGAGCAGGTGTTAAAACTTGAAAGAGTACAGTGAAACGTGACAATGGAATGTTCGAGGTGGAATAAACTGAACGCTTCAGCAGATACTCACTCTTGCACTCGGGTTTTCTGGGCAGAACTGATGGACTGAACTCTGTCTCTTTGGTGAAACAGAAGCTCGTGGTGCTCTCCTGCGTGGCAAGTCGCCAGCCAATGGACTCAGATCCCTTCATCACAATCATGGAGGGAGAGATGAAAGATGAAAGAAAGTTGAAGGGATTATTATTTTGTTAAAAAGGACCCCCGCAGATGTTGCCCCGTGTGTAACCATTGATATGTTAATGCAATGATAATTGGTGGTTAGTTCTTCAGAGGATGATTAAAAATCACTCAGAAGAAACCAGATACTGGATTTGTTTAAATACTTTTATTCAGGCAAGAGTGTACATGTGTATTATAAAGTAACGAGCATTAGAAATCCTTTAACAGTTCACCCAGCGACCCTAGAAGGTTACAGCTTTGTCTCTGTATATACTTTAGTAAAGTATATACTCACATTAGGGCTGGGCGGCCAAAAATGTAAGATAATAATCTTAATGTATCTAACTATTTTTTTGATAGCCATCACATTAGTATTTAGTTTAAGAGTAAAGACTGATTTAGGCTCCAGTGTGATGGTTGCTGTTTTAAATGATTCTTTTCAAGCAGAGAATGATTAATGTGAGGTAGATCAGTAGATAGTGAATAAGTGGTTATACCCATAACTGATGTTTTTAAACGCACAACTGCTCCTCAAAAGAGAACAAGAAGTGCTGTGATCGCCATGTGGTGGCTGGCTGCAGTACAGGGCGTAAATCCCACTGCCTCCATATTAATGGATCAAGCCAAACAGTCAAAATACTGTACCGTCAAATCATTTTTTTGTCGAATATAGTTTCTGTTATGTTAGTTTGAAGTGTCAGTTTTTCCACTGAAGTTATTTGACACTATAACAACAGGGGAAATGTCATATTCAACAGCTGACCTGATATATGTTGGACTTATTAGTTTGCTATTGATGACAACCATCAATAAGTTTTCATGGCCCAGCCCTAACTCACATGCTTGTACCAAAGTGATTTAATGGTTAATCACTGCTGATGGGAAATATTCCACAGATTTGTACCATTAGCATGAAGTTATTTACACACAAACTTGAAAAAACTGATTTGTTTTAAACTCATGCATATGTTAGTTTAAATGTGTTAGCTCCAAAAAGTAAACATAGACTGACACAATAGGAAAGTGCTTCTGTAAACCATTTAGCCCGACAGCAAAGCCCAAGTGCAAAAATTATTAATTACTAAATCTTAATTAAAAAACTGCAGGAAAGGCCTGCATGCACTTTATCAACATCTCTCTCAACTGTGAACCAACTGTGAGTTGTGCAATGTGAAGTCTAGCTGGTTACCACACTTACAGCGTCTTTGCTGCTCTTCCCCAGGCTGAAACGCAAACGCAGAGACTTGCGTGGTGCCTCTTTTTTGACTTTGGGAGAAAAGCAGCCAGCTCGTCCAGATTCAACTCTGAAAAGTATATCAATACAAATATCAGTAAGATGCACTGATAATAATTAAGACTAATTTCTATGTAACAGAAGAGAAGCTTACCTATTGACGGCATGTCTGCTACTAAACCGTCGACTCTTCCTCCTCACAGAGGTCACTGACTGTCGTCTGGACCTCCCACCTGGGGACAGGGCATTCTGGGAAGAGTCCAAGACCCCAGAGGCACTATAAGCTAAAAAATATAAATAAACAACATTTAAACTTAACTGCCGTGGGAATATCAGAGGAGTTGGTTCCCGTTCTATCAATCCCTAATCAATACCTGATCCCGGAGTGGAGATGCCGCTGAACAGAGTGTTAGGAAGTAAATCTATCCCGAGGCTCTTTTTGACCGATCTGCGTTTCTTGTTTGAGAATCCAAAAGACTGACCAGATTCCAAGGGGAGTTTCCGCTTGGACGATGGGGTTGTGATCACAGGAGTTGCAGAGGAAAAGACTGACAAAATAAAAATCACAGAGAATCTTAGGTCTCAAGAATAATGGATTTGTTTTTTTAACATTTAAAAACAAAGCAGCCATGATTCCGAGCAAAAGCACAGGGAGAGATCGGCAGATTCATGCAAATGAGGGACAGGCAGACAAGCAAGGACAACAGGGGCAGTACAGACAAGCATGATTTCAAATCATTTCAATGATACCTCATTCATTATCCAGGAAGCTGCTATTCCATACCAGCCAATGCATTTTAGACAATGAATCGCGTGATGAAATGCAGAGTTTGATTTTAGAAATTCATTCTTTGACAGTAATGCAGGAGTGTTTCAGTTTTCATGCTGCATGACAAGTTTTCTCATCTGATAACGGTACATACCAAGACTGTCTGACTGGGTGGCATGTGTGGGTGTTCTATTAGTTTTTATCTTATTCAGTGCACCACTGACCATATCTGAAATGTGACAGAAACCAAATAACTTTGACATCATTTAACCCTCAAGTGGCTTCAAAATGTCACAAATCATTCCAAGATTCCAAAGCACTGCCTCATTGCACAGAGGAATGTTTTGAACTTTCTCTGGTTGTAAGTTAAAATTGTTGAGATTAGAGAGGTGGGACTTCTTCCTGGTAAGGAAGTAACTTTCTCAGAGAAGTGTCATATCTGATGGTGTAGATTTACCGCCGAAGCTGCGTCTCTGTCTCCTCTTCATCCCTGAGTTCAAGTCCAGCTCCTCGAGTTCATCGTGAGTTGGGGACAGCAACCCTCCCTCACAGCCCATTGTGGCTGGAACCTTTGCCTGAAGGAACTGTGGCAGCACACCTGTCAAATGCAAACGTAGAAACATTTTGGTGCTTTGAAGAAACAGATAAAATTGAGAACATGTGCAAATGAGATGCATGTTTTACCAAAGCGAAGGGCGTTCTCTATGAAGCACTGTACTACAGCTGCCTGAAGCCTGAGGCGCTTCTCAGTGTTTGCGTTCATCTTCTCTGTACCGTCTCCAGAGTGAAGGAGGTTAGGGGCCAGTATTACAGACAAGTTGCTGCTGTCCATCTTATTCTCTGCACTCCTGTGAGTGAGCAAGGAAAAGGAACAAACTAAATATAAATACGTCTGAATCACATTTAAAGAGCTAGGCATATGTCTGTAAAATAAGGTGATCAAATTAAAAGGTATTTTTACGGCACCTCTGAGACACATTATGGAGGAAGTCAAAAAAGTGACGCAGGACAGAGATGTTTCTGTCTGGCAGCACGCAGGACAGCAGCAGGGTCGCAGAGGTCCTGTCCTCCTCGGTAGGAAGCTGCTGGGCCTTGAGGAAGGCCTCCTGCAGCTCTGTGGGCAGCACAGGCTCCGGCAGCTCCCTGAAGAACTGCTTGACCAGGCCAGCCACATCACAGGGAAGTGCAGTGGACAGGCATTCCTCACCCGCATCCAGTTTGGTCTGGGCACAAAACACAGCTCTGTTGCGTTAGGGCGGTTCCCAGGGTCAAGTTCCCCTGAATGAATGAATGCAAGGTCAGACTAAGCAATCACTCACCCTGAGTGCTTTCAGACGAATGACAGAGCCCGATTTTCTGAACAGCCCCTCTGTGTCGACATGAGCCAGCAGATTCATACAGGCATCAACCAGAAAGCTGGGAAGGTAAAGAAACGTCAGGAGAAATGAGACCAGGATCAGCTCCACGGCTGAAAATAAATAACCCAATAAATGTGGACAGGCACTAACCTTGGCACGCTCCCGCTCTCCATATTGTAGTATGGTAAGCTTTCCAGGGATACACCGAAAACCTTCGTCTGGAGGAACAATCAAATAGTGCAGCATTTAGATTAGAGTCATTATTTACCTGAATGATGGGATGCTTGACACAAATTGGACCTGCGCTCTGGAGCCATGATACAGCAGTTTTAATGACGACAGCTGCACTGTTGAGAACAGTAGCCACATCCTCTCTACACAGGAAATCAGCAATATTCATTGTTCGCTTCGAAAGTCTGTAAGCCGCTTGAGACACACCTCGTGACTCCTAAGGAACAACTTCAGATTCAGTGTACAGGAAGAAACGGAGCTTACATTCCTGTAAATCCACTGTAAGAGGTTTAAAAATCCTGAGGCTACTCCACAAGTTTCTGTGTTTCAGAAGTTATGAGAAGTGTTTTGTGTCTGTGTCCTGTTAGCCTCTGCTGTCTGTGTCCACTAATGCAATTTATGGAGTGGGGACAGCAGGACAAAGCGTCAGCAGAGAATGACACGGGTGCGAACAAATGGGTCTCATGCGTGGAGACGTGCTTTCAGCAATATGCTAATTTGATTCAACAGAGTAAACAATAGTGTTCGAGTCTTTCATTCTCCTGCTGAAAACAGACGATCGGGTCCAACGTTTGTGAGTCATTGCACACGGGACACTGGTGTGGTGTTAAACATTGTAAATGGTTGGTTGTGTACTCACCGAGCTGCTGGCTACGATCTTACAGCTGGATGCTTTGTTTTTGTTCCAGTTCTTTGTCTTGACGCCATACGCGGTGCGGAGGTGCTGCACGGCCACCAGACGCATCACGTTCCTCTCCACGACCTTCATCCTGCACTTCACTCCGCTTCGTATTTACTCAAACTCCCGTTCACTCTTCTTCCTCCAGCGAGCCTCTCTAACCCTGATCACTTTCTCTGGGACGCTAACTCATCCTCCTGTGGACCTGAACGGATCACAGGAGGCTTCAACTACAAAGCTCCACGACGAAGTGCCTCGGTCAGAGTGAGACACTGTTAGCGCCTATTCAACATCTGCCTTCATGCTTCGGTCGCGGTTAGCTAGCTAAAATGAGCACGATGGGTTAGCAATGCGCTATTAGCTTTTTAACCCGCGTCGGTCCGGAGAAGTCAAACCTCTACAGTTCGTGCTCACCTTTCCTCAGACGTTCAGAACCTCCGAAGTTCTTTCGCTAGCTGGTTGCATTGCGCTGCGGTTCGGTCGCAGCTTGGTTGTGAATCGGACAGTTTCCGCACAGTATTCAAACAGCGGCGCTCCCTGCTCTCTGCGCTCTGATTGGCTGGAAGCGAAAAACATTATCCGGGGCGTGTGTTTTAAAGATTGGTGCAGCCTTAGCCGGGCGGGGCGGTTTCTATCGCTCCTCAATTGGGTGCAAAGTGGGCGGTGAATGAAACCGGTCGACTCCGGAGAGGAAAACAATCGCACAGTTGAAATGGAGTGTGGCCATAGACACAATTATGCAACTGTACTGAGCGTCGCCATGTTTTTAAATGTCTGTGACACAGAAAAAATCAGAGTTGATATTTTTTTCATTAAACCATCTGAACCAAGGTTAAAATAGATGATACTTTGGATTTCATCAAAGGAACATATTAGGAGGAGGTGATTAAAACCCTATTAAAACAGCTGGAAGTCAAATATGACTTGTAATATAGAGTATTTGCAATGAAACTGTATAAAGAAAAATATTGAAACCTATTGACTGAACACTTCACTGAATGAAAGAACTAGTTAAAGTAGTCATATGTTATCAATTACAGCTCGAACACCCTCCCCCTTTTCCGTGTTCATGCTTTTCCAATTCAAAACAGTACAAGAGATACTCTCACAAGGGCTTTTCTTTATTACAACAGAACATACGCATATATACAGGAGACAACGACAAGGTACAAATGGATGGACAAGAGGAGTTTGGTTGTGTGTTTAGAAGCACTTCCTGTGGACGATGGAGGGGCCTGCTTCGTCATACTCCTGCTTGCTGATCCACATCTGCTGGAAGGTGGACAGGGAAGCCAGGATGGAGCCACCGATCCAGACGGAGTACTTCCTCTCAGGTGGAGCAATGATCTAGGCAGGTAATAAACAAGTCAGTTTCTCTGAGTGCTCTTTCGCTAAGTTATTCAGCTTTATGATGAATAACATGTTTTCTCACCTTGATCTTCATGGTGCTGGGGGCCAGGGCTGTGATCTCCTTCTGCATACGGTCAGCAATACCAGGGTACATGGTGGTACCACCAGACAGAACGTTGTTGGCGTACAGGTCCTTACGGATGTCAATGTCACACTTCATGATGCTGTTGTAGGCGGTCTCATGGATACCAGCAGACTCCATACCTGGTGGACGACAAGCAAAACAGATGAGCTTTGTCACAGATGCAAAATATACTGCATGACAACAACCATACAACAAATGCAAGCAATGACTCACCAATGAAAGAGGGCTGGAAGAGGGTCTCTGGGCAACGGAAGCGCTCGTTACCGATGGTGATGACCTGACCGTCGGGCAGCTCGTAGCTCTTCTCCAGGGAGGAGGAGGAGGCAGCGGTGGCCATCTCATTCTCAAAGTCAAGAGCCACGTAACACAGCTTCTCCTTGATGTCACGCACGATCTCACGCTCAGCTAAGGAGCAGAAAGGTCATGTTGAGAAACAACTCCTGCGAGCATGTTAAACTAAATAACCATGACGGCGCAGACCTACCAGTTGTGACAAAGGAGTAGCCACGCTCAGTCAGGATCTTCATCAGGTAGTCGGTCAGGTCGCGACCGGCCAGATCCAGACGCATGATGGCGTGGGGAAGAGCATAACCCTCATAGATGGGGACATTGTGGGTCACACCATCACCAGAGTCCAACACAATACCTTTAGCAAGCAGGTGAGAAGCAGAGTTTGAGAGCTAAGCCTATCAACAGGAGGACAGGCAGTTAAATACTTGTCTTTTTCAATTAAGTATCACATCATAAACTATGTTATACTGCAGAGGTCACTGGACATACACCCTGAGGGTGAGGGATCTCCAGTCCAAATGATTCACACTCATAACTGACATATGTGAAAAAGCTGCAGTGTACTGACCGGTGGTACGACCAGAGGCGTACAGGGACAGCACAGCCTGGATGGCCACATACATTGCAGGAACGTTGAAGGTCTCAAACATGATCTGCAAGAAAGTGCAAGCAGAGCGTCAAAGATTTGTCTCAACTCCAGAACAAACAATGGAGAAAAGAGCAGAGGCTCCAACATACCTGGGTCATCTTCTCCCTGTTGGCTTTGGGGTTCAGGGGGGCCTCAGTGAGCAGGGTGGGGTGCTCCTCGGGGGCCACACGTAGCTCATTGTAAAAGGTGTGGTGCCAGATCTGAGGAGAAGAAACAGCTGACGTCAGGAGTGAGAGGATCGACTGAGTAAACAACGACTGTGTCATTAAATGCAGCGTCACGTCTAAAAATAAAGCAGCCTTTATGGCAGCAGCTGCTGTGAATTCCCAAGTATGCAACGCTTCAGCTGCCATGAATGTTGTAAATGAGCATCTCTGTCAACACACACCTTCTCCATGTCATCCCAGTTGGTGATGATGCCATGCTCGATGGGGTACTTGAGGGTCAGGATACCCCTCTTGCTCTGGGCCTCATCACCAACATAGCTGTCCTTCTGACCCATACCCACCATCACACCCTAGGGGAAGCAAGCATGAGATCATCATAAGTTATCACAGGCTGTTTTCACCTATTACTCATAACCCAGAATACGATTTTTGTGGTCAGATTGGAACATACCTGGTGGCGGGGCCTTCCAACGATGGAGGGGAAGACAGCACGGGGAGCGTCATCTCCGGCAAATCCAGCCTTGACCAAGCCAGAGCCGTTGTCGCACACAAGGGCGGTGGTCTCGTCGTCGTCACACATGATTGGGCTTTACTGGAGTGGTCTACAGATTTGGTGGAGAAAACAGGTGGAAACACAAAGAGAGAAGGTTCAGGCCGGGTGTTAGGGCCAGGAGCAGCTGACTAAACCAACCACATCCTAGAATACCTAGCACGGAGGCCTGTTATAATTGAACGCTTTATCAGTGCAGCAGCTGATGATGTGATGATGTGACAACACTCGCTATATCTGGACAAAGTCAGCGCCATCATCAGCCAATCACTTATGTGATTATTATAAGCATTAGCTGTAATCCACTGTGACTTTGAAGTCCGGCCAGCCCGCCTTTGAAACACTAACACAGGCCACCTCGATTGGTGTTATCAATAGTGAGCTAATTAGCTGTGCATTTGGCTGCTATTTTTGGCCGTGACCTTGCCCAACAACTACTGATACCATATCTCCCCCGCTGTGATTGTTCCTGGGACATCTCAGAGCTACTGAGGTAGCACCAAAAAGGGGAATAACACACAGAGACCTATTTTTAAAACCCAGCAACCCCCACTTTGCTTTAAAAGGGTAAAACAACTGACACGTACAGATCTCCTGCTATTTCAATTCTGAGAGAGGTTGTCAGACACCCTGGCTAGCACCCATCTGTCAGCACACTGTGACCCTTTTGTTTAACACCGTGGCTCAGGCATCTCAGCTGCCCACTTGAACTTCATTCATTACGATGAAGTTACGAGAATATGGCGAACATCTCTGCAGCTGTTGGCCACAGTAATGATGTGTTAATGGAGGCAGAGCTGTCTATGTTCTTCCACAGAAAACACATATACAGTTGTGTGGATTTGTCACAGAAAATCACTTCATCTAATGACCAACATTGTTCATTTCAAAACCAGTTTAAACCTATACTCAACAAGTTCAGAAAGAAACGACAAAGTCAGAAAACCCTTAGTTACAGAATCCATTCATTCGTCCAAGTAGCTCAAAGTCCAACAGCATGAGACAAACCACACAGTCACACTGTGACACAAGTCAGGAAGTGTACTCACCAAGGTGCACTGCTGCAGACGGATGCTTCCACTGGGACAAAGTCTGAGGGTGAGGAGGGTCCCTTAAATAAGACCCAGACTGGGCCTGGGGGCCAGGGGCGGGGCCAAAGGGGTTCACACAAGTCCAAATAAGAGCTGCCAGCAGAAATCTACAAGCCAGAGGAGAATGTGTATTACATACATGGAGGGGACTTGTGTACACAGAAGCCACTTGAATGGCACAGCTTCAGTGAAACATTGGCCAGGGATAAGAACAATACACTCAGCATACACTGTGATGGAACATTAGAGGTGGGTATTGACATAAAGGAAGTGTGTGGGCATACAGGCATCTGCATATTTCAATTTATCCATTGATTTATTAAATCTTGAAAAATCACATTAATATGTATACAACTTTAGAAAGAAGCATAATGAGTCAGCTTCATGAAATATGGAAGAGCAGGCCTTCAAACAGAGCATGTCTGTTGAAGTAGATTGTCTTTATATTGTGTGTTAGATTCAAACTGTGTCTATGTCATACAAACACTCTACTGAATATAATATAAATGCTGTATTTTCTGTCCCTCTGATGCCTAATATGACCGCACAGGGCAGGGACACACATATCATACCCCAGAGTCATTACCACCCAGAGGGCCCTCCATGACGACCCAGTCAGGACAGCATCACTGGTGTCTTGTTAAGGAGATGAAAACATAGTATCTGTGTGTGAACTAGGCTGCTGGTATGTGAGCTGAGCCTCCTCAGCGTGTGGAACAGCTGATGGTAATGCCAGCAGGGCCCTGTGTCTGATCTGGCCGTCTGAGTGGCCTGGCTGCGTCAGTGCTGCGCGCTGATTGGCCCGGCTGTCTCCTTGTAGGGTTATGCTGAACAGCAGAATCATTACTGCGCAACCACTGAGGTCCACAAGCTGCGGGTTTGCAAAGAGGAACTCCATATTTGTGTCCCCCCCCCTTAAGTGTGTATACTGCTTGGAGTTCTCTGTACCTTATGTGGAAACACTCATCTTTGCAGGAGTGATTCAAGTGTTTGACATATTGTTTCTTATGCCGCATAATTCCCAATGAACACATCATATATGGAGAAATCTCCGGGAACGTCTGTCATGTTTGAATGAAAATGAAAAAATAGATGTTTGCATTCAGGCCTTCTGGTTAAGGAGGAATGACAGTAGTAGAGGTAGTATATATTATTTGAGGTTATATCTTGGAGGTATGTGAGAGCATTCTTCTGCTCCACGTTCTGCACCAGAGACCAGCACCTCCTATTTATAGCTATATAACCCCTACCATTTCCACAGATAGAAGCTGGATGCAGCTAAAGTTATTATCATAGTTCCTTACTCCGTATTATGAGCCCCCAAACTTCAAAAACCAGAAAAGCTAAACCAGAAAAGCTAAACCATAAAAGCGAATACATAATTAATAAGTAATGAATATCAATATGTTTGGACTCTGAATGCATAGTAATGTTGTATTGAGGCCAAGTTCATGTTCTGATGAGATGCAGAGGCTCAGTGAGGTTGTTCTTCTTGGGGTGTGTGTCTGTACGTGTGTTGGTGTGTGTCTGTATGTTCATTGTACAATTCTATAATTGTAGTGCCAATCTGGACCGCTGACCTCTCACTGATACAGTATCTTTACTTTGAACACAGTGTACATACAGCACTTCATGAAAATTATAACCAGCATTATACAAGTCCGTTGTAACAATACTATTCAATGACATATAAATATACATTAGTGTATCAAACACAAAATATTTATACAATAAACATTTAGTTTCCCTGGAGCTGTATGCACATACAAACAGATAAAAAACATGTGCAATAATCAAAATAATCAAACGTACGGTATGGGAGCGGATGGAAGAGGATTAGGGCCACCGTAAAAATAAAGTTCTGATATTCTAACATTAAAGTCAGAATTCTGACATTAAAGTCGGGAATGATAGTCACAATCATTCTGACTGTAATCTCCGACTTCTGAAAAAAAAACATTCGGAATTGTGACTTTAATGTCAGAATGACTTTTTCTTTTTTACACTGGCCCTAATCATAACGTGTATTTAAATGAAAAAAAAAAGCAGGCATGTATGTATTTTCTGCTTCTCTGTCACTCCGGCACTTCTCTGCCCTCTCGAGGAAGGTTTGGAGAAAGCGGCCGTGATGACGTAGGACGTGCGACACATACGCAGGCCGCTGGCAGCAGCCACGCGCTAGCAGCGCAAATGTTATGGTGCCTGAGAAGTTCGTTATTTAATGTGTTAAACCACAAAGAGGAGGCGCGTTCCTGCTCAACCCTAACCCCAGAAGGACCAACAGCGACAGCCGCCTCCGGCTTCCGTGTGACGGCTTCGGAGTGACTGCAGGAGCAGGAGGAGCAGGAGGAACCGGAGGACTGACTGCCATGTAGCCAAGGCAGGAGAATGAGCGCCCGGCAGCAACTCACTCCAGCCGAGGATGGGACAGACGACCACACGGACCAGCAGGAGAACGAGCTGGAAGCCCTCGCCTCTATCTTCGGGGAGGACTTCCAGGACCTGCGGAGCAAGGACCCGTGGAAGGTATAGCTCGAGGTGTTAGCATATAGTTAGCTGTAAAAGTTGGCGTGTGTTCGCAGCGCAGCTAAAGTGAGCCTGACTTCCAGGTTAAAAGACCCCCAGAGGTCCACCTCTGTCTGCGGCCCAACGGGCTCAACAATGGGCAGGAGAGCCATGTGACCGTGGAGCTGCAGATCAAGTGCCCCCCCACCTACCCAGACGTGTGAGTAGTGACCCCGCCAGTGTTTAAGAATCAACCTAAATTAATAAAATGTGTTCAGCTTGAAAGTGGACAAATGAAAGCATGCATTGGCATCATTAAGAGTGGTTCTTTTTGCAGCTGTAGCAAAGGTCATCAACAACTGTATTAAAGTACTAAAATTTTGATAATGGAAGTTCTTCAGCATGCCTCCTCTGCCTCTCCTCAACCAGTCAGACTTTTAAAAGCAATTGTTATTTTGTAGAATTTTACAGATTTGACTGAAATATTTTCCAGGTTTTGATCTTAAAAAAAATAAAGCAACCAACAAACGAAAACAATATTTTTCCTCTTAGTAATATTTTGTTGTACTAATAACAGCTCAACTGGGGCATTTAATGTTTCAGGGAAAGTGTTTGTAATCAGTACACAATCAGTGCACAGATCCAGTGTGGAGTGCTTATTGTCATCTCAGTGTTAGCTTGTTGTCATAAAGTTGTGGTGTTAAGTTTAACATCCTGGGAAACACCAACAGGCCTCCAGAGCTAGAGCTGACGAATGCTAAAGGCCTCTCAAATGAAAACTTGGAGACCCTAAAGTGTGAACTCAACAAGCTGGCAGCAGTGCGATGTGGGGAGGTGAGGATGCACTCACACACACACACACACACACACACACACACACACACACACACACACACAAACACAGGCACACGCAAACAGGCAACTGCTACGTTTTGTTCCTACTTATCGTCTAGGTGATGATTTATGAGCTAGCGGACCATATCCAGGGCTTCCTGAGTGAGCACAACAAGCCTCCGTCAAGCTCCTTCCACGAGGAGATGCTGAAGAACCAGCGGAGGCAGCAGGAGAAAGAAGCCCTGGAGGAGCAAAAGAAGAGGGACCAGCGACGGAAACAGGAGGAGGAGATGGTGAGGAAGCAGCACTTGGTGCTACTCCTGCTGGATTAGTTTTACCAGAGGTTGGGCTTTAATTTAATTCCTCGGTGATTTGTCAAGATCTGTAAGTTACTTAGTAATGATAGAACATATTTTACGTTATGACAATTTGTTATGAATAGTAAACATTGATCACATGACCTATCACACACCATGTTTGTTCTCTAAAATAACTGAATCCACGTTGGACCTGCTGAACAGAAATTTGACTTTTTTTTTATCCTTGAAGGAAAAAGAAATAATGGCTGAAATCCAAAGACGAGAGTACGAGAAGCGAGAGGAAAAGAGAAGAAAGGAAATGGCCAAACAGGTACACGAGCCACAGAATGTTTACTGTTGTCCATAAAGCAGTTGCAGATACAGCTCAGAAATATTTTTCTTATTATGTTCCTCTTCCTTTAACATTCACAGGAGCGACTTGACACGTTGGAGCAGCCGGTCCACGCCAACTCTTCTCTGATGGGGAGGAGACCCCCGAGCCCAGGGGGCGCTGTCCCCGATCTCTCGGAAGCAAAAAAAGGCAACCGCCGGCGTACTACCTCGAACACACGCCACAGGTATCCCCCGTTTACTGAGCACAGATACAGAAATAAATAAATGCATATTAGGTATTATTATTTTATTATAATCATTTATTTTATATATATATATATATATATATATATAAAAGACTTAGAGTTGTATTTGTTTCAACAGGCGTGACACCATTAATGAAGACAACCATCGCTCACAAGAGCTTCTTCACTTCTGCAGCAACACCTTTGGGGAGCTTGTCGTCCACAGAGGGAAAAGTTTAGGTCTGAGACGATGCAGCTGTGATGGTGTAGAGTTGCTTACTCTCGCCCTTCTTAGCTGTTTGTGACATTTGTGTGTTCATGTGTGTGGCAGGTGGAAGTGAGAGGCTAGGCCGTCAGGTTTATTATGGTTTCGAGGCAAATTCTGGAGACTTTGTTGTGGTGTACGAGTGGTCGCTGTGCTGGAACAAGAAGATCGGGAAGTTCTTCACCAGCCAGGAGAAAGGAAAGATTGACAGCTGTAAAAAGCAGGCAAGTAGAGAAGATACAGTTAAATCATAATAGTCAGTATATTCATGTAAAAATAGTTACAGATAAGTGTTCACTTGAATTCCTGTGTAGATCCACGGGGCAGAAAATGAGTTCAACTCCCTCCTGAAGCTGGATCACCCAAACTTGGTGCGGTACATGGCACTGAGCTCCTCTGAGAAGGATGACTGCCTCGTGGTTACCCTGCTGGTGGAGCATGTTTCCGGGGTCAACCTGAACCAAAGTCTGATCAGCCACACTTCAATCCCGTTGGATAAACTCTGCCATTACACGTCCCAGCTCCTGGCCGCCCTCAGCTACCTTCACTCCAACTCAGTCGTTCACAAGCAGCTGGGGGCCTCCAGCGTGCTGGTGGACTCCGAGGGCAACGTCCGGCTGACCGATTATAGCTTGTCGAAGAGATTCGCCGATATCTGCAAAGAGGACATTTTTGAGCAGGCTCACGTTCGTTTCTCTGAGGATACAGCGATGCCAACAAAAACTGGGAAGAAGGGGGACGTATGGAACCTGGGGCTGATGCTGCTTGCTCTGAGCCAGGGGAAAGAAGTGAAGGAGTATCCAGTGACGGTACCAACAACCCTACCTGCTGACTTCCAGGATTTCCTCCACAAGTGTGTATGGCTGGTCACCATGATTGCTCATGGTTGTTTGTCTTCCTCTGAAGTCAACATTATGTGGAAGTTCACTTTTCACTAGTCGTCATTTTCATATTGATCAGTCAGTCAGTAAGTCATAATCAGTTGAGTGAGACGTCTGAAATCATTTTGTGTCGCAGACTGAAGGGTGACATCTCGAAAAAAATGTATATTCTCTGAAGAAATTAATTAAAAAATATATATTTTATCTATCATAGTCATCCTAGAAGCAAAAACCTGAAAGCTTCCAGATATCATCATGTTCTACAGATTCTGAATAATTAATAAAATCATGTGAAAAGGTTTGTGCTGAGAATTAGGCCCTGGAAAGTGGCATAGTAGCTGTAATATGAAGCACATGAGACTGTTCGCCTGTCTGCTAATATCGCTGGGGTTGTTTAAAATAGTTTTTAGAGTAGGTCAAGTTTAATGGCAAGAACGGTTTCATGCGATGTGTTGGGTTCATTTAGATCATCAGACCTTTTCCTTGTCCTCTGTGTGGTTACCAGCACTGAGATCAGTTCAGCTGACTGGTCATATTCTCAGCTCAGTTTACACCATGTCTCTTACAGTACAGTAGAACCATTCATGTTCCATTTGTCTCTGTGCTCTAGATGTGTGTGCCTGAATGAGGCTGAGCGCTGGACACCCCAGCAGCTGTTGGACCACTCCTTCCTCAAGCCTCCGTCACCGAAAAACCTGCCACAGTGCCAGGACTCCAGTCCAGAAGGTGATACACATGATACACATACACGTCATGTCCAATGTGCACATGCACGGAATATTAGAAACACACTTTGCCCGAGGAGTGGACATGACCTAGATTTGAGTCAACAAACAAGTTCAGTACAGGTTTCTACGCAAATAAATAAATTGAGATGGCATTTCTTAGAGCTGCAGATAGTTATGTCATCACCTTTTAAATCATCTGTTTTCCAATGTTTTGATCAGCAGTGTAGTCTCATAATGTCCAAAAAATAGTCCATAATTACAATGTATTACATTTATTGTGATGTGAAACACATGATTGCAACCACATTGTTGTTGGCTTCAGATCTGCCTCACAGCTTGGTTCTTTCTTCGACAACATTTTTATTGGTTCAGTATTTATTGCAGGTTTGTTGTGGTTTATTACAAAATTTAGAGTAAGAGTTTCCAGTCGGAGTTGATTCCCAAAACGTAGTGTTAAAAAAGGACAAATGCTAAAGATTTTTGATCAAAAATCAAACCTACAGAGGAAACCTAATAGTTTACACACAGCGTATTTGGTTTGGTTTGTCGTCTCAGATCTTGCTGTGGACTTTGCGTCATCCGTCATCCCGCGGAGTCACATCCTCGATGCTCTGTTCTTCTCCGGGGTGCAGCGGCAGTTTTCACGCTACTTCAATGAGTTTGAGGAGCTTCAGCTTTTGGGGAAAGGAGCCTTTGGTGCTGTGATCAAGGTTCATAACGTCATTACATATATTAACTTTACTGTATAGAAAAGTGCGCTGATGTTTGTTAGTGTCCACTTTCTCTTCCTCCTCCAGGTTCAGAACAAATTAGACGGCTGTAACTATGCTGTGAAGCGCATCCAGGTGAACCCGGCCAGCAAGCACTTTAGACGAATCAAAGGAGAGGTGACGCTGCTCTCGCGCCTAAACCATGAGAACATTGTGCGCTACTATAACGCGTGGATCGAGCGCCATGAGACGCCCTCCTTGGGGGTGCTGAGCAACACGGACAGCTCGGAGCCTCAGAGCACAGCCAACAAGCTTCCTCGAGGCCAAGATCCTCTGCCTGCCCTCAATGAACTCGGCCTCCCAGACAACGCAGAAGACATAGCACCACCTCCAACCCTGTCGAGCTCTGTGGAGTGGTCCACCTCCATCGAGAAGTCCTCCAGCGCCATGTGCAGCAGACACCAGTCCAGCGATGATGATGACGACGATGATGATTATGAAGAAGATGTGTTTGGTGCTTCTTTCTTGTAAGTCTTCGATTTCTTCGGTGAGACTTTCTCCAACTCAACACACCACTTATTTGTTTTTTTTCTTTTTGAATTCAGGCCTTCAGATAGTGACTCGGGGAGTGATATCATTTTTGACAATGGTGACGACAGCATAGACGAGATGTCTCAGGTTTGATGTTGCCTTGTTATTTATTTATTTGTTTGTTTGTTTGTTTGTCTTTGGTTGTGTTTTTATGAGTGTAAAAAAACCTGTATATTTCCTCAGCTTAAGTCAAAGCCAGCGACCGACACAATAGAGACCACAGACTCGGATAAACCCCTCCAAATAGCACATTACCTGTACATACAAGTAAGCCTCATGTCTGTGCTCCACTTTAACCACTAGAGGTCTCTGCACTACCAAAAACTCATGATTTCACTTCCTGGCAGATGGAATACTGTGAAAAAAGCACTTTAAGAGACACAATAGACCACGGCCTACATCAGGACCAGACTCGATTATGGAGGCTGTTCAGGGAAATACTCGATGGCCTTGCTTACATCCATGAGCAGGTATTGATCATCAGCAACATTAAGCTTAACAAGCCAGACACAAGGATCTAATGCCCACGCACATCTTTGTTTCATTTATATTCCATCAGGGGATGATTCACAGGGATTTGAAGCCTGTCAACATCTTCCTTGACTCTCAGGACCATGTGAAGATCGGAGACTTTGGCCTAGCCACAGGCCATCCTGCTAACATGGTATGAACCAAAAAAGGAGATGTGGTGTTTAGTTGTTTAGAGCTTTAAACAAGCTGTGGATTGGTTGCAAAATATTGAAACTGCAGCTCCTTTATCTGAACTATAGATATTTTCTGCTGTGTTAAGATTCATTAAACTGGTGGACTAACTGAATCTGGGTCTCAGGCGGCAGGTAAATGTGAAGCGGAGGAGATCGGCTCGGGAGCATTGGCCAAACCGGACCCCTCAGGTGCAGAACATGAACATTTTCACATCACTCTGACCTTTGGTGACTGTGGTGTCTGAAATGAGTTTCACTGTCATCACTGTGTCCAGGTAACATGACAGGTATGGTTGGCACCGCCCTCTACGTCAGTCCAGAGGTTCAAGGAAATACTAAAGCCACCTACAACCAAGTAAGATGTTTTTTCACTGCTTCAGCTGATACCCACTCACTGACCCAACTACGACATCATTCAGCCTCGTCTGGTTGCCTCGATTTAAAATTTGTTATTAGTAAACACCATCACTTGTGTCCTTATCCCGTGTTTTTCTCTGTTCTTAGAAAGTGGATCTCTTTAGCTTGGGAATCATCCTCTTCGAGATGTCATACAGGCCGATGACCACCGGGGCAGAGCGGATCTCTGTTCTGAGTCAGCTGCGTGCTGTATGCCTATTTAACATCTGGAAGTAATTTAAGAAGCTCTGGGCTTTTAAACTGATTTCTTACTCACCTCATCTATTTTTATGCTGCAGGAGCCCATCTTCTTTCCAGAGGACTTCACGGCATATGAGCAGGGAGCACAGGTGAAAATTTCTGTGACACATGACCGATAGACATCTTTTACCCATCCCTGGAATTCCAGTCTAACATCAGAATGTGCCTCCGCATTTTGTTTTGTCTTGTATGACAGAGGAAGGTGATTCAGTGGCTACTGAACCACGACCCGGCCCTGCGGCCCACCACCCAGGAGCTGCTCAAGAGTGAACTGTTGCCTCCGCCTCAGATGGAGGAGTCAGAGCTGCATGAGGTGCTCCAGCACACCATGGCCAATATCAACGGCAAGGCGTACCGCACCATGGTGGGTCAGCTGTTCGCTCAGAACACCTCACCAGTCATGGACTACACCTATGACGTAGATCTACATAAGGTATGGCTGTTGCTTTGGGTCAACCGTTCTATTGATGGTTCATTTTGTTTAATTGTTTGTACATGACCATACTGTTGTGCAACTCATAGAACAGTTACGGAGCTTTAATGTCTCTGCACCGGAGACGGAGCTCAGTGGTCCGAAGTCATAGTAATTGAAACAAAATCATGAACTACTCAGGTGTGGGTGCACAACATCAATATCTTCTAGGCTAAATTTAAAATAAAATATGAGGATACTAAGACCAAGTGATTAAAAGCCAAACCTCCACTCAGTTTTAACATGGTTGGGTCATTAACCCATTTCTACCTCTAGATGCCACTGCAGACTTATGAATGGCTGCACCATCCCCTCCTTCTGTCATCTGCTCCGTGCACAACACCACAGAAGGCCTGTTAGTGCTTAATTGATGTCTCCTGATGCCTAACAGAGACTGTTTGTTTGGTCTCCCTTCAGGGCAGCTTCAGCTTCAACACTGCCAAATTGCAGCAGCATGTGTATGAAACAATCACTAGGATCTTCAAGAAGCATGGTGAGTACACTATGCTCGTGTGTGTGTGTGTGAGAACATGAGCCTTTGTTGACTCTTCACTGTGAACCACTTGGACTCCTGACCTGCTGGAAGTCAGTTTTTCAGAGCCCCAACATCTGTCTCAGTGAGAGGCAGAGAAACAATAAGTGCACTGTTGGGCAGCGCAGATTCTGTGCAGGTGCGAGTGTTATTTTTGTGCACGCTGCTGATGATGTCCAGCTGTACTTATTTATTTATCGTCTCCTTGTATCTGCTCACATGCATCAGTTCTTCTTGGGTGAGGGTCATGTTATCTTATGCAGATGTTGCAGTGATACAGTGTTTGCCTTCAGGTGCTGTGCGTCTCCAGACGCCGCTGCTCCTCCCAAGAAACAAGAAGTTATATGATAGCAGCGAGCTAGCCTGCTTCATGGACCATAGTGGAATGCTGGTTACGTTGCCCTACGACATTCATGTGAGCCCAACACACAGTCACACACACGCGTTTGCACACAAATACCAATTATCTGACTATTTGCATCGGCGAATGCAAGCGCACACGCAGTGTGAGGCTGTAATCAGCAGCCGCCTTAAGATTCTGCTTGCTCAGGAAACTCTGAGGACCAAATGGCTGTTCCCAGACTGTGATTGATTACACACTAGTATGTTGCTACTTCATTTTCATTATTCCAGTGAACCCACTGTCAGCCTCTCTTTTCACCTCAGATGCCGTTTGCCAGATTTGTTGCCCGCAACAATGTGACGCACCTGAAACGGTAAAGTTCTGTCATTCAAAAGAAGTTCTTTTATTTATGCCAATAAGGCCATACTCATCCATCAGTGATAAAGTCCTCTGCAAATTTTAGGTCAAAAAAATAGTTTTAATTACTTATTTGATACTGATAAAACCCCTGCCTGTTTAATGGCATAAACCAGAGATTTGCATGTTAAATTTGAGGACATGACAGTTCCCCAAAAGTGGATCATCAAACATCTAAGCCTGCCATCGACCCCTGATGGCTGGCTGAACAAAAATCCATGACGAGTAAATTTACTCCAGTTGGGTGAGCTTGCTTCGAACTGAGTGACTCCCATAACCCAAAATATTTATCAAAAGTGATCCAGGTTCTCTATATTTTGTAAAATAAACAGCCTCTCCACATTTTGCTCCAGGTATAGCATTGAACGGGTGTTTCGCACCAGGAAGCTGGATCGCGCTCACCCGAGGGAGCTCCTGGAATGTGCCTTTGACATCATCACGCCGGTCACCAACAGCTTGCTCCCTGATGCTGAGACCATTTACACCATCTCTGAAATAGTCCAGGAATTCCCTGCACTTCAGGTAACACATTTGAACTGCTTGTACTTAGAAATGTACAGTGAGCCAACCTTCATCATTCACACTCAGACTGAACTATGTGGATGCGTCATTCTTCTGTTATTTCCTACCGATTCCTTCTTTGCAACCTGGACTGTTGTTGTTTTTTCCCCATTTGACTTCCCACTCAAATTCCTAGCATACCAAAGTATGCGTAAGCCTGACAGATTTACACTGTATTTGTTATTAACACAGTAAATCCGGTATGTGCAGTTCTGTCCACTTCCTTCCCTGACTCCCCAATACAAACCATTTCCTGTCCACATGTCCCAATGCTGCGTCAGTCTCCAGTCGCAGAATTCCTCTGCGTGTCGCATGAACCCACTCAACCTCTGGGTCTGATCTCTAGTTCATCCCTTGTACATCATCTACTACTTTCTGTGAAAGCTTCTAAGAAGATGTGAGCTGGACAGAATGGGAGAGGGCAGCGGGACACAGGAGTCATTACTCACTGACGTGCTCATCACACAGTTGGGCTCATGGCTTTGACAGTAATTGCAGCTGAAAGGGTTAAAGGTGTGTTTCCGTGTGTGTTGTGACTGTAGGAGCGGAACTATAATATTTACCTGAACCACACCAGCATGTTGAAGGCCATCCTTCTGCATAGCGGGGTCCCCGAGGACAAACTGGGCCAGGCCTCCAACATACTGTGCGACGCCATGGTCAGTGCAGGTCACACGTGCCTCACAGATGTTAAAAGCATTGCGTGCATACAGGTTGTTGTTTTTTTCCCCCAAATATGGTAATATAACCTTTCTATCATCTATCTCTCTTTGCCTCAGAGTGAAAAGCTGACCAAACGAGAGGTGGAGGCAAAGTTCTGCAACGTTTCCCTGTCAACAAACAGCGTATGTGTCCACGGAGGTGTTCGAACCTTCTCTAAAATCGATCACTCCTGTTGCAGAAGCATCAACAACCCTCCTCCTCTGTGTCCTCCAGCTGAAGACGCTCTACAAGTACACAGAGCTGAAGGGAAACCTGCAGGACCTGCTGCCAATGCTGATGCCACTCACCAAACAGAAGACTGCCGTCACCCAGCTGGCAAAGCAGGGCCTCAAGGACCTGGAGGAGATCACGGTGCTGCTGCATAGACTGGGAGTTAAATTGCAGGTAATGTCGATTGAGAAGTTTAAATGGAGCGCCAGTGTTTTCATTTTCCCTCTTTTTAATTTGGATTCAACATTCATCTCTGTAGGTGGTGGTCAACTTGGGCTTGGTGTACAAGGTGCAGCACCACTCTGGGGTCATCTTCCAGTTTGTGGCGTTCATCAAGAAACGCAGGCGGACTGTACCGGACATCGTTGCTGCCGGAGGACGCTACGACCATTTGGTGGGTTTTACAGTCATCTGCCCACATTCCACTTGTATTGTTATATTGTGTGAGTCAAGCGCTACATTCTTCATGTTGCATTTAATAAGTTTAGTCTGTTTTACATGAATTCACCACAATGCAGCGTCTGTGATTCACTCTGGAAAATCTTTGTTTGTTCTCTCGCTGTTAGATCCTGGAGTTTCGAGGACCAGCCCGCACAGTCCCGGTGCCCTCTGCAGTAGGGGCCAGTGTGGCTCTGGACAAAGTCTGCGCTGCTATAGCCAACATGGAAGAGCCAGTGAGAGAGAGACACACACTCTCTGATAATCCCTGATTATTGAAATGAAGGAGCAGCAGACAAGTTTCATATTTAATGATGCCTTATTACAGCAGTCGGCCACCACACAGCCACTTTTAGAAACATGTTAATAACTATGATCACTCTGACTCTTGACGCCATGGAGTTATTTCTGGAGCTGCAGATTTAGAATGGTGGATGGCGGGTCTAGAATACTGCACATCATAGGAAAACAGAGACAAGCACTGGAACGATGTCTTAACACATTTATTACACATTATTTTACGGAGGTTCAATAACCTTTCAGTTTAAACCTGTTTCTTTATTTTGCTTTACATCAGCCGTCTGTGAGCTCCTGCGACGCCCTCGTGGTCCCAGTGGGACACTCTTCAATGTCTAAAGCCATCAGTGTCGTCCAGAAGCTGTGGAGCAGCGGCATCTCTGCGGACATCGCCTACGATGTGTCACAGGTGAGTGGCCCACCCGGTGGTCCTTATACAGACCTTGTTTTTGTTGCATGTTCAAACTCAGTCTTTGTAGATAGACTATGGGAGACAACCACTGCTGGGAGAGACACTGTAGTAACTCCATCCCACTTACAGAGGACAGGCCACTCTTGGCATCAGTCCTGATGGAAAAGCCCCTTGTTTTTCAACAGCAGATGTATCGGAAAAAAAGTGCCGCAGCTGTGTATGATTGACACTTGATGTGACAACACATCGTCTGTGATCCAAGTTTCAAATATCCTAATTTAATAATCCCATGTTTGCATAAACTCTATTGTAACTGAACAACAGCCAGGCTGTGATTAGTCCCACCAGAGTGAAGTCATTTATCCTCTGGTGTAAACAGGCAGATACCATGCCTCCGTCACATTCTCTGTGTTTATGTGACAAACTCGTGTCGATCCTGTTTGTGCGTATTTGTGTGAAACACCCTCCCTGTCATGTGGACCTCTGCCCACATTTTTATGCCCCTTGTTTTTTTTCCTTCTTACTCTTTGTGACTCCTTGTTGTTTTAAATTTCCATTTCTGCAGTGGATAAGAATTCGCGTTAGTGGTCGTCATTGTCTTTTGTTCTGGCCCAGGACCAACGTGATTGGCTGCCTTCCGTTCCCCCTGTATCCTTAGAAGTAATTAGGAAGGGTTGGGTTTGGCTAAAAACAACCGACGTTCAAGAGTGCGTGTGTATGTATGTGGATTATGTGGATTATGTTCGCGAGATGGTGAGGAGATAGGTACTTTATTCATCTCAAACTGGGAAAGAAACGCCTTGTTCGTCTGTTTCCCCTCCTGCAACATTTTGTTAACGTGTTTCACATGGTGGCCTCTTTAAATACCAAATCTGCAGCTTTATTTCATCCTCAGGAGACGGTTCCACTCTTTTAGCTTTTCTAAGCCAAATATGGCAAAACCTCTGCCACATGTGGTCAATGAAGGAGCTCGGCCCAGAGCTGCCCGTTGGCCTCCAGGCAGTGGCTTCCCTTTGACATAATTTGTTCTGTCACTGAGAAAGTTGTAAGAAAATAGGAAATCTGGAGGCTTATATGAGGGGCTTTGTTCTGTGCCACTGTCAAGGCGACGAGGATAAAGTGAGCTGGCTCAAATGTATACACACCGTCATGCTTTAATGCATCTCATGAGTCTCAGCTTAGTCCACACTCTTCATTCAAATGGAGGCTGTATTAAAAATGCTGCAATAGAGGAATTTCTCTCCCAAACTAGTTTTCCTGCCTCCACACTAACAGGGTTTTTTTTTTTATCTCAACCACACCTTTTCTGCTAATTCTCTCAGTGATCAGAAGAGTCACAAACAGTGTAACTGTAATTCTTAAATTTTAACATTCCTGTGGCTTTAAATGTTTTCTAGTCATTCATCCTGTTGTTATTGTGTGTTTTCAGTCTCAGGAGACTTTGTTGGATCACTGCAAGCTTGCAGGCATCACCTGCTTGGTCTTGGTGTCTGACAAGGAAGGAAACTATGTAAAGGTAAAGCATCCATTCAACATCCGATTTGTCTTTAATAGCAAGAGACTAGAAGCACAAACACTGAGCCTTCTGGTGGCATTTCAGATCCTTTCCATCTGCTGTACTAGAGGGCATTATGGGAACTTTGTACAGAAACCTGTGTAACAGTCCTTTTCTGTCTCCAGGTAAAATCCTTTGAGAGGGACAGACAGTCGGAGAAGCGTATCCCGGAGTTGGACTTGGGGGACCACATCATTCAGAAATGTCGGACCAAATTCTCTGAGGAGAGAAACATCAGGTAAAAAACTTTTTGATTTAATGCACAGATATTTGTGAGTGATGTGAATGAGTTCATTCTTTTAAATGTTGTCCTTGTGCTCCTGCAGAGAAATCCCTGAAAGCCTGTCTACCCAGAACCCCAAAGGATCCCTGCTCAACACCACAGGTACTGTATTCAGCTCTGTCCGATCAGCAGCTTTACGTCTGTACAGTCGGCTCCTATGTGCGGTATTTTTGTAACCTTAAAGCCGTACTGTAGCATGAACACAGTCACACCTCTGTTCGTACAGTTGTGCCGTGACTCCACCGTAGTGCTTCACATACTTGAAGTGTTAAATTATGAGTCAGAGTTCTGTAATGAATGTGCTATCTGTACAGTAGGACTGCCCTCTGGCATCCAAACAGTTTGTTAAACAGTGTGACGAACAAATCAAAGAAGTGTTGAATCTGACGCCACGCCTGGCACACTGGCAACAGCCAATAAAAGCAGTTTTCACTGTCATCGTGACTTTGAAATGTGATTGTTTGTTAAATCCTATTATACTCCTCATGTAAGAAGCTGTCTAGTTAAAGGTGAAATATGGAAATGCTCCTGTTTGATGTTTCAGGCTCTTCAGAGCAACATGGGAGCAGCTGCACCATAAACATGAATGTGAACATCATCAGCCCGGAAAAGGTTTCCTCCAGCGCTAGACGACGCTATGAGACTCATGTTAGTGATGCACGCCACGATTTGGGCTACGCACACACACACGTCACCCCTTTTCTCTCCATCTTCATGTATTGAATTAGATATTGAGGTTGTTTCATCATACCCGGATTTTACTTTGATTTTACTCTTTGTCATTGAAACTTGAGACTGTTTGGTTTAAAAATGGTTGCAAGTGAATATGAATTCATTTTCCTTGCTGTTTTACTTTGATAATGAAACAATCGCTATTTTCCTTCACCTGTATTGTTTTTCTTTCTCAGATCCAAACCAAATTACAGAATCTTGGTAGCAATTTGCAGAACAAGAGCAACGACATTGAGGTTCTGGCGGTAAGTCTGAGAAGTCGGTGTTTGTTTACCCCTTTATCCCTCCCAATCCCGGCTCCCCTGCTACTTAGGGCTCTTTTTTCTTTTCGCTCTCCTGCCTTATCTCTTGAATTCATGTGTGAGATTGCGGAGCGAGGAAAGAGCTTTTGATAGCTATAACAGTAAACATAACTTGAAGCAGCCCCTTATATAATTATTTGCCTTGTTGCTAAAATCCCCTGCCGGAGGTAAAGACACTTGTGAATTCACTCCAGTCGCTCCAGAACAATGAACACTAAACAGAAGGCAGCCAGTGGGTCAGTTTTGGGGGATGTAAATTGCTGCCATATCCAGTTTATTTGTGGTAGCGTCGTAGATTTATGGCCAGATATTCTCAAAGTAAATAATCCCTGCTTGTCCCCCTTTTTTGTGATATTGCTGCATATTCCAAATACATTTGTCGTCCCTGCTGGGGTCTGGATTGAATCAGGAAGCACAACAATAAGTCTGGGTTATAAATACAGGCATAATCATGTTGATAGCAGTCGGCAGGTACACAGGCCTGTAATTCTTTACGTGTATGACAGCGGTGTGTTTATTAAATTGCCACCCTGGAACGCAGCAGCCCTTGGGTTCCAGTGATAAAGCCCATTAGTCTCTTCCTGGAAAGGGGACATAGAGTGCTTTCAGGCCTGTTGAGAGCGTTGTGAAAGGGGAATTAAAAGTAATTTTCTGATACTGGAGTGGGTCTGGGTCTGTGTTTTGAAAGAATTACGCAGCCCGCTGGCAACAGCCGATGTTTCACTGTGAAAGGAGTACTCTGTTACTCTCTTGTGGTGTTGTTGCTGCACAGACAGTTAAGGCTCCATTGTGTTTTTTATCCCACAGGTGGATCTGCCAAAGGAAACGCTGATCAACTTCCTGTCTCTAGAGGTCGGTCCCCTGCTGGCTTCATCAAGAACATTGCAGAGTTAATAAACGGCTGCATAACAATGAAGGGTTGCAGGAAGAGGGGGAAGGAGTGGGTGGCGGTCGAGTGGAAAACAACAGCCAATAGAAGTCGAGAAAGGATGTGGGGATCCCGTCTCCTTCCTTACAGTCTTGACTGATGAGGACAGAGCAAGGGAACACCCTGGGCCTGTAACAAAACTTTCACTCCTTTTAAAAAGACTCACATGTGCGTCAGACGCGGTTAACAAAACACGCACTTAAGAGGTGTTAATATTCACATTCCAAACTTCTGACTGCACTCGTAAAAACCCGGGTCCCTCTCAACATAGGGTAAAACTAAGACTTTAATTATATTGTGCAAAGAAACACGTAGGAAGTTGGAAAAATGCTCATAGCACCACTGTTATATTAGCAAAGCCTGCACTCTGGGAAATGAATGGGCCATCTATACAGGGCCGATCAGCACCTAGAAGCATGTGTCAAAGAAAACACATTTAGTGTGTAAAACACATGACAATGCCCAGTGTGAGGTGCAGGCACGCAGGAAAGGCCTGTTTTAAATACAGCAAATTGCCCCAAGTCACACAAGGAACCAAAGAAATCCATAAACCCACTGTAGCTTGGTAGCTTCACTGCTCTGCCGCTCTTGACATGCAAAAATATACTGCAAGGCTGCGGATGAAATGCTATTCACGTTTACAAAACCCAGTCTGTTTTCTTTTGTTAGTCTGAACAAGCTCGTTCACAGCTTGTGGGGCAGGTCGTAGGGGAGCATCAGTCTGCGTTGGGTTTTGTTCCTGCTCTTTGACTTTGTGCACGTGGGTTTTGACACCATTTTGTCACGTAACTTTCACACTTGTTGTTCGTTCTACCCAGTTTGACAGCGAAGAGCAGTTCAACAGCAGCGTGAAGACTCTGCTGTCTCGACTCCCCAAGCAGCGTTACCTGAAGTCCATCTGCGATGACATCCACGATTTCAAAATCAAAAAACGGTAATTTAGTCTAAAATGTTTTATGATCTTCCAATGAAACCTGAGGCTAACAATGGAATATGTTATATAGACCCTTTTAACTAAAAGGTAAAAGAGGCAGACTTCCTTTTATGGGCAGCCACTCAATTCCAATGCTCCGACCAATACCACACACTCCCGGTGTAACAGTGACAGTCGGCCTCTTTCAAAGAGAGCCGTTAGACAGATAACTACTGCCTTGGAGAGCATTAAATCCTCAGCTGATCCCATTTCCTGAGGAGAAATCTAGAAGAGGATTTTCCTTGTTTGGTCTCCTGGTGTCAGCGTCGTAACATCTCGGTTGAGTGACACTGAGTTGGCTTTGCAGGTCGGGGGGGGGGGGGGTTAGGTTAATGCACAGCTCTGGTCATGGATGGCGCGATTACTAATTTGCAAATGTCCACAGCTCTGGTCATGGATGGCGCGATTACTAATTTGCAAGCTTGCCAGCCAGTGGAATGTTCTATTTTTTCAAATCTCAGGCTAAATCCTCTGTGTTTGAGCTTCTAGTGTTGAGATGTTTGTGAATGCCCATAGAGAAGCAAAGCTGTGAGGGATTCAATGGATTTGCTCCTTCATGAATGAGATGGTAACCAGAAAAAAAAAAAAGAAATCAAAGCCCCTCTTTCTGCGTTCCCATCCGGCCTCTCCAGAGCAGTTGGTTTTAATTTCCTGTCTGCTGTGCGTTTGATTTACCATTTAGGGGGGAAAAGTCTTTGCTGATAAACGAGCGTCATAGAGACAACAATGGGCATATTCAGCATGTGCTTTTATATGTTTGTTTGGCTGTTCATCGAATGTGGAGCACAGGCAATTGAGGCCAGATGAACGAGCGAAAGGGCTCAGGCAGTCACCTGGCTGCAGCGAGACCATAAATGAAACGTATCCCCTGGGCTTCCTCGTCAGTGAGCTTTGCTTTCCGCCAACTCTGTGGTGGGCATGACCTCAAATGCAACAACCACAACTATAAGCTGCTGCCTGCTCACTGTCTCCTACACTGTTTTAAAAGGTTGGATGTAAAATGAGAGCGAAGGTCAGGATGGTTCTGTTTGGATTAAAGTAGCAGACTGATCAACCAGCAGGGCTGACTCCAGCTATTCCACTGGCCTAAAAACAATTTCCAGTCTCAATATTTTCAGAGATGATGTAAATACATAGTTCTGTAGGTAATGTTCCCTCCCACACTGAGTTATGGGACTTTCTGACCCTGGACATGGGATCTTGGCAGGGTTGAATCCTGAGTTCAGCCGGACTGGCCTGTAGAGAAATGTAAGATCTCAGAGACACCACCAGCTGAATATTTATTGAGATGTTCCATTTGGGAGTTCTCATGTGTTTTTTTTCTGTTGGTTTTTTTAAATATTCACTGTGTAGAATTTAGTGACAACTAATGGTGAAATTGCAGATTTCATCTTAACCCAAACTCAAAAGCTTTTTAGTTTTTCCAGAGTGGACTATTGTTAAAATATATAAAGGGAATTTCTTGGGGTGCGAAAAAAAACCCTCATTTAAATCTTTTAAATGACACATGTTGTCTGTTGCAGGATGGCTGTGGTCGTCTTATACAGCTACAAGGTCGACTACTACAAGATCCTCCTATAAAAGACTGAAGTGTTCCACTGGACTGGGACACGTCTCACTTTCCTCAAAGCTCTATTGAATCCCAGAGACTGTTTTCATGGTTGGACCTACAGGAACTCCTTGAAGGATGGACTCAAATCTTTTCCTTTCGGAAAGTGTGAGCTCTAAAGACAGTTTTTCTTTTTAAACCGTTTTCAGTAGTTACCAAACTATTCATCCCAAAATGCCCCAACAACCCAGAACTCTCCAGTGTGTCATTGTCTCGATGGAGACAAGCTGTTAACTGGACTTTGCCTTAATGGAATGTGAGAAAGTTTTTACTGAGGAGTATGTGTCATGACTATAAACAGTTTTACATTTGGAATTAGCTGCAAAATAGATGGCAATAATAAATCCCTTCTTTCCCACGTGCTGTGATTTGTGTATGTCGTAGGTGAAGGATAATCTGGTGCGTTAATGTGTGAATCATATTATAGCTCAGAGATGGTGTCAGAGCTTTGTGATGCAGTATTTAACATTTTCTCGGTCTGGGAAACTGACCCTGCTGTTTGTTTAGTCGATCCTTCCGGAGAAGTGTCCTCACCTTGAAGTTTATGAGCAAGCTAAGACGGACAAGTCAAAACAACAGTGCCTTCTGCAGTGAGGATTATTCTGGTTTCCAGCGCTGACCTGCAGGTCTTTGTGTTTTCCGGTGTTTTATTAGGCCGCCAGTTAGATGAGAGGTCGCCATGCTCTTGGCTCAGAGGACCCCCACCCCCCACCCCACTGACAACCCATCAGCGTTAAACACATCTGCTCGCGCTACTGAGATAAGAACAGTCGCGATAAGAAAGAAGAATTTAAAGATTTCAGGGCCCTATGAGAGGACAAATTCCCATTTTGACCAGATGTGCCGGAGTCTGCAAATCTGCAGGTGAGATAAAAAAACAAAACACTGATAACATGTTAAATGACAACACTGCACCTCCGGGGAGTACCACCATCCAGAGCCACTTTGGTTCACACATTTATTTTTCAAAATAAGTGTAAATGTTACAGTTCATCATCTAGGAAACATATTTACAGGGTCTGCAACGGTGAAATAAATAAGGTTGAATAGAATATAGCAGATACAAATGGTAAATGGTCTACAATGTACAGCAGCTTTAGCTACCAAGAGTTCATTTTTCAAAAAGACAAAAACAAATTCTCAAACTATAGTTTAGTATTAATAAATAAAGCTATGTGAAAAAATAAATAAGGTATCTTCTGTCCTACTAATTTAAACTACTGTTTTTTTTTTTTTTACACATAGAAGAACAAAGAATTGCGTAAGCTTTTACAGTCACCTCTTCATTTTAAAGCACATGGTCATGATTCGAACAGATAAATCTCCTGTTGCTAAGAAAACACTTCAGTATTAATTGGTCTCCAACCAATTTGGCATCAGAATGTTCTTTGTGTTGAGAAATTGGCCATGGATTGAAAACTCTTAATTCCAAATTTTGCCTGTGAAACCTTGAGGTTCGTTTCACAACGCTTCTCAACGATTCCACCCTTCACCGTGCTGATCAGATTTTTGTGGAGCCTCTAGCTGCGACAGCGTGTTCAGTCGAGTGGTTTACGTGGTGTGCTTAATATGCCTATCAAATCCCTGATTAGGGCCTTTATCCCTCCAAGAATCCTGCAGTGGGCTTTCTTAAAAAACACTGGCTCCAAAGACAAAGTGCTACGTCTCTTTAACATGCTCCTAACGTTGTAACGTGTGTACCATTTAGTACAACTACAAACAGTAAACTGTAATGTCCCCACGTCATAGACTTCACTAGTATAATGAAGAGCTGATGAGAACCATCAGTGGCGCTGTCCAACCTCATCTGTTCATCTTAATCATGGGTGAATACATTTCTGCTTTTTCAATACGGGCTTACACAGATATTAAATGAAAGATATCATCAAAGAAAAAAGTATTAAGGCTATAGAATTAAGGCGTATTATTAACCATCACTGTGAACGGTAGCTACACACACAGACACGCACACACGCACACTTACACACACACACACGGCCGTGAATGAAGCGATGAACTGAGGCACGCTATCAAAGCCATTCCTCTCAGGTCTCCTCTGCAGTCAATAAAACCGCCATTCCTCCTGAACGAGCATCGCTCCTCTTTATCTTCAGCCCTGCTGCGATTTCCTGACATGTTGAAATGCAGCTGGGGGAGGAGCCAAGAGTACAGATACTGAAGACGATTGTTTGATTATCGCGTTGCGGAGGGCAAATACTCCTTTCTCTTATAGTTGCGGTTCATGGTTGGGGGTTGTTTGAATGGAATGACTCGGGTCAATCTAAATTAGGTAACAAGAAGCCGTCGCGCAGGACGCGTGTCCTTCCTGGAGGTGAGGTGGAGGAATGTTCAAACGGGCATTTTCAAAAATGATTCAATCTGGCTCCACAGAGACACAAAGGAGAGGCGGCTAAGAACAACATTTCAACTAGTACAAATACTGTAGAAATATACAAAAACTAAAGATGGAAACCACACATTCTAAAGCAGGGGTTTGGATCTGCGCTTCTTTATGTTCTGGATAAAGCCTGTTGACTCCATTTGGCTGCTGGACTCTGGTATTGATCCAGGTGGATTATCAGTTCCTTTGGCCTCCCTGCTGATGCTACTGATTACATCCATGAAACGCTGCAGCTCTCAGGCGCACAGTCTCCTTTCGCCTGTCCCCTTTAAACTGCACCTCAAACCCCTGTTTGTTCTAAAGCTCTTGAACGCTCCTCTCACTGCCTCCATGGTCCAGTTTCCATGGAGGCAACATAAAGCAAAAAAAAAAAAAATTACAATTCACAGTCAAAGTCTGATTCTGACAGAGGGGTCTCGCTGGCTGCCTCTTTCTCTGTTTTAAAGCAAGGTGCAGAGTGGCCATGTCCTTTAGATGTCCACCCCGTCTGTCCACCTCCCAGCATCTCACTCCGCCAGACAGAAGAATACGTACATGCGATTAGAAAGAAACCAAGGTGACTGGCTTTGTCTCTCGTGGAGCACCCTCGGTTTTACTGTGACGCAGAGAAAAGGGTGGGAACATGGCGGCGCCCCGAGGATACAGCAGTAAGAGAGGAGGAGGTGTTGGACAGCTCTGGTCGGCAGAGTCTTGAGTGTCGTTTGTGGGTTTTCGTGCTTTAGCGTGACGTCCAGTCTTTGCCCATGCTCAGCTTGGCCCTGGGGATGGTCATCTTGTCCGCACAGGGGGAGCTCATGTCCGGAGAGAAGTGGATGATGCCGCAGTCGTTCTTCACGTTCTGAAATTTGTTCTCCTTGGAAGGCTCCATGTAGACCACTGAGTTCTTGTTGACATGCTTCTTTAGGATCACCGTCTGAGGAAAGGGAAATCAAACTGGTTTTAATTTTAGCAGCAAAACAAATAGAACAAATATTATAGACAAGATTCTGACATTGAATGAAGTCGGAATATTGCAAACTTGAAGGAGTATAATTATTATATTATTACTCAGAATCTAAATTCCAGTCCTGGATCCAAAATCTCAATCCAATCTGACTGTTTCTTCAGAAACTATGAGACCCCTCTGTCTGCTGTCAGCAGATGTAACCAATAATAACCTCGCAGTAGACCACTACCAAATATTTCCTCCTCCACAAGAGAGGCAGTCTGCGGTTGTCTTGGAAAGCGACGGGCTCTTTCACAATCTTTTCCGAGTGCTGATACTTCAGCTAATGAGCTGTTGATGTGACACAAAGATGACGTATTTTGTTATTTGTGACACGTTTAAAATGACGAGATGCTTTACATTCCACATTTGAACACAGACGAGGGGCTTATTATCTCATAAAAAAAAGTCACACAACACAAAAATTACGACTTCACTTGCAACAGAATGACCTCATTCTTGTAATATTACGACTTTAGCCTTGTAAGTTATCAACTTTATTCCTTCTATTCCCTGAATCTGGGACTCCTGAAAACAGGCCCCTAGATTTTGACCGTGTTCCAGTTGAAAGTGCAGGACAAACATGAAAGACCTGATTTATGTGACAGACAGCGAGTGTTACCTTCTTTGGTGCGCTGTAGCAGGACATCTGCACCCACTTCTTCTTCTTGTTGACGAGTAACGCCACGATGAGGAAGATGATGATGGCTAGTAGGAGCCCCGCCAGGATCCAGGCAGCCGATTGGTAGATGAGGGCCATCTCTGTTTGGCTGGGGTAGTTCTCACCCGATCCTGGTTCGTCTGTGGGGCGCAGACAACCCTGATTAGAAATCCATCCCAGCACAGGGAGCTTGTCTCACTTTGAATATTAGTATTACGTGCGTTTGCTACGTTCAAAAGGCCTCATGTCTTTGCTTTGGCATTTGGCAAAAATCCCGGCTTAGTGCTCACGGCGGAAAAATGAACGCTGGGAGGTCTCGAGAGGGATCATATTAGGTCAGTGCTCATTTGTCACAATTGTTTTAGCTGGTTTACATTTCACTATAACCTTCATTGGTGTAAACACTCACAGGGATTGGCAGGAGCTGTAGAGCAGCGATGCCAAGTAAACCTGAGGAGGGAGTAACGAAGACCTTAACTGACCCGTGATTTAATGAGCGGGTACCTGTATCGGTGACGATGGGCGGCACAGTGACGGTGGTGGTCCACACCGCGCTCTCCACCGTCGTGACCGTCTTCTTGTGGACGCTGGTGGAAACCATCACCGGTACCGATGTTGTGATTTCTGCACGGACAGGATTGAGATCAGTTACCAATACAACTGGCGTGTAAACATCCAGCCATGTGAGAACTCCCTGGTGTCTGGTTGATAAGCTGTGTTTATAGGAACTGTCCTGACTTCCACTGCAAGGCGTCAGAAAAAAAGCGTTTTTGTTTTCCACTAGGCAAATAAGAAAAACAAAAGAGCCGGTGAAACAGCTTCATATCGAGGGGAAGGAACAATGGGAGCCTATGCCGAGGTTTTCCTCTATAGGAAAAGCTGACATGGAGCTTTGACTTCCTGTGCCGCCGCAGAGCGAGAGCGTCACCGGCTGCTTCAGCCAGGGACAGGAAACACGTGTGAATGTGCGGATGCTCAAGGAATGTTTTTGCTCCGAGTGCACAGTGTGTGTGTGTGTGTGTGTGTGTCACATGGAATTTTGTTGCGAATGATTGTGTTTGCCCGTGTAGCGCCAGAGTGGCGAGGACTAATGAACAAACATACGCACACAGTCTGGAAACGGGCCTTTTCTCAGTGACGTGCAGCATTATGAATTATAACCCTCCCAACAACAGCCCGTGCCTTGTTCCAGTCCACCTTTTGCTCCGTGCGTAATGGCAGCTCCACACAAGTTTGACAGTTCCTCTCAGCATGTGGAAGCATTACAAACGAGGCAACTCACATTCTCATTTATTTGTAGTGAAACACTCTGAAGTCTGAAGGCAGCTCCGAAGGACTCACCGAGACAGTGCGGGCAGCACTGGCCCTTGCGTAAGACCGGCACCCTGCAGTTGGCAGCGGGGCAGCGCTGGGAGAAGCACTGAATGGTGCCGTTGTTGCAGGTGCAGCTGGTGCAGGCGTTCGCCTTCCAGGAGTCTCCAGTCAGCAGCACGTCCCCGTCGCTGGTGATGCAGTACTCCTGCTGGCTGTTGTTCACCGGCAGCAAGGGGCTCAACGTCTCCTCTGTGGTTACACGCGGGTAGAAATAGTCAGTCGTAAAAGCACACGAGTGTTAATGTTGAGACGCTGAACTCCACAGGGCTCGGTAATGGAAGGTTAGAGCGACAGTTTAACTTAGAATTGCTTCGTCTTGGAAGGAAAAGCGAATTCAGTCTTTGACCACGAAAAACAAGGCTCGGCAAGAAGTTTGGAATTCAGTGTGGCTCTGCTTCATATTGCACAGCTTGTGACACATTACTCTGATTTTCTTTGATTGCAAATGTTGCACTTAATATTTTATTTTTCTAGTTCTGAAGCGCGATGTTACTTCCACATGACTCGTGCGGTTCAGCTGTGCTGTATAACATCTCAATCTATGCTGGTTGTCGGGCCTGTAGGGTTCTGTTCAAGATAAGGCGCTTTGCTGAACGTGAAAGACAAACCTAAGTGACTCCATATGACAGATGTCAAATCGGCCTCAGACCTTATCTCTCTCCACAGAGCCTGAGATCTGCTTCCCTCTCAGCCCTACTGTAACCATACATCACAGGGCCTGTCGGAGTGACGTCTCTTATTCCCACATTCCTGGTGGCCAGGCCCGTACATATATCAAAGGCCTGCCTCTGACAATCTGCTTTTGTGAGTGGAGATGCAGCGATAAGGCGGGCTGGCATTCTCCAGAAGGAGCAGCGGCAGCTCTCAGGCTCGGTCACGCATCGCTGATTTGTGGGCCTCATGCTCGGGATACGTTCTTTTTAAGAGTGTGAGAAAGAAGTTTGAGTGTTTGGGTGCAGTTGTAAATAAATTATGCATGTGGGTTTTTTTTTTTTTGTGTGTGTGTGTTTGTCTTGACAGAGTGGATTCCCATAACCGTTGGGAATGAAGGGTGCAGATCCACAGAGATTAGGGACATTCTTTGCTCTCCAGCAGTAAGAGCGTTACACGGAGCCGTCCACATGTGCTGCTGCCGCCTGTAGCCCCCCAGTAGCGCTGTGTAAACCCAACTGGTCCTGGCTGGTTCCTTTATGAGCCCGTGCGCCTGACATATAATGGCCTGACAAAGTGCAACATGCAAGACCTTTACAAGCCTCCCGCTGATAGCACATCCCCAACAGCTTTATGCACCTTTTTTCAACCGCCCCTTTCTTTCCTGTCTTTTTATTCCCTTACCTGGGCAAACGTGGCAGCAGGTGTCCTTGTTCCTGGTGGGAGTCTGGCACAGAGCGGGGGGACACACTTCCGTGTCGCACAGGACTCGTCCCCTCCTACAGGTGCAGCGCGTGCACTCATCCAGGTTCCAGGTCTCCCCCTCCACGTAGAACTCCCCGCCGGGGGCTCTGCACACCACCATGTCCATCCCCTCCGGCTGACCGCTGCCTGACTCATCTGCAGAGGAAGAAGAGGAAGAAAAAAAGTGAGTGAGTTGCTATCAAATTCACATTCACGCTAAACAAGAATTGAATCTAGTTCTGGACAATCAGCGTTACATTCATAAGGGAAACAATGATCCTGAGAGAGTTAACACATTCTCTGAGTCTAGATGTGAGGATCCGCGGGAGAGCGCCGTACGTGAGAAGGCAGCCCCAGGCCAAGCAGCGTAGGGCGGCGTCCAAGTTGTGTTTTGACACTCGTTTATTTGAAAACATCTTTCCGTCCAGCAGAGTAGCAGACATCTGCGAAGAGTTAGCCCATTGTCCCCCGACTGCAGAATGTGCGTAGCTTCTGAAAGTTGTAGACATTCTTTCACTGCTAAATATTTGAACAGCCAGCTGAGTCACTCCTCCATAAATACACCGCATGAGTCGGAGGGTGGTGGATGAAGAAGGGGGAAAAAAAAAAAGCATGGGTGTGGATCAGTGGGCCTCTTCCATTTTTAGAGAAACAGACAGACTGTGTGTCTGCGAGTGTGAGTGGTGGGCAGGTCAAAGGCTTCGAATGGACTAATGACCCGGAGCTCTCGGCTGAATGAGCTGCGAGGGCACGGTGGCCTGCGTAGTGCCAGATGTGTGTGTGTGCACGTGAGCGAGCGACCCAACTGTGACAGTGATTCTGAAGAAGTAATTGAGTGAGACCTGAGGCCCGCTCCAGGAGTGAATGATTCCAATGGCAGAATTCTGTTTTTGAGGGAAGAACCCATGGATTTGGTTTTTATTCTTCAAGCCTATTTTCTTGATTCTGGAAACAGTTTATATCGGCTCTGACGACACAGCGCTCACAGGAGTGAACATGCTGAGATGTGGGCACACGGCAGGATTACTTTCATGAAGTCATGGGAGTGAGAGCACTCTTAATCACTCATTACACAAGGAGCTGTGTTTTCACAGCGATGACATATGGTCAGAAGGGGAACCATAAAGTCACTCTGTAAATTGGATGTTTTAACGGAGCGCTTGAGGAATAATTATGGCATTCGGCTTCAATTACCCTTTGAAATGAGTTTGACTAACCTGAGGGTTTGTTTAAAACAGATCTTATCGTTTCTAACTTGTGTTCCATCCCTTTGAGGGATGTTGTTTGGAGAGCATAGCGAATTATTACTGATAAGACTAATGAGAAAAACTACAGCTATAAACAGACAAAGATAATACCCAGGAAATATAGTTCTATATTGGCCATGAATAGATATAAAGAGACATACCCTCACACGTCGGACAACACTGGTCAAGCTTGACCACTGGCTGAGCGCAGCTCGGTACGGGACAGGAAATGAGCACGCACATCTCCCGTCCGGAGTGGCAGTAGCAGTCGCGGCAGCCGTCATGCCAGCCGTCGCCCTCCTCGTATCGGAGCCCGTTGGAGGTCAGGCAGTAGCTGGGCATCGGGGCCACGGCAGTGGTGCTTGGGATGTGGCTACTTTCTAGAGACACACATTAGAAAGTGCAGACATTTGTGAGTGGGATGAAGGGAATGTGAATTAAAATGTAGTTTCATAGGGGGACTGGTTGGTTTTGGTGCCATTCTATGTTGGCGTTTATTTTCCACAGTGTATGACATTGCACATTTCATTTATATAAAGATATCTCTTGTATTTTAATCTCTCAAAAACACCTATTTTAACATGCTCCTTCAAAAGGGGTAGATAAACAGCCTACATAGAGACTGATCTGAGCGTTTCAGCACCAGGTAAACAGGTTTATTTGCCGTGGCTAACACTGGTCTCAGTGTGCATATGTGGACATGAGGAACGACGTACTGATCTGAAAACCATGAGTGTATTTGAGCCTGACGTATTTATAATGCAGCTAAACTGGTAAAATAAACACATCGCATTAAACATGGCGGCGCATAAATAAGCCGTGCGCATACTTGCTCTAAATGTAAGTGTTGGGCAAATCTAATGTGCACACAGGCCCTCTGTATGAAGCTAAACACCAACAGGAACCAAAACAAGCAGAACATAAAAGTCTCCATGTCAGAGCAGGGAAAGGTCAGAGGAAATTAAAGCTGCAGTTCAGTGGATTCAAACTGCGGACAGAGATCTCCTATCTGCCTCCGTCCTCCAGCCTGCCAACGTACTGTATATTGTGACAGGGTTAATCCTTTAGGGAGCATGTTTGGTAAATGTCACAACAATCTATGAGGGGGGTGTTACGGTCTACTGGTACATGAAAGGTCAGGAGCCTGCAACAATAAGCAGGGCTCGCTCTCTGGGGACCATGAGTACACACATAGAGTTGAATAATAATCAGGGTTCATAGTACAAAGGATTTATAAATTTAACATCCTGAGGGTTCAGATAAGTATGAAAGCATGAAACACATCAAAGAGGCTTTACTACATTTTGCATCTGACTCCAAACGGAGCCTGGTTACCTTTGCACATGCAGATGGAGCAGCCCTTGCGGTTCTGTCGGTAGCCGTCGCTGCAGTGTTTGTCGCAGGTGAAGGGGGGACACTTGACGCAGCGGCACATCTCACAGCCGTGCTTGTTCCTCCTGCGTAGCAACAAGCCCAGGCCCAAATTAAATCAAATTATCTGGAGATCATGACAGAAACTAAACATCTCTCCTGTTGAAAATCGCTTCACATCGTGGGCATCTGCGAGACGAGATTCCCGTGGATCAATGGGGTCTTGAGATACAGAGATCCAGATGCTCCCGTCTGGAATAATCAACATCTGGACCTGTTTTCCCCCCTCCTTATATTAGCTGCCTTTGAAGAAGGCCAAATAAAAGGCCAACATGTGAGATCCCTGTGGTTTGCACATCATACCAATCCAAAAGACTCCAAAAGCAGCAATCTAAAGCCAATTCAGATGCTTTCAATTCAGCCTGCTGCCATCCTTATTGCTCCAAAAGCCCTTGGCAGACTCATAAGAGCAACTGAGAACAGGGGCCAGATAAGAACTCATGTAAACATGTTGATTGGGGGAGTTGAGAGACAAGAAGAAAAACAGGGGAGAAAGAGAGCTGGGTCCTTTGTAAACGCTAAGTGATACTGTACAACGTTGACCACGGAGATATCGTCACATAGAGAGGGGAAAAGTAGGACAAAGCTGCAGAGGCTGGAAAAAGTTGCATCCCGTTATGTGCCTAATAAAACATGGATGAGCTGCAGGTTGATGAACTGTCCTCAGATGAAACACTGACCTGTATCTCACATTGTTCTCATCCTCCCTCTCCTCATTCGTCTTCCCTCACCCTCTTTCTACCTCCCTCCAGGTAAGTGATGATGCCTATTTAATGAAGCAGTGGGCTCATTTGGCCCCTGACTAATGACTCTATTAATCTTCATCCTCCGGGGGCGACGTAAATGAAAGGAAGCCCTCGAGCCCCAGAGGAGCGGTGCTGTGTCCCATGAAGGGGACGAAGCATTGTCGGCCTCAGCAAACACAGGAGCCTATCTATGCTGAAGCAGCAATAACAGCTTTTGCGACAGCACTGCGAGGGCTTGGCCAGAGCCTCACTGTACAAATACAGAGACAGAGCGTTCTGCGACCTTAGAGCAAGTGCTTTGTTTAAAGATGGTGTGTGGAATGCCAAGCAGCGCTTTGGGCTCCGGAGGGGGGGGTGGGGGGGTGGGGTGGAGGGGGCTCGGGGAGGCACCGGTGGGGCCCCCGGGCCCTGGGACTGCTGGCTCGGCACAATTTCCAGTGCGTCGCAGCCGTGATGGCCAGAGGAATACTGTTCATGATCCGTGTGGTCACAGTGATGATTTTGAGCTATGAAGGATGGAAAACCCACTGGTGAAGAGCCACCCTGAGCTGGCACTTCACTTACAGACCATTAAGAAAATCTTTACAAGCTTGGGATGCGTACAATGCAGTACGTGGTCCTTTGTGTTGGATACATGCAGGGGTCCCGTGTGAGACGACAGATCTGCATTGTAGGGCTGGCAAGGTCTCAGAGGATTTTAGACATCTGAAGCTAGACTTAAACAGCTGCTTATGAAGGATAAAGCTGGGACTTCCTGCTCCTCTCCTCCTTCGCTCCTCCTCCTCTCCTCTCCTCTGGCACCCCATGCCCAACATATCGGCCCCATCCCGTGCTGCGGCTCCAATGACCGTGGTTGACCATGGATGTTTCATAGATGCTGCTTTTGTCATGACGTGTTTTTGATCGTTGTTTTGAGACAGGACGATGATTTATGAAATGAGAGTGGTGCCTCGGGACCAAATGTCTCAGAAGAGAGCACTTCCAGATGTTTGATTGGGTTAAATGGGATTAGGGAGAGAGGAATTGTAAGGGGGGGGGGCTGAGAGGCCAGTGTGGACCTCACAGTGAATAGCTTGCACACAAACACACATACACTCGCTTACACACAGATTTAAAGACCTGGGATCGGCCACCAAGGTAGGGCCTTTGATCTTGGATGCCAAACGACTGTTGCAGCAGTCTGTTGTGCTTCCTCCTGAACATGACCAAACAGGCTCTGACCTCCGAGCCACACCTGACAATATAAGCACTGTACTTCTCTAATTAACAAAAGCTATTTGCATTCAGGAGGTGACCTGAAGACAATGGCGTTTAGGAAATACGAGGGTGCTGTCACACCTATCATGTTTGACGTTTTCATTAAATCTTAAAGAATGTAGCTGTGAAAGGTTCCTCTGTGCAAAGTGCTATGGAAAACAAACCATAGACAGGCTGCAGTGTGCAGACACGTTTTGGATAGTCAAGACTTTTCTGAATTCTTTGAGACTGTATTTAATAACGGGAGACAAAGAAGTAGAAGCAGCTCTTGGATTGCTTAAATCTTTGCCTATGGTGGTATTATGTTTAAATGGTGCAAACAGACTGAAAACACAGAGGACAAATGAGTGTGGCTACTCACACATATCCATAAGGGCAGGTCTTAGTGCAGGTCAGGGGTCGGCACTTGGGCATGGGGATGCTGCACTCACACACCTCACAGCCAAAGTCGTCCCTCTCGTATCCCATCGGGCATTGTAGTGAGCAGTATCTTCCCAGTTCAGGGCAGGAGTCGTCTGAAAGAGTTGAGGGAGAGGTCATCTGATCAGCTGGACATCAATCCATTACAGGACAAAGGCAAAGAGTCTGGGCTGTTGACAGGGACATTCCTAAGACTCCAGTCTTAGCTGTCAACCCTGAGTGATGGTCAAACTGGGATGAAGTCAGTGGGAGCAAATCTCCCTCTCATGTTAGTGGTTGCATAAAAAATACAGAATTTCACTGCACCAGAGCTGTTGGCAATTATTGTAAATGATTATTAATGTTGCGTTGCACAGGTAGCCATGACTCATGTCGTTGTTCTCTTCTTTCAGGGCATTGTGTTCTACGAGCCCGATGAGCAGAAGCTGGATCGTGTTTGAAAGACCCAATCAGCAAGCGATGGTGAGTACAGAGTTTCAGAAACTCTTATTTTTCTCTCTGTCCAGACCAAAATGCATTGCTGTGAGTTTTAGCAGCTCTGATACTGTAATAAGTAGAGCGGACACCAGGTTCATCCATAGCAGAGATGTGTTTTCAAATGGAAATGTGGGGTAGCCACTGTGAGGAAAGTGAACTTACTGCTGAGACACTGGCAGAGGAGACATCCATTAGTGTCTTGCTGGAAGCCATAGGGGCAGTCATTCCCTGAGAGGGAGCAGTTTTCCAGGGGCGGACACAGCAGAGGGCTGACGGTTTCATAAGAAGGCTCTGGTGAACAGACGAGACAACGGAGGGTGAGACGTTTGCATTAGAGCAACAGCAAAAAAAACCATTTATACATTCCTCCTGGTTTTGAATATGTGCGCTCGGATCCCCTCAGGTGTAACACCTTTACGCTCTTCGAGCCAACTGTAATAGGCACCTATTTACACTATTATTTTGGAGTAAACAATAATTACAGATAAACATAGAGCAATTACACCAGGGTGGGTCACACTGTATAAGGGATTATACGTCTGTCTCTTATATGGTGTTGAACTGTCTCCTGTCAATAAGTTGTCAAATGTTTTAGCTCTGGAAGTTGGACTTGAATCAGAGCCAGCTTGTTGAGAGGCCACAACAAATGGGGGGTTTGAGAACAACACACACACACACACACACACACAGAGCATCTGCACCAAAGCTTTTCCCGTCAAACGACCCTCGCCACGTCCAGTAGGAGGAGCGGGCCAATGAGCTGTGACTAATTATGCTCTCAAAAAAAAATGGATCCACTTCAATTATCCTGGTTAAAAGCACGACACAGACTCACACACACACACAAACAGGTGGGTCTCATTTTGGCGGGCAAGGGCAATAAAGGAACACAAAGAATCCTGCGGCTTGAAGAATGCTCGGTGGCCTCCGCTTTAATGAGCCCATAGCGACACGGCCTTTGTAGCAATGCTGCGGGGCCACAGGAGCCTCCTACGCTTGGTATGCGGGCTACTGCGTGTTTCAGATAGATAGGAACCATACGTCAAATGATAAATGTAACAGATTTGGTTTGAAGTCCTGACATGATCCTCCGTACCTTCACAGAACGGGCAGCACTCTCCGGGGATCTTGACAGGGTTCTGGCAGCTCTGTTTGCAGGCCATGGCCGTGCAGTGCGGGTCTCCATCCACACATTGGCAGAAGGTACAGTCGTCCTCTTTCCACTGCTCCTCGTGCGCCCGCAGCTTGTTATTCACCCAGCAGCTGGCTTTAGTGCTGTCCATCGACAGCAGCTCCACATCTGAGGGACACACATATAGGTTAGGGATAAAGTAGTAGAGAAGAGGAGAATCTTTTATCTGATCATTAGTTAACACACACAGTCGATATCGATATCAAGCAAGAATGATCGCTTTGCAACGTTAATATTCAGTTGAAATTGATGTCATGAGCGAGGGGTGCTGGTCTCCAGAGCCGCCGATAAACTCCAGGCCACAGCTCCAACTCATCCATGTGAGTTGGAGCTGTGGCCCCTGAGGTTAAAGGCAAGGTCAGCTTTTGATTCCTCACTCCAGAGTAAAGAACATTTTGGATCTTTAGCTATTAGTAGGAACTGTAATTTTAAAACCTGATGGTGTGCAGCCATTCAGCTCAGAACAGAGTGTCGTGCGTGAACTCTGTGTGGAACCCCCCCCACACACACACACACACACTTCCTATAAACAGCTTTAGTTGTTTTTGCTACAGCGTTTATTACCAACAGAGGTTAGAAGATGGTCTTGGCTTTTTGGTGTGTGTGTTGGAGAACACAAAGGAACTTGTGTACATGATTGTGCATGTTTACGTGATCGCTGCAGCTTTTTGTGAGTGTGTCAGAGGGAGTTAGGGCACTGTATACTTCACACAGGACTCCTAATTGCCCTATCCGATCCCAGCGGAGTATTGTCTGCTGTAGTTCAGTCCATCTGGCTGTGATTAACCTGAATGGGATGGCTGTATATGTGCATACTGCACCGTGACCCTAATGATGAAAATGTTCAGGGTCAATCCAGGATTTCACTGCCATGAAGGCTGGAGACTTGAAAATGGAGAAATGGATACAGAGTGGAGTGGAGATATATGCAGTAATGAACAGGTGACAGGGTTTTTTTTCGGGTTATGTTAACAATAATGAACTAATTACAAAACAACTTCCTCGAAAAACAAGCACATGAAAAGACATCAGGGCGATAATAATGACCTAGGATGACGGACAGCGAGAGAAAAAACAATTTAACGAGCACTTTGACTTTTTTTTTTTCGTTTGCGCAATGTCCATGAGTCGGCGAGTTGTATGACCTATTTTGCTTGCAGCCAGTAGGTGGCGATCCAGGTGCTTGGGATTCACCTGCTGGGGATAGTCATTATACACATCACGATGTACAGTCCATGGTTTGCCTGTGGTGGCATAGTAGATAAAAGACATTGCTAAAATAGAATGAAATATCTAAATGTTTTTGGATTCCATCAGCCCAAACGCGCCAGTTTTCTAACTCAGCCTCCGGTCATGTAGTATACAAAGCTTGTTTTGCTGCCTGACTCTGCTGTAAACAATATGAGTGGTAAAAATGACCCAATGTAGTAAAGATGTGGGATGTGGAACCAAAACCATCAGCAGCGCTCCACAGAGGAGAGCAGCTAGATGATCATTCACAATGGTTTCTGTCATTCCAAACAACCCTGTCACACCGATCTGTCAGCATGCTGACATATTGATTAGCACAGCTTTGAGTGCTATTGTCACCAGGTCACCTTTTATACATCTCTTAATCCAGATTTTAAGCATTGCGCCTCCGTTCTCTGCAGCGAGCCACGCGCTAAGCATGAGCAGCTTTCCATAAGAAAGAGATGAAAGCATTCCATACCATCTAAATTCCAGCACATTCCAGGTGTACCTCCAACACTGACCTAACATGATCTCCTCTGCAGTCTCGCTGTTTGTCTTCTTCTCTATCTCATACGCTCGATCGACTGAAGCCACGCAGGCAGAGGCCAAAATTGGCAACTGTCTTCATCCACAGGGTTTTTTGGCAGATGGTAATGTGGCTGCCATATGCGCTGAAAGCCCCATTTTTTTAAACAATCCCAAGTGCACATATCACAGCTCCCAACCTGGCTTTGAGCACATATGTTTTTGTGGAGTGGGTCCCCTCTATTAAGCCAGGGCCAGATATTACAAAGCCAAGCCGTCCACTCTAAAAAAGGGTTTTTATGTTCTGCAGTCTCCCAGTGGAAATGAATCAGAAGGCTGGCTCTTTAGTGAGCCTCTTTAGTATGCCAGCTATGTTAACAACTGTGGAAGCTGGTTATATGAGGAAACCATTAAGGTGGGGTCACTGGAGGTAACTATCAGGCAAGGTGGATTTAGATTTGGACTGTAACTCCTCCAGCATCAACTTTGCCTTTGCCACACAGGGCTCCTGTGTCCTTCATCTCCAGGAAGAAATCTGAATCCCCCCCCTCCACATTTTAACAGCATTTGGTTCTGCAAAATTAAGACTTACTTTGCCCTTTCTAAGCAAAATATTAAATATATACGGGAATCACGTGTACCTATGCAGACAGGGCAACACTCGCCCTCAGGAATGTAGAAGTTTTCACAGTCCAGCTCGGCGCACTCTGCCTTGGAGCAGAAGGAGATTCCTCCCCTGCACTGGCACAGCCAGCAGGGGTCCATGCGGTACACCTCTCCCTCTGAGAACTCCTTCCCATTGTGGATGCACTTTGGTGAGACTGAGGGAAAGAAGAGTGAGAAAAAAAAAACAAAAACAGAATTAGATGCAGTGGATGAAGGCAGATGCCGCCAACCTGATGCTGAAGACCATGTGGGGGAGGATAATGCTTAACACGCTTGACACACTGTCAGGTGTCCTTCACATTTGGCAGGAATCAACCACAGAACTTTCGGCTTATGACTGTAAAACAGAAAAATGTGTTTTTTTTTGTTTTTTTTTTTAATCACAAACGTCAAATTCGATGAGCCAGGCAATTACAAATTTATAAACAAGCATTTGTTCTTTTTTTTCTGCTGTTGATGTGAATCTAAACCAAATGGTGCTGAGAAAGACAGTCAAGCCAAGTCCATGAGCAAATATTTTACTGATACATCTCTTTAGGTGCTGCGTTGAACAGAGCAGGAGTTGTTAGGAGTGTTTTGGCAAAATTTGGGCTCAGTGTGCTGGTGGCAGGTGGAGTGAATCAACACCTTGGCCCAAATTCATCAAAAGCATCCAAGCGCATAGACGTTCTTTTTACTGAATCCCCACTATTATGCAAGAAAATTTTGTTTGGCATTTTGTTTTTTGTGTCCAATTCTAGCCCAAGGCCAAGGGTTTCCCCAATAAAATGCACTGCATGTGCAGCATAAAATCAAATACACAGCCCAACCAATGTTGAGAACCTGAAAGTCCCAACAGGTTTGGGTTGGCTATCCACACTCCAGAATGTGTGTGTATGAGAAAACACCAAGGACACATTCATCATTAAATAGAATGATGCTAGTTTTGTGGCCGACGAAAAGAAAGGCTGCAGCATGACATCTCTGTGGAAACGCTCCACCACTCATTCAAATGCACCACAGTGGCTTGATCTTCCGTGACCACACGGGCAACTTCTCATCAAAAGCACTCGGCATGAGGGAAGTGAGGCAATGCGGTTATGTAAGGAAATCTCCAGACTCACTGAGGAGTAGCTGCGCTAGTTAAGTCAATCTAAACGTATTGCGCAGATGTGAGCAGATGCTCAGTCAGTGGTTTCTGTGAATGAGACCGCGCTTACTGCAGGATCTGTTTCCCAAAAGTTTCTGAGCGCAGACTGTCTGCGCCGATGACCCTGTGCCTTCCGCCAACCAGGGCTTCACTTTTAATACAAAGCATGTGGGCCAACCAAGTTGAAAGTGGAGAAGGGGAATTGTTCTTTTATTCTCATCCTCTCTGCCCTCTCCCTCTCTTGCGGTCGGTGTTCCTCTCACCCTTACCTTGCTGGCAGTGAAAACCAGACAGAGAAAATGCCTTAAGCACTTTAGCTGGAAATCAACACACAGGAAGCAACAGGAAGACACATGAGGCATTTTCATCATGTGATTTCTTGCAGTGTCTCGTCCAAAATGCTCGTCATGCTTTGTGATGTTCATCCTGCTCTAAACTGAGGTGAGGACTGGATGCAGTGATGGATGGGCCATAAAACACTGGCTCAACACTGTCTAAATCCTTCGTACTGGACTGTCATCCTGGTGCTTGTTGTGGTTCACAGGCACAACAAAACCCGAAAACCACACCAGGAAACATGACATGAATAATGACGGGTTGTATAAACATTTAAGTGGTATGTTTAATCAGGTCAGAATATCCGTTGACAATTTTGAAATACGAGTTGAACTCATGTAACAAACACCACCGCTCAAGAACACGGCTGTTTATAACAAACCCCGGCTGAGCTGCGGGGGAGCGATTAGTGTGGTGATCTCACCCTTATTGCTTAACGCCAGCGTAAATATCAAAGGAACATGTGCAGTCATGAACCTACCCTCTACACAGGGAGGGCTTCGGAGGACGGCTTCCACTTTTGTGCCAGCTAATGTTTTAACAACAGTGGACCGCAGCGCAACAAGATCCGACTGGATCATCTGTAGCATCAGATGACATCTGGTGAGGATGGTGGTGCCGAGTTCACTCTGCCACCCAGATACAGCCACTCTGCGGCCAACAGTGGAAAGAGTCTATCGTCAACAGAGGCTAAAACACACAGGTGGTGCTCATTGCCAGTCGCACACTAACCCTGGCTGAATATGCACCCATTGCCAAGAGGGCAATGGAAACAAGTTAATCAGTCCAAGCCTGACAATGGCACGCTCCCTCACAGAGCAGGTATGGCATCTGAAAGCAAGTTAGCACCACCGTGTTAGTTACAGTGCCTCCCCAGTTCTAAGAGGCCTCTGTGGAACCCGGGGAGGCGACCGGGGAGCCCAGTGCGTGTCGTTGTCCGTGTCGCTGTCTGTGGAGCTCTCTGACACGCAGTGCAGTCATGCAGGCCTTAATGTACGGTGGGGGCAGCACAAAAGGCATCAAGCCCCGGGCCCAAAGAGCAGTGTTATCAAAACACTGATCCCATGGCCCCCACGGCTGCTGTTCAGACCCCGCTGGCCTGCCGGACTCGATTACCCTCCCCACTGGCAGACTGGAGCACATAAAAAGCATTCCCATCAATGAACTGTTGAACCTTTTCCCTTTGGATGTGTGACCAGACAGGAACCCTTTGACACTGCACTTCTGTTGAGCAAATTTGTAGCCTAAGCACTTCTCCGGTCACTGGGCTCGTTAAGTCCATTAATTCCGGGACACGGCACTCATTTATATATGTGGAGGGGCCAGAATGGGAATTTGTTCTGTTGGTAAAACAGCGAATATTTGTTGGGATCGCAAAGCAAACAGACCAATACCGCAGATCCCCTCCCTGCCTTCCTGACTCTCCTGGTTTACTCTGGACCACGACAGAGAGAACTGAAGTCTCCCTGTGTGCGATCCACATCTGCTCTCTCTCTCTCTCTCTTTTTCTGCATATTTTCTGCTGCATTTTTCGTACCTGGCGAGTACGGGGCGCACGCACACACAATCATCAATCTGCTTTGAAAGACTCATTACATTTGAAATCCCTTAGAGCAATGAAATGCTTGCAGCTACAGCCCAAAAAAGATTATCTGGGAACCATGGGAGGCACTGGCTGAGCCTGATAAACAGCCCAACAGTAATTATCCAATCAGCTACTTTCCTTTTCATCTGCGGACATTTGGTCAGCGGGGAGGAAAGCCTCACTCTGAGGAAAGTAATTGCCTCCTCGAAGGTGATGGATCTCACACCAACTGTGCCATTGCTACCCTCGGCGGGAGACCCATCAAAACAGATTGCGTGGCGTGCGGTTCGGCGTAATCACCTTTCTGGCACTCATACACGTCACAGCAGTCGCCCGGTAGGCCGCTGGCCTGGCTGAGCGAAACGGCTCGCTGTCCGGCCTGGCACTGCGGCTTGTGGCAGGCGCTCAGGTCGCAGGTGCACTGGGGAGGAATGGAGGGACAGCAGCCAGCAGGGGGCGTGTAGCTCTTTGTCAGGACTGATCCGTGGGGGCAGGAGGGCACCTGCAGAGCGGGACACGTCACGCCGGCGCACCTCAGTTCCTCTGAAACACACAAAGGCAGGTGGAATCTTTTTAATTTTAACCTTCTGCAACAACATGTTCTGGGCTGCGTCCGCGCGCGCTGTGTTCTGAGAGTGAGGGTGGCCTCCTCCTCGCAATGTCAGCTGAGCCACTTGAGAACAGCGCTGCTCGTGTTACGCTCTAAGAGTTGGGTTCACACAGCCACCCAAGGCAAACTCTTGTGCGCAGTCATCAGATCCCCACTTCAGCCTGCGACAGCTTTAAAGCATCCTGTCAGAGAAGTGAGAGCAGCGCTCCAGACACGACAGGGCTCTCGCTGCATATCCTGTCTGTGCGCCTCTGATCCCACCCAGCCGGGCCCCGACTGGCCCGAAATCCAAACAGACCCTCACGGTCGACAACCAGTCATTAATAGCAGCCAACTTTCAACAGAGTCTTTCTTCTTGGCAGTTGAGAATCTCCCCTTCACTTAGCATACCAGGACGTGTTTGTCTATTCATTTGCCAGAGCCAGCATAATAGCTGTGATACAGGAGGGGGGGGGAGGTGCAGGGGCACTGGAAATGGGCAAGGGGCTCTGGGGTGTATTTTGGAGCCTGTTCAGGAAAAGAAAAGTGGAGCGCCTCTCTGTACAGACATTGTATGAGAACAGTAGCCACCTCACAAAGATTAGATTACCCAAACGTGTTTATTTTGGTTCTCAGTGTCACTGTAATGTATACAGTGCAGGTAGAAGACAGGGATTGGCGAGAGCAGACCCGCGTCCTGTCCTATAATTGTCAGTCACTAAGTCATTTCCCAGCAGTACAAACAGCTTTTGTGGCCCTAACAGGGTGAAAGACAGCGTTGACAAGCAAAAAGATTATGGATGAATATGAGGAAAGTCTTTTAATTGTGCGTCATTTTTAAAACCACCGCTGACATTTAAAGGGGGAAACGTGTCAATGAGCAGCTGCCTCATAAAATGTAATCATGAAATGAGCTGGATTATGATTTAGTTGGGAGGAATATTTTGCATACATATGGTTTTTGAGGGCAGGGAACGATACAGGCTGAGGTTGCGTAACAGCACTCAGGGTTTTGGCCGTGTTTTCCAGAAGCTTTGACTTTTGTTGATGGTCTTCCCAGACCGTTGCTGGCTCTGTGGCGCAACACAAGTCCCTCAGAGGATGTGCCTCATCAATCCTGACATTTGAAGACCTGTAAGTGGATCCCTCGGAGGTTTTGACCTCAGATGAGGAAACTGACCCGTTGAGCCGTTGGGGTCCAGACTTCTGATCCCATGATAATAGCATTGCTCTGCCAGTCTTCAATTCCAGATAAGCACCTCTGGATAATATTCCAGGTTTATTGGATGAACTGTCTGGTTATTTGAAGTCTACACAACCCAGAATAAACATTGAGGAAAGGAGGCTGTGAGACTTTGCTTAGATGGACGGCGATAATGTTTCTCACAGATTAAATCAAGAATAAGGGAAACATTGAATTTAACTGGTTCCGTAATGTACTGTTTACCCAAGCAACCTGGGAACACTGAGCCCACCACAAGACTCTTACTGATGAACTTTAAGCTGAATGGTGTCATAGAAAATGAGGGTGAACCCCTTGAATTGAGAGAGGCTACAGCCATTTTAATGTTTTTTTGGCCTCATTCTGATGCTGCAGTTAAGCGCTGATTGGCGAATGTTTTACTTCCAATAACGCGCCCTGCTGCTGCTCAGCCCAGGACTGGTTTTGCATATGAAAACCTCACACTTCTTAGCCGTATAAAAATGCCATGGGACGATCTTGCACAATGTTCTGCGCTGAAAAACACATTATGCGTCGTGTATGTGTCCCAGAGAAGGGTGATTACTCTTTCACTTGTGATAATGGCTGGGGTTAGAGTGCGCTGGGAAAAGCAGCTGGCAGACTTACCATTGTCATTTAAATTAATAGAATTGCATCCATCTGTGGAAATGGTCCAACCCTCGCATGTCCAATTAGTATAATTTCCTAGCAGGCACATTTGTAGGGGGCAGACAGAAGAACGGGTGGAAAAAGTCAGCAGCGAATGGATTTTATCCCGTGCTGTTTGGGTTGTGTCTTTGAGCATAAATGGCTGTAATTAGTGATTCGGCAGTCACAGAACCAATCTTCATATCACAATGGTGGCCATACTCCAGCTTGCACAAATACAAAAGGGCCTGATCTGGAGTGGCTGATAAACCCTCTCTGCAGATTAGGCAACATGTGTTCTCGCACAACTGTAAGATAGCAAAGAATGGGAGAACCTTTGACCTCAGTGCACAACCAGCAGACAATACGCAGGCCCCCGCCTCCCAGCCACACACACACACACACCTGCCACTGGTCTGGAAGAGGTGGGATGAGGAAATTGCTTCATTACCACAGAATAGCCTCTTTTGTAAACAATGCATATTTCTGGCACCGCAGCGGCTCATTGAAGAAAGAAAAACACCACCTTTCTAAATGGGTTTTTTCTTCCCTTCAAGCTCGGATACAAGGAGCGCAGTCTTTCTCCGAACCGGAGCGGCTCAACCAGGCAGAGGACGCTGTGTTGACAGCCTGAGTTTACTCATGGAAAAAGCGCACAATGTGAGTTCTGTTCACTGACTGACTTTGGAAGCAAGTCAGAGGAGAACAAAGCTGTCTCAGTCCAGCTGCCCTCCGTGGGTTTCTGGTCTGTCCTCAGGTTTTATAAAGTTGCTCCGCAAAGGGACACGTCGGGGCCGTCTCTCACGTAATAGCTGTGGGGGTCTGGCGCGCTGCCCACCAGCAGTTACAGCTGAGAAAGTAAGCATTGTTCCCTGTTTGTGTCGTCGGCATGCGTGAGAGTATTTGTGGGTGCCGCGGAGCAGGTCTGGGAGGTGGTCCAGGTGGAGAGGAACAGACTGGGGTCACCTGGAAGAACTTCACACCGTGGTCAGAAGCCTGCGGCGGCGGGGCGCAGGCATGCGGCAGCCAGCAGGTCTGCATCTGCTGCCCGTGCGCCTGGCTCTCTCACACTTAGGCTAAATATTTGCAGATGAAAACCGTGATCTCAGTGTCCTAAGAAACGCCGCTACAGCTGTGAGTGTTGGAGTGAGGTCATGAAATTAACCACGTGTAGATGCACTATCGGACATAGATGCGTTAATGCATGTGTGTGAGTGTACAGAGCATGTGAGCATTCCATTGAAGCACACCCTTTCCTTCACATCAGATGGCCAATAAGATTATAGGAGAAGCACAAGGGACCTCTATCAGCATAAAGGGTACGTCCAGAGAGCAGCAACACACAGGCTTTATCACCATATCTGGACACAAGTGCATATGAAAAGAGTGAACGTTCCCCGCTCCAGGGTGCTTTACATAAAGCACTGGAAAGCAAATCGAAACCGTTGTCACGTGTACTGCCCCTCGGAGGACACGATAACTCTGACCTGTAGCAAATGCAGAAAATACTCCATGGGAGACCTGGGGTGAGGACAGCTGTTGAATAAATTGTGGAAAAGGCAGTTGAGTTATGAATGGATTTTGGCCACATGTCTGTTCCCTTCAAGGGAGAAAGAATAGCTGATAATAGAAGAAACAGTTCTGGGAACAACAGGATTTTGGCGCTAGGGGCAGTCGGGCTAAATCTCTGATTTATTAATGGTAGTGGTTGGTCAATAAACTCAGGTTTTCGGTCTAGATTTAGTAAACGCAGAGGAAGTCGGACATGCAGGAATGTTGACGCTGGCTAGTTTGGTCTGTGGCTGACCGTGAGTAGTGAGTGGGTTGAGAGCAATCCCAACATGCCTTAAAGGGAAGTTCTTTGTGTTGATTGTCACATAAGAGTTTTGTTTCCTCTTTGAAATCACTACACCCACACACTCACTCACACACACCCTGGGAAACGAGCAGCTTGCAGGGCACAACAGCTTAGGCAGACGGCGCACAAACACACGCCACCGAGGCGTCTCGCGCCTCTGCCAGCCACTGGCGGTCTGGCCCGGCCAGTGAAAGCTCTGCCACAAAGAGGCTGCAGAGAAGCAGAACTAACGGGCCTTTCACTGGGGCAGAGGAGGTGCAGGGATGGAGGTGGCTGAGGTGGGCAAGGAGAATTGTGGGAATAAATCAGTGCGTGTCATGACATTGTAGCAGGCAGCACCTCCCTGTCTGCCGAAGGCTGCTGTGGCCTGTTCCTGTCAGTGTGCAACAGCAGGGGAATTCCTCTGAAAAAGCAGTTGGACCCTTATCGTGAATGAAAAATGTAAACTATCCTAGAGTATAACACCACCCAACCAAGGCTCTGGGGCCTGTACTTGACACAAATACCTCAACAAAACGGCCAGGCCTCAGTTGTGATTTCCTGTCTTCCTGCGTCTTCCTACTCCCCCCCCCCCCCCCCCCCCCCCTCTCCCCCTCCCCCCCCCCCCCCCCCCCCCCCCCTCCTTCTCCTTCACTTATCACATCCTCTTCAACTCCCCAACATGTGGCTGATGTGTCTGGATCTCTGCTTGAACCTTTGCAGCCAAAGTGCCTCAGCACCACGCAGGGATCATTCTGCCACTCGCAGGGCAAGAGGCAAAGTCAGGTGATGAAGCAGTGATGAGGCGGAAAAGATGTTGAGTCTTAACAGATCGCGGTGAGTCACAGCTTTTAGGGATGAACTGTAAAGACCACGGAGTGACTCAGAGGGAGAGTGAAAGGCCTAACTACCTCCATGTGTGACACTGGGCTACATCCATACAACTCGATCCCTGTTTGGAAACTGATTTTCAAAACCAAAACAATCTCTGTCCACAGGCATCGTTTTGGCTCCATTTAAGTTTTAATCCCTGCGTAAGAATATCATGTGACCAATCAAGTACACTGCTCAAGTTCATGCTGGTCTCAACGGAAAGGCAAGCTCCCTGCTAGAGATAAGATTTGTAGAAAGATAACTCAATTAAAAATGTTAACTGCAACACAGCTTATGAGTTGATTATTCATTTCTTGTTCTTCTTCGGTAGCTGAGGTTGCTTTTGTGATAGGACCCTGATAAATAAACAAGGCTACATCTTGACCTTAAGACCCAATCAGCAAACAGTTGTAAGCGGTTGTTTGAGTCTGAGTTTCTGTCCGCCCTGGAGTATTCAGCCTACAGCAGGACCAGCAGTGTCCCAAACCTCTGTTTTAGTGGCTCTAAAACTCCAGGCATATCCGTGGCATACCACTGTAGTTATGGGTGTAGCCTGAAGGCTGCTTCAAGCGTTGGGACACAAGGGGCAGTAAGCGTGGCTCTCACGCCTAGAGGACAAGTTTGCTTCCAGCCTCCTAACTGCTCGCATCCACAGACAACCAGGGACTGATGGTCACCAGCGAATAAGATCCTGACCACAGAGCCCCGGCCTGTCACAGAGGGAGCTCCCACTGATGACAAACAAAAGGCAAATCTCTGCCAAGACATGGAGACAAACAAGATGATTATCACTCACAGACACAAACAGATTCTCTGCTCACGTACGCATGCGCATCACCACACACACGTGATGACATACGGAACCCATGCAGGCACGCGCATGTGTGCATCATTCCACACTCTTACAGACAGCAGCAGACGCACACATCCTGGTCTCTTACTTAATGAGGGGCCATCAGAAGTAGGGGGGGGGGTGTGCTGCGGTGAGAACTCATAAGCTGCTGAAAAATGTTGTTTACAGTTTTCACTGGTGCAAGTTGAAACTGTCACCCGCTTTGGGCTCTGACTTTACAAAACACAGCAGACTAACAGTGCGTCTTTCATCGCGACGCTAGACTTTGGCGATGACATGTCTAAGCAATATCATGTCTGATGAGCGTACTTCCTGTGGGATTTGCTGAGTAAATTGCTCAAGGCAAGCATCCACACAGCTGTACTGTAAATGCTCTGCTTCAATCTCAGCGTGTGAGTTGCGTACTAAAACCGCAAGATGCCCTGAACAATGTACAAATATCTCCAAATGAAAACTGACGTGGGTGTCACGTGAACACGTAGAATTGATGTGTCATGTCCTGCCCAGAGAAACTCCCAGTAGCTGAAGCTGTTCTATCTATCTATGAAGTATCAGCAAACGGCACAGAGAGGGCGAACCTTGAGTATTACGAGGAGAAACACGTGGATAAAAACATAAGCGGTCGCAGTCACATGTTTCGGACTAAAATCTTTTTCCGCTAAAGCACCAAACTCCTTTTGTTCTTTTAAAAGCATGTGCTGCAAGAACAGGCTCACCACACATGTACACAGAGGTTCACAGGGTTCACTCGGTGCTGTTCTATTTTGCAAATGTCACTCAGGAAGCAGCCGACACCTAATGCCTGCCTATATCTACCAGATACCGCAAGAGCCAAATGAGGAAACTTAACTTGAGCGAGCCGAGAGGTGGAGGTAATCACACATTCATCTGCTCTATTCTCCTCTTTTCCCTCCTGAAAAACAACCATTCACCCCACACTCACCACATTCACACGTTAAAATGATCCCCCTGTGCTTGACGATTTCCAACACTCCACGTATCCATCAGCATTCTCAACAACTCCTTTTTACACGGAGACATTCTCCGTCAGTCAGGTTCACACCGTCTCTTCTTTCAGTCTCAACATCTCCCACTTGTTTTCTTTCATGACATCAATCTTTCTCTCTTGTTTTTCCTCTCCCTTCCTCTCCGCTTCCATTCAGTTTCTTAGGCTGCGTCCGCGCTGATATTTCTGTAGTTTGTTTTAAAGTTGAGTTTTAAAACAAAAATGATTGCATCCCCACTAACATGGTGTAGAGTAAGATGAGGTGGAACTGATTTCACTTAATGTCATTTTACTTTTACCACTAGGCAGTTGAATCGTGACTGATTGGAACCAATCAGGAGTCTTCATCCTCCGGTCCAAACGCCTCAGAGGGCCGGGCCAGAACCGAGCCTGTGGTCGCTCAATGAGGACTCAAGTCTCTGTATGTGGAGCATCTGCGCTACCAGGGGAGCTAACAGTGACACGTTTTACACCTAAAACATTCTAGAGTGGATGCAGCCTTGATGGAAAAAGCTGTGCCTATTTAGTTTGGTGGGAAAAGAAGCACAGCAGAAATCTAAATTGTTCCTGTAACTTAGAGGTGACCAAAATTAGACTTGTGAGGTTTTCATTCACTTAGAGGTGATTTGTATGTGAGAGACCTAAAACTTTGACACATCTGTAGAGCATTTTATACCAGTGTTTTTACTGTATGGAAAGATAAGTGTGTGGATGCAGGGCTTGAGTTAAGCTTGCGCATTAATCTGCTCATCCAGAGCTGAGCAGTTCCTGGTCAGCTGCTGTGCGGTTGTCACTTCCAGTCGCGGGTCATTTGAGGGTTACCTGCGGCTTCCTGGCACTGGCTGCGGTTGATGTAGGCAAAGTGGTGGTGGCAGCTCTGAGACTCGCACACGCAGCCCTCGGCGGTCAGGTTACACCCAGAGAACATGCAGGCCGGGTTGGATGGTCCCACGTACTTCTCTCGGTGTCTCTCCCGGTGCTCGTGCCTCCGACCCTCTGAAATCCAACCGTGAACCCACAAATCCATGAGTCACACACAATGGCACCACTCAAGAGTGAGTAGACAAAAGCCTCAGCGTGTGTGTCATCACTGTGATATGTAAGTAGTGTTAGTCACCTCAGAGCCACATCTGTTATGGATTAGCTCCTCTCAATGGACAGCATTATTCCCGCCAGCCCTGGGATCCTATGCTTGTTTTGTTTCATGCAAGGAGAGGGCTCACCTGACTTACTGGCCTTCATGCAGGTTTCTTGGTCTGGGTAGGTGAAGGAGCCCAAGCAGGAGTGACGTGCATCACACACACACTGTCCTCCGGCCCTGTCGCAGCCCGTCATCAGGGGACAGCGCTCGTCCTCAAGGCCTGCCTCTGGATGGTCGGGGAGCACTGCAGAGGACAGAGGAGAAGGAGAGGACATGAACTTCTCACTTGGCCCTGTTTATCCCCTATAGTCAGTTTGACAGTGATTCAGTCTGACAGAATAACAGGTTAAGTGTAAATTGGGGTTTCCCAAAAGTTCTGGGGCTTTGGCCAGCTTACAAGTTTGGTTGCGACACATTGCCCTGGCACAACAGTTGCTGGACTGACCCGTGTATTTCCAGGCTGCCATCTCTCCTCCCTCATCGTCATGCCACGCTACTGGAGCCATTGAGCCCATTTGTTTGCTTTTGTTCCACAGCATGGGGCCCTCCCAGGGCTTCCATCTGCTGTTCGTCGCAACGCCTCTTCTGTACCCGAGCCACTTGCACCGTACCCACATATTGTTCATTTGCCCCTGTGAGCCTTCTCCCCGGTGCCCCCACCCCACCCGAGATGGCACGTTGAGACTTGGATGAAAAAACTCGCTCAATAAGAAGGAATGTACGAGGGTATAATGTGTCACGTTAGTGCCATGTGAGCTGAATAACCATCAAAACCCTGGGATTAAAGGGCCTCAATGTACACTTCAATTCACAGTCTTCCTTTCACATCCATGCATAAATAAACACACATATACCCTCAAATTACCCTCCTTCCTAGTCATTCAAGAAGGAGAACGAGTGGCAGCAGAGTAAACAGGATGAGACCAACTGTAACAGTGAGTAGCCCCTTTCTGAGCATTTAGCTCCCAGGCCTCAAATCAACAGTGTGGAAGCGTGATTGGAGCTTGTCATAATACTCTGGCTTTCTTCTCCAAACAGTGACGCACCAGAACAATGCACAGGAGGTAAATCCAAGACAAACACGGAACACCGCATGGTATATTTACCTGACTACCGTTCATGAAATAAGCTCTCGTAGAAGGAGGATCCTTCTCCTTCTCAGTTAGGGGTCAGAGAAACAAAAGAAGGACGAAGCCAAGCGATTGGAAAGGATTGGAATTCCATTGCTTTCCTTTTAAATGATGTAAATCATAATAAAACACATGTGTTGATTCATATTAATCTAAAACAGATATGCTGCTATGGGAAAAAGCCAGTCCCTCCATTATTCACATGATGAAGTGAGTCAATGCGACTGCAGAGACACGTATCCTTGGGCAGAGGATGTGGACGCCTCCTGGGTGATGCAGGACACAAACAGGCCCAGTCGTAAACGGCAGCCAATGAAAGAAACAAAGGTAACGTTACCTTTAACCTGAGCCAGCCAGCACCGTTAATAGCCCTCACAGATGGCCACCACAGACTGGCAAAGCACAAGCAGCCTTTTCAATAAGCCGCACCGAAAGCCTCCCTGTGATTTCCCCTTCACCTTAAAATGATCCTCACCTCCACATATTTTCCATCCCGAGGCTTTCCTGTGCCTGGGAGAGTATTTTCATTTGAGTCGGTGGTAGAACGTGTCGGGTGCTAAATACAGCATCGAAACGAAAATGAGGAACAGGAGCCTGGGCATTGACTCCAGTGAGCCACGCTTTTGTTGTGAGCTGGACTGGAGCTGTCTCGTCCCCTTTAGCCTGACCCAGCTCTGGTCTGGTCTAGCCTGATTATCTATTATCTGGCTTGGCATGGCTCTAGCCAAGGTCCGTGGCTTCATCCCAGGAGGATTCCTCTCTCAGCCACTGAGACTGCTTGTCTTGGCATCCAGAGCCCGGACGGGAAAGCTGACCTCTGGAGGCCCTCTGGCTGATAGCGAGCTAAAAAGGAAGTCTTTGAAACATTAGATAATACCAGAGAAGTGGAAGGCATACGAAGGAGGGCAGTGGACATAACGTCCCCGTAAGACAGATACTCTTGTTATGTGGAATGGTAAGTGCCTCTGGAGCTTGGGGTAAGGTCTGTGTGGGAGGGACAGACAGAGAAATACAATGAGATCATCAACACAAATGATTTAGCTGCAGAGCCCTGATGATTTCACCTGAGCTAAGATCTCCCTCTGAGAACAGGTGCTTGAATGCTCATGAGACCGCTATAGAGGAAAATGAACACAAGCTGCTGTTTCATTCGCTTTTTGTCAACATTCATATTTAAATCCCAAACTTGATTTGAATGTCCTGGGTATTGTTTTTTTGGGAGAGTGTCTAATGCAGTATTTCACTCTTTAAAGCATTACACAACACAGTGAATTAAATACTTCCTTCGTTACAGAAGGGGGGGGGGGGGGGGGGGGTTGGGTGTTAAATAACAATCCATGTCTTATTCCTTTTTGACATCAGCCTCTTACATAACATTTTTCCGAATCTGGGAAACTCATTGTAATGACTATTGCAGCTTCCCCTGGACATCAGGAGCCCTGGATGTTTTAAGTCATTGTTTCCAATCAGTTTTCCAATCTAGACAAAGGTGAATATCAAAGCCGACTCTCGACATATCACTCAGATGTTCCTCTCATGTAACGTGTCACCTGTGTTCTAAAGTTGCTACGACTCCATGCTAACAGATTCTGGCCACCCACAAAAGCAAAGCTGTGAGCAGAGAGGGAGGGGATCAGAAAGCGGAAACATTTACCCCCTACTCCTGATTGCGCGTCTAATCACTTTAAGACCCTTGCAGCTTGAGGAGGGAAATCTGGGATCAGCCTCCAGCAGCCTGCCTACCGTGGCCCCTGAAAACACACTCGGAGGTGTTGATTTACCCCCACCTCTACCCTCTAGGATAGTGGGGTTGCGTGTGTATATGCGCGTGATTTAGGGGTCAGCGGCATGCTCCGGGGTCCCTGGGGCCACGGGACTAGAAGCACGACTCAATCAGAGGAGCCATTTGGCCTCCCACTCGGCCCAAAGCTGTTAATTTGCAGAGATGTCCTCCAGACGCCAGCCTCTAACCTGTACACGGGGCACAATCAGCGGCAGCGTCTCTTGGGATGGCCTGGGGCCGGAGACCCCTGGAAAAACCCAGAGTAGCCCTGACTCGGACCACCCCGCGGATGGATGATGGGAGGGCAGGGTCAGGGGATCCAGACACACACTGAGCTGCTTTCTCTCTACGGTGCTGTCAGTCCTCTTCAATCATCCCCAAACAGACCGGATAGAATGCAGGTGGAGGGGCTGCAGGGGGGTCCTCCCACTGGGCACTTCTTCCTCAGGGGAAGGTCATTTGCAACTTATTCCATTCACCGTGTAGAACCTGACACCCCCCCACATCTCTTTGAAGTTCAGAAAGTTGCTCTAATTGTGCGTAAAATGAGCTCATCCAAAGTGTAACGGCCCACCTCACCTTGGCAGGAACAGGAGCACATACAACTCTGCTGCGTCAAAGGGTAGCAAACGAAAATCCGCTGGGGGACTTTCGTAATCGAGCTGTCAAACCATTACACCTCTGAGTCACACACAAACAATACGGACAAGAGAGGGAGCGATTTATTCACTCAATTACAGTGTGTTTCAAGTTTGCACACACAATTATTGTTGGTCACACCACTGAGAACCACAACTTCACCCTCAAACAGCTTCACACAGTGATTTTTTTTTTTTTTTTGGTCTCCTCTCAATTCACAGAACCACATGTGAATGTGTGCTCGAGCTGTGAGGCAGAAGAAGAAGCAGCCCAGGACCTACTAGAGCTGAAGTGTTGCTACAGTGCCAACACCACCGCTGCCAAACTTATTGTCAGCCCTCTGAGCTGAAAGTGAATGAAGCACTGAGGGGGAATAAAAGAGCAGCTGAACATGACTCTTCTCCTGGCAGCCAAGAGCCCCCTCAGACCTGGGCAGCAGCTCCAGGCGGCCACAGACAAGGTAAACACTGACGCATAGTCACAGCCGTCAGGACTGAGCTGACACTTGAATGGTCGTGCCCTCAAGACACTTCGAAAGAAAGGGACGGCTGCCTGCTGCTCTTTTGTGGCACCCTCAACAACATTAACAGCTTTCTTCGGATTGAATCTCCGCTTCTACGGTTTCTAGAAAATATTTACCCCAAATTGCTCAATCAGTTGAAATCAGCTTCACACGAAATACTTTTAGCTTCCACCGACCTTTACACACTCCGATCTCCGGGATAGTGGCCGCGCCGGTTCTGTTGGCAGAGGCGCACGTCAGCCCCAGGGCGCAGTAGCCGTGCGCCCAGTCCGCTCCGCCACAGGGCTCCCACTCCAGGCGGGCGCACTGGTCGCAGCATCCGCACGGATCCCTGGCCAAGGTCCGGCCACCCTCGCAGCCGTGCGCGGCTTTCACCGGACAAGTCCGGAGGTTGCACGGCGTGCACTCGTGAGCCGAGAGCGCCCGCACCAGAAAGAGGAGGTTCAGTAACACAGCGGAGCACTTGCTGAACATGTTTTCAGAAGAAGAAGGGGAAAAAACAGTCTAATGTTTTAAAGTTTCCCAGAGAAATGATCCGCGCTCCTGTCAGATTATTCTTATAATTTAATAATAATGGTAAAGTTGCGAAGTCTCCTTTAAAGTTTGGTGATGGCTCTTCCCTCGGGCGCGCTGCTCATTACGCAGCAGCTCGCTTCAAAGAGGACAGAAAACACCACGAGTCTGGAGCGTGCGGGTGCGTGAGGTGGCTCCACAGTATCCAGTTCAACGCAAACAGGTAGAGGCGCGTCCCGGGCGTCTCATCGAGCCAACTGCGCACAGAAATCCCCAGACCGAGGCTGGTGCACGTCCACTGGGGCTCGCTGCTGCTGACAGGCGCACACGGGAGCGCAATATGAGCCCTGATTTGACATACAGGCATATAGAAATTAGCTGGGCACCCCTCCCCCTGACTGACACCAGAGCCGACCAGTCACAAGGAGCGAAAGGAGGGAGGATTTGAACTGATTTATCTCCCTCTCCGGAGTTGCGCAATGATGCAACTTCGAATGTCTTCGGTGCATGTTCCCCCCTATTTTCCAGCGTGCTTTGTAAATGACTAGCCACTATCAGTACGCGTATGTACATCTATATTATACAATTACTACATCTCAATTCAACAGTTTTTTTTTAATCTTTTATTTATTATCTCAAAGAACTGGACTCAGTGTGGGTGACACTTCAACCAGTTTGGAAAAATGGGGGAGATCATTGGGAGGTGTGAAAAGAGGAGAAGAAAGAGGAGAGTGATCAACCGTTGTGCAACCTTCATATTTACTCTTCATGTACCTCACAAGGCTGTATTCTAATTGTTCTGTTTCTGAATTCTGTCAGAGCCTCCTATCAGGCCTTATCGACGCCATATATCACTCCTCGGCTTTACCCATTGTGTGTCTTGTGTGTGCATGTGTGTGCCCACACGTCATTTCAGGTGAGGCATTGTGTGTGGCTTCTGGGAGGTAAAAGGTCACCTGATGTTTGCCGAAGTGCTGTTTGTGTGCTCACACTGGCAGATGGGTGGTGTGCGTGGGGGACAGTGGGCACAGCTGCTGGCCCTGTTGTGACAGTGGGCACCAAAGGAAAACAATACTGCTGGAAGAAAGAGATATGGAGTTGTTGTTGGTTCATGTTTTATTCTAGGAAAGCCGTCAGTCTTTCCCATGGTGACAGAGCTGGCGTCCATCCCCATGCAACTGATGAGTACAGAAATATCTGATATCAAAAGTGAGGACGGACCGGTACAGGGGATTGTTTTTCTCACTGTGATTGGAAACATTTCGTCTTCAAACACCATCTCATCTGGAATACTTTTTTTCCCCCCACAGTGTCAACACACAACAGCACCTCGTTCATTTGCAACATCTGCCTGGAGCCACCCGCTCCAACACAAACACAACATCCAGGAAACCATCCCCACAGCACGCATAATCAGCGCTTGCAACACAACTCGGCTCTTGTCCTCCCGCTCTCCCTCCAAACCTCCCTCGCTCCACCCCCCCCAGCCCCCCCCCCTCCTTAAAGCTCTTGTCGAATGGGCCGGCCAGCTGACCGCTCACTGCTGGTCGACGACAGCTCACACCAGGACCCTGGAGAGCCATCAGTTTCCATTCACTCGCAGAGATTGTGGCCCAGGTGGCTCTGACCTATTTGCCTGGCTGATGGGATTTCAAATGGGGCGAGCTGGCTGCCCTCAGAGGCCCCTTGCCCCCTCGGCCTGCTATCACGGACCGGGAGTTTCAGCATTGTCTGTTTTTCTGTCTGCACCAGAGAATGGATATGTAAATACGAAAGCAGATCAGGAAATGAGTCAAGGGGCAACAATAAGCAATACAATGATGGGGACCAAATTAGAATACGGCCTCATTAGACTCACTCTGGGCACATGTCTTGTGTCAAATGTTGCATGAATGTGGGGGTGGGAAACTCTCCCTGTTGTTGATGTCACATTATTCATCATTTTGGCTTTGTTTAGTGCCAAATTAGGTCCAAACAAAACTAATCGGATTTGAATTGTGCCACGGTTTTAAAAACCAGCACACAATGTGCCACTTAATGTGCCGCGGCGTTGGAAACTGTACATGAGTGAAGCAAACAGGGGGAAAAGGTGGGGCAGGGAAAGGACCTTAATAACGGCACTGTGTGTGTGTGCGTACTAAATGATGTTCTGAGTCATGGATCTTTGGGAAAATACAGCAGTAGAGGCGCCAGCTTCACTCTCTCCTACAACGAAAGTCCCTGGTGAGGTGACGGGGATCCTCAGCAATTACACAAACGCACGCACATCCAAACTTCATGAACCCTGGACAGAAGTGACGAAAACCAGGAGATGAGAAACGTCCGGACACTAGCTGATGCTCCCACAACATTTTCCTCGAACGTCACCGTCCTGGGAGGTTTTTAAAAAAAAAAACCCATAAAACCCAGCTCTATCAGAATGGGAGGGTGGTGTGGTGACATCCTATCCGCTACATCAGCTGACCTCTCTTCTCTCACCCATTTCCATCCCGGATGTAACCCTGCTGTGGTGCGGAAGAGGTGTCTTCTGGGATTGTACACTGGTGTCTGTGATGGTTTGGTGGTGAACTAACTGGTGGCAGCAATACAAGGCAAAGGGTGACACGGGGGCGGAAAGTGGAGTGGCACACACGGAGCATGTTGAGTGGACAGCGTGTGGCACGCCGGGATGTGCTCGGGGCTTTTTCTCCAAGTGTGCAGCGGTGGTTATCACGCTTGCTTGGCTTATCTGTGAGTGCAGGGTGTCGGACTGAGCCACACTTCTCTGATCCAGGCCAATGGGTGGGGGGTGGGTGGGTGACGGGGGGGTAATGGCGATGCACGCTGACAGTTGAAAGAGTTGAAAAGCCATTCAGTGCTAAACAGCGGAAATATGGAGCATTTAGTCCAGAGCCTAAGCAACTCTAATGAAGTGATTGTCGGGAACTCAGAACAGATGAGGTCATGTGTTTTTCTTTACACCAGTGGCCAAAGTAAGACTCAAAGAAGTCAGATATTTGATAAAGAGGCATGAACAAACCAGACCTTTTTGAGAAATGAGGCCCAATGATTAACAGATGCGACACAGCAATTTTCTTTTGACACAGACAGCTGAACAGCGCATGACAGCGATGATAAGTCTTTTCTGTCACTGCCATCCAGAGTGCTTTTGTTTCTCACTTTGCTCCCCTCTATAATTTGGCCCAATTTAGAAAGTAAAAAGTGGTGATTGGAAATAGTCGGAAGAGTCCAACAACGAGTAAACCCATCTCAGGGGAGATCACAAAATATTGTTTTCCTTTTTATTTATGCTTTTCTCTCTGTTTTTAAGTCCTCTGTTTTCTTCCAGCCCTCTCTCTCTCTCTCTCTCTCTCTCTCTCTCTGTGTTTTCTCTTTCTCTGTGTGAGGTCTGATCCATTTGCCGTTGTCCTTGCGGGGGTCTGTAATAACGTGCTTTGACACTGTCAGGTCTCCTGCAGTCCTCTTTTTTCTTTCTCTCCAAACCCTCAGAGTCATTGCAGCAGCAGAATGCACGACTCCCTCCTTCTTCTTCTTTTGACTCTAAGGAGAAGGAGGGATCCTTAAAGGTCTCAGTGGGTTCAAGCAGCCTGGAGGGGCAGGTACTCCACTTTGGCTTTGTAGTTTGCAAATTTTTTCTTGTGAAGTAATGGGAAAAGGATGTCAACCTAAGCCGATGGCCGGTCATCTAGTGAGAACTGAGAGCTCCATTCATCATGACATGTTGAATAACTACAATCTGAGGTAATATAAATGTGCTTTTCACTTGTTTTCATGAGGCAGGAAAGACTGATGTGATTTGATTGGATGTGCTGGAGGAAGAACCCCTAACCTGCCACTAATACTTTAAATGGACTAACTCTTATTCAACCATTTGTTGGGTGGATTACCGTCCAATGTTCAACTACCATTCATGGTCCACAGAGGATGTTAATGACTTTAGCTATCACCTCTCGATTCATCCAGCACAAATGACTCGAAGCAGAAGCATCTGCAGTTACCATTGGTAGCATGGATCAACTAAGGGCTAATAAAATAGCCCCACACCTCACTCTGTGTCAACTTACCAACGACTTCTAGAACTGCAGTAATGACACATGAGGTTTCTGGGTTCAACTGGCACCTTGAGTCACGATGAGTCAGACCCCAGACCCTTCCTACTGCCGTGGCTCAAATCCTCTGGCAGCAGATTGCGCTGGGCCACTCTCTCTTTCTCTCTCTCCCTCCCTCCCTCCATCCCCTCCACATGGTGAGATCCTGTGACCTTGTGTAGCGAACGGCCAACAGCTTGTTTGACAATTATAAGTGGCATGCTTGCTCACCCCTGTCGTGCTCCGGTGGAACGCTAAGTGGACCTCTCAGAAGTTTTAATCTGCAAATCTATGTGATAATGATGGATTCCTCGGTGGATTGGAACCATGGACTGTATATAAAAAGATTGGAACCCAGAAGAAGCCTGTTGCCTCGTTCCCACAGCACCTCCCCAGTGTAATCTTCCCTTTCATACATGGGCTAATTGAGACAGGCTACGGTTACAAGAAATGAGTAGAGGGCGAGGCTGCAAAGCTGATTTTCTGTCCGGTCATAAACCCCTTTGAGGGGGCGTAGCTGGAGACGTTTGTCATGTAGATGAACTGAAACTGTCTCGTGCTTGCGTGTGAATACATACGTCTCAACATGTCTCCTCAGGATCGGCTGTTCCCCCAGGTGCAAATTGTCAGATTACCGGGGTTGATATGGATCATGTTGTCATGTTTCATCAACAACTCATCCTCTGACTGTTACCATGAGGATTTATTTCATATGGAACAGGAACACTACATGAAAGTTCTGCGTGTGGGCTGCGCAGCAGGCTCCAAACGTAGCATTGGCATGACATCACCTTGTTAGCAATCAGTGACATCATCCTGACCAAGAGCAACATAAGCATTTGTCTTTCAGATCTTCTCACTCATTGTAATTCCTCTTTGGTCTCCAGCAGCTCCTGAGGGAAATATCTGCTTATAAATGCTTGATATTCTCCAGTGAGGTGCCAACCTTGGCTTTGCTGACAACAGCTGCAAGGTCACAAAACAACCCTGACAGCGGCGAGAGGAACAAAAACAGTTAGGTCCTGGGACACAAAAGTAGAACAATGAGCTGAGCTCAACTGTCAATTAACACGATAATTACCATCTATTTACAACCAGTGCTAATGAAATTATTGTTTTTTTGGATTGTTGGCAGGACTACACAAAACTGACTCTCCAAACTCCATGGAAGGATGCAGCCCGTCCCAGGGATGAGCGATGGGGGTGCACGGTTTTCGTTTTCAAACTGCAACCTTAAAATAAAACCCAACATTTGCAGTAGTAAGACCGCTTTGTCTTTATCTAAACCAACTGTACGTTCATGCTCACATTCGTGTCTTTTTGTGACCTCAGTGTTGCGTCCTCTCTGCTCATTTCACAGATGGTGTTCGACAGTTGCTCTGCTCCTGGAAGTGAGATGGGGACATGAGGATCAGATTGAAGGTAATTAATTATAATTAGTCCCAATGTTCAAGTTTCTCCTTCATCTAGACCTCAAGCCAAGGATATGTTTTTACCCTGTTGGTGAAAAGAACAAAGGCACAGTGAGTCATCTGCTCCAATGTAATCAAATATTAATGGTCTAAAACTGCATTAGTGATTCAGTGACAATGATTCACACTAATGAGGCTAGTCAGTAATTATAAAAGTACAATTAACCCAGTGTCCTTGTATAAAACACAGTAGGGCCTGCTCTTCTTAAGCATGGACGTATACAAACTTACACCTGTGAGTGAAAATAAATGGTTTCCATGGGCTTCGGGGGCGGACCTGCAGGTAAAGGTGGCACATTTACAGGCAGACCTCCAGCTGGCAGAGGAATGTCACAACCTGTGTTTCAGATGTAAATGCTGACATAATTACAGTGCCACTAACTCAAACATTGAGCTGAAACAACCACCTTGCGAGGGGAAAATGATCACTGCTTAATGTTATGTCTGGGACACAGATTTACTCGCGTCTTTGTGGAGGGGAAGGACGGCCAGTTTCAGAGCAAGAATGTGAGAAATGCTTGAGTGCTCTGACCTTTATGAAGGTAGAGCAACAAGCTGACATCATTACCATAGCTGACGTGTGGCTGCTTGTAGTCACTTTGGCCCAAGGAAAGTAGATACAGGTCAAATTAGGAGGAGAGGGTGAGTTACCAGCCGTGTAAATACTTAGGTGAATCCATAAACACAATGTTTACTTGACGTGTAAAACACGCGCCAGGAATCTGATTGTTTGAACTGTTGCTTCCTGACATGAGTGGTAATGAAAAGGATGTGGTAAATGTTATTGCAATGTGTACACCTTATTTATAACTTCTCTTTAACATCTTCCAAGCAAGGATAAACTGTAACTAACCTACGATTTTAAAGAAATAATTCCCACATGAACTGTCTATGATTTTATATATATATATACTGTGTTGTTTAGACCTAGAGGAAAAGATGGATTCCACCTTCGTGCCTCATCGAGTAAAGGGTTAGCTTGGCTTAGCATGAGGCAGCATATGGGGAAACAGAGCCTGGCTCTTAGTAAAGATGATAAGATATCTACCTGAATCTTCAGCACCGCATCACCAGGCAACCGGCACAGCCTCCAGGAATAAATAATAGCAACCTGCCTGGAACCTCAAATTAAGTAATTCTAAGATTAGTTGGTTGCATTGTTAAAATAGATATTCATGTGGTGGATGAGAGTCAGTGTTATTATTGTAACAAAGGGACAGGTCAGAACTGAGGCCTCCGCTTCGTATTTACCATACAAATATGATACTGACATTAATCCCTTATACCTTATTCTCCTCTACTCATAATTCCAGGTTTGAGGCCTGTCAGATTTTATTGGACTTAAAAAAACATACATAAAACACAGCATAGAAATTCTGTATTATTCAGAATCACATCGCCAACTTATGTGGCTTCCCCCTGATGTCACAAAACTGCACTTGGCCAAATCTATATGCCAATTTGAAATCACAAGCACTTTTTGTTTCTTAATGTGGTGCTGCCACCCTGTGGTACAACCCAGACAGTGCAGTATATCCAGAGACTCGCCTCATCTTGGCATCCAGGCTCATTTTAGCTTCAAGCAGACAATACCTCCTGGAGCTTGGCCGACAGCTCATGTGAGAAGGGACATCTAAAGGCAGGAAGTCTTTATTCCTCCCGGACCCTGGTCTTTTCACTGGCTTGGTCACACACTCTTCCTGTTTTTCTCCCAAGACTAACCACCAACAAACAATACTAGGAAGTGGTCTGCTCTTTGTCTAGACGGTGTTCTCTCAGCTGTGTCTGATCTGATTCAATGTGCAGCCCAACAACAGCTCAGGCCAGTGACCTGTCTGGCCAAGGTCGGCCGAGGCTTCTGAAGCAGGGCCCGGCCGAGGTGAGGCCTGACACATCCTGCTCTTTGTGATGTGCGTTTCTCCATCATCCCACCCATTCTGTTTTCTTATGGCTATGAATCAGGAGGCAGATGCCAAATTTTTTTTCCCACTAACCACCACTGAATTTTTCAACTTTTACTCAAAAAATGTGATAATATTGGGCAATACAATTCTAATATGATTGATTAAAATGGTATCAGAAATGCAGACTGTAGCACTATGTGCTCTACTGAGTTTGATCATATTTGCCTGTGTGGGAGATGAAGATGATGAGCTAATAAAAACTTGAAAAACACAATTGCAATGAGTGCTTACAACAAATTGACAATCGCAGTGTCTTCATCTTGTAATGGCATCTTTGAATCAATAGAGGGCACACTGACACAGCTCTCCGGTCTGGTGGGTTGCTCTGAGGTCACACCGGCAGAGAAATGAGTAAGAATCTAATTTCACGGCACAGTGAGACCATTATTGAACACGTCGAAAAAGTGAAACAAACTCCACAAAAAAGTGTTGCAACTTTCACCATTACAGCCCCCCCCCCCCTTCACACACACACTCACACGCACACCGGTGTGAAATCAGCTGTGATGTGCCTTGTTGCATAGAAGACGCATGTTAAAACATGGATTACAGTCAATTCTCTACACATTTCTTTTTCTTTCCTCCAGCAATAAATTCAGTTCATCTTAACAAGCTCCTTGTTTTGCAGCAGATTCAGTTTCTTAAATGAAAAAAAGATTGTGTGATTCTTTATTTAACACGTTTGGTCCAAAGGCAAGTCCCAAAGGAAAAGAACCTCATAATGTGGCTGGTGAAATGTCACCGTTGATGCCTGGAGGTGTGTTGATCTGTCAGATACCACCAACCCCGACAGATACTAGCAGGCCCTCGCTCTCTTTGAAGACTCTGACTAATTTGTTAGCTGACATTTGACTTGACTGCTCCTCCATGCAGGTTGAAAAAATAAAAAGTGTGTGCGAGGGGAGAAAGAAAGGAGAAGCAGAGCCAGTGTCAAAGTAGGTATAGGGGCAGACTTTCTGGAGCCGACTCCCACATGCCCTCTGACTACCTGTCACTGGTCAACTCTGTCTCGCTGAGCAGATGAAGTGATAAGAGTGGCAAAGAGAGAGGGAGGAAGAGGGCATGGAACTCAGAGCAAGAGAGAGGAGGATGAGAGGGGAAGGGCGAACGAGGAGCAGAGGGAGAGGAAAAAGATGAGAGAGAGGTGAGGGAGGGATGAGGAGATGTAAGTGAAGAGACAAAGGAGTGAGAGATCTGTAAAAAAAGGACAGACGGCAGAGAGAGAGAGAGAGAGAGAGCGAGCTGAAAGTCTTGCCCCGAGGCGTCGTTTCTCTGTCTGTGCACGGAGGCCAGCAGCAGTGTCATACGAAGCTGAAGACATTCTGTGGCGGCCAAGAAGCACATCTGGATTTCTCGTAATGAAATGCAGTAGGCTGCAAAGTTTAACAGTGCAAAAAATACAGAGCAGTCGCTGCACGCATCTTTTAACGTTTGCTCAAAATAAAAGAGTGGCTCCTTTGACATTTAACTCAGTGTGCAGGGTTTAACACATCGAAGTGTTTTGATCGTGTCAGTGTCAGTAGACCCTGATGGATGGATGAATTACCTGGTGACTGTCAGCAAGTGAAAGCTGTATGCCTACTCCAGCTGCCAGAAGGTTACAGGAATCCATCATTTCCTTGTCCCTGCATTTACCGCTTCCAAAATACCCCAACACACACACACACACACACACACACACACACACACACACACACACTGCCAAGCCGTCCAATCCCCTGCATGTGCAACATATCCTCCACTTTTTCCTCCTCCTCTTTTCAACATCCTTGCACAATACAGAGAAGATGAGTTGCGCTCAGGTTACGTGTTCAGGTTTGGACCTCTCGATTGCTCCCCCCGGGGCAGCTGGGACGAGAGGAGGTGGAGAAAGAAAAGGGGGAAAAAAGAGCGAGAGAAGGAGATGATGGAAGGAAGGCCCACAATAACAATCTGTTTCCTTGCATGTTGGGGCCTGCAGCCTAACCTACTGCACCTGTTGTGGAGCCTCACGCTACAGTTAGAGTGAAATGTGGGGGGGGGTTGATCTAGTGTGGCACCTGTATCATGGCCCGGAGAATGCTGGGACGATGCCAGGGGCCTGGACAGAGCTCGGCACACTTTGTCAGTATCCACTCACACTGTCTGTGCACTCGATGACCCCAGTAGCCTCCTGCTAACCCTGCGTATGAGTGTGTGTGTATATATATGTTGACCCCCCCCTTCCCCCCCGGCCCCCCTTCCCCGACCAGTCTTACTAGGTAATTGGGTAAGTGTGTAATAATGTTGGTCATGGGTATCTGTGCGACCCGGCTGGTTTAAATGTGACCCAGGCAGATCGACCAGCCGTTTGTAGAATGGCCAGAGGATCTGTTCGTGATTTAGAGCCACGGGGGAGGGAGTGAGGACGTGAGCGAGCGGAGCTGCGGTAGCGATCACACTCACAAGTTTTGGTTTGAGCTGCAGGATTGTTATATGAATCACTCACACCCCATATTTTATTAGTTTCTGTGTAATCGCACTTTGTTGGAGCATTTTCTATTTAACAGCCACTGAAGAACTGTTGTGTTATATCGTTGTATTTGCCGTGAAAAAGTGAAATTGAAAGTGTGAGTTTATGGGACACACACATGTGTACAGCTCACACTTCAAGGCATAATACATCCCCAGTCTCTATCACTGACCCTAACCCTACTGTAAAACCAATTCCTGACCCCCAAAGAGTCCAAGATGTTGTCACTTTGTCAAAAATGTCCTCACTCCAAAAACTGGTCCTTACAGATAGATAGCTGTACACACACACACACACAGTTGGGTGAGTGACAGTACATCCACATTCATCTCTCCTCATAACCTGTCACTATTGTCTGACAGCACTGTGGAGACCCCTAGGCCAGAAATATGATCTTTTCAAGTTTCCGTCGACAACAGTCCGTGCTGCCAACATTCCTGGAGGGGACCGCTGCTTTTTACTGTACATCTGTCTGTCCGTGTGTCTGTGCCACACTACACCGCAGCCGAGGACGGCTCCGCTCTATAACCGTCACATGAGCAAAGACGACGACCAGTCTCCTTCTTTGTGTGACATGTTTTCAACACCAATCACTCTCCGGAGGAACTCTCTGTATCCTGCGCATCCATGACAGGGGATACGGGGGGGTTGCATTTGGCCAGACAGCTCTTGGTCTTGCCCCTTTTCTTCCGAGCTCTCTTCTGATTGCTGCTTTAGCAGCGCTGTGTGACCGCATCAACAAGAGCAGCGAGCGTATAGCGTGGAGCTTATTATCCCTCATTGCCTCCGCCAGGAACAGGAAATGAACTAAGCAGGGCTAGGGGCTGTTCCAGGGCATTAATCCTCCAAGGGGTTCGCACCAGAGTGATTATGCGACTTTTTTATACCAGCTAACCAAAACACAATTACCCAATTCCCTAAACTACACATTAGATTTGTATAATAGTTTGCAGTTGTTTTTGATACGCGGACGTAAGTTTGCGGGGGCCATGTTGGAAGGAGCGTCCACTTAGAGTTTAGGGTTCTGGTCTTCAACTTCCATTTCATCATGTGACATTTCAGCGGAGTGGCAGAAGTTCAAACATTGTGTACTTAAGCAGAAGTACCTAAACTTGAGTCTCAAGTAAAAGTGCACTTATTCAACCACTAACCCAGGTTGATGTGAGGTCAGAGCTCTTCTGAGGGCCATTTCCACTGTCTGTATGCTCTGTGCAAACCCATGTCACATGAGTTCAAATTGTCCTGTTCATCAGTGCCTAATGATGCAAAACAGAAATAAAGAATACGACGTTATTCCACTGTAACGCATTCAAACTCAAGTTGAAGTAGTTGAACATCCGTTAAAGGAATGATTGGTAATTCTTCCCACTTCGGTGTGTCACTGTTACCTGGTCACACAGGTGCCTGAGCTGACTGACAGTGACTGACAGTAAGTCAGTGGAGTGTTTGGGGCCAAACGCTGCACAAGCAGTCTGCCACAACTCCACATATAAACACCTCCTCATGCTTCTCCCTCTGTCTGACAGCGCTGTCACGGGGCATTACCGCTAACTACAACCTCCCCTCGCTTCTCCCACCCCCGTCTTCTTTTTCTCCGTAGCCTCCCCCTGGCTTTAAATGCGTTATCCTTTATTCCATCCTTTTACTTTGAAACATACATCTCTACCTCTCCGTGTCCCTTTCAAGTCTTTTCTCCCTCCTTCTCCCTCCTCCTTCTCTGTTTGACCAAGTCTGTAGCTGTTGTCAGACAAGGCAGCCTCTGTCTGAGCTCTTTGCTTGTGTGAATGCACGCATCTGTGCGCATGTCTATATGTGCTTGAAACTGTTGATATCTGGGTGTAGGCTCATGCTTAGTGTGTGTGTGTGTGTGTGTGTGTGTGTGTGTGTTTAAGCAAGCCTGGGCTGAGCCTTGAGGGCAGTCCTCTTTTGTCCTCCCCACCATCTCCCAGAGATGGATGTGTCTCCAGGGAATTGGCCCCAGAAGAAAAGCACCTCCAGCTCGCTCGCATATTAAATTCTGCTGAGCAAATACAATCTAGCAGCATGTTTTTTTTTCATCCCTCCGTGCTTTTTTTTTTCCTGTTTTTTCTTTTGAGAGAAACTAATTTAATGTGCGTGCATGCGAGCATGTAGTTGAGTGTGGGACAGAAAAGCAAAATAAGCTGTGTTGGAGTAAAAAGAAACCTTAAGAAAACGTTGTTTTTTTCATGTTAAGCATTATCCCTGCTTCTCTCACACACTTTGGCAAAACATCTATCGTGCAGCGAGCAGATTGGATCGATATCTGCAGTCAACTCTCCGGTTCCTTTTGTTGACACGGTCAGATGTCACGCTAGCCGGCTCAGACACACACCTTGGCGTGCTCTCAGCTTCCTCGTCCTGTTAGAGGCCATTTGTGGGCTTATAAAATGTGCTGGACCTCACCATTGAATAACAGACCAGAGGAGTGAGAGAGCTGCTGTCTCCCTCCCCCTCCTCCCTCCTCTCCTCAAATACATCCACTTGCCTCCCCCTGACTTCTTCTCTCTCGTCCCCTCCTCCCCCGGGCTCAAGGCTCAGCACCTGTGTGCCTCTCCACCCCCCCCACTCCACTCCCCAAACTTTTTCACTCCCCCCTCCCTTTGGCATGGCGCCCGACGCGCTGACACAATCACGGCTCTTTGCGTGAGAGGGAGGGCCTGTTTTTCCTGCGCTTCGCTGATTTGTGTGTCTGTTTGTATGGGGAGCGCGGGCGGGGGGGTGATATTAAGGGAGTTACTACGCACACTGTGTCACAGACAGAGTCGAATCGCTTCGGCGAAACGGCAGATAGGTCTGTGGGGTGATTCAACTCTGGCAGCACTGACCTCTCGCCTCAGCGACCGCTCCTCCTCTCCTCCATGTTTCTCCCTGTGCTCCTCACTTGCTACTGGCCTCCTCCAGTCTATCATCATCATGTAGACTGGCTGCGCAACTCATGCTGAAGGGAGTTTTACCAGCAATGGGAGATTTTAATAGCCTTGCACCTGCTCTCCAGTAAATGCACTATAAAACAGCTGTGAATGTAAAACTTAACGTCCACATCCCCATGACCACAGTTTGCCAGGTTGCCCCCCCCCATATGCATCTCTGCTCCTCAAGCCTTAATCCTTTGTCACTTCTCTCCCTAATTGAAAGCACGAGAAATGCACAGTTCTGCAAAAAAAAATAAAAAAAAAAAAAATAAAATAAAATCACTCCCTTCTCTCCTTCCTGGCACCCACGGCTGCATGGCACCACACCAAACACATGGTTTCGATATCCCCTCTCTGTACTCACTCCTTTTTTTTCTCCTTGATTCACTTGTTTTGTATTTCTGTTTCAGCGCACATGTGCACATTCACACTCAATAACCCTGTATCAAGATGTTTCTTAACAGAAACATAACTTTAAGACGGTCTTGTCACAGGGTTGTGATGGATTCCCACTCCGCATGCGTCCACTCCTTTCAGCATGTGGCATTGATTGGACCGTCCTGATCCCACTGTCAGCCGAGCAGTCCCTCAAGGTTAGGCAATAATGTATCACTCACGGCTTCGGGCTCATCTACTGTTTCCACTGCACATCTTCCCCTCCTGGCTGCAGGAACTCTGTATGGTTTTCATTAGCAGAAACACTGCCAAGGAGCAATCATTCTCCTGGGTTTCACTCACGTTTAGGAGGGTGCTACAGTGCGTGGACCCAATGCATCTGGTGTTGTGTGGAGAAGAGGAGAATTACAGCAGAAGCACACGTTGATCCAGAGAAGCAGCACGGGGTTCAGAGCAGTCAGCAAAGCCTTTTTCAGACATGACCTCTGGACAAAACAATACAGAAATCTTTGAAGGATTCAGATGAGAGGTGTTGCAGCATAACGTGGGGATCACATGTTCTTGTTTGCAGCATAGGCATCGACCCTTCAAAAAGACATGAGATATTTGTATTTTTTTTTTTTTTGTTATATGTGTTTGTCACCATCCTACTCACTCGTGGTGAATCCTGCAAAGGATCTCTAGGGGGATGCACATCTGAAAGCAGCTTAGCTAAACAACATTTTTCTTCTTTTATTTCTGTCCTCTCTACGCTGTTTAAAGCCAGCTGGGATTCCTGGACATGCACATTGTTTGCGCGAAAATGCGATTAAAGTAAGATCTTTTATCAATTTATTTTCGTGTTGCATCAATGCGTCAATGAGCTGACGAGGGAAAGTGTTTTGTTAGCTGGCCTGTTTGTGCGATCAGCGCTTCAGGAACCCTGTGATCTTCAAACAACAGACCATGACCACAAGTAGTGGCTAATCCCCATCATGTGACCATCCAGCAATTTGAGTGAAACACCAGCGTTTGAAGACCAGTAATTAAAGTAGCGGATCTCCTCCATCAAAAGGAGCTGGGATGAGATGGCAGCTCTTGAGTCATGCTGGTTACTTTAATCTGACTCTAATGAGGCACCAGCAAAGCAAACGAACACACACATTAAAAGAGAAAAGCCCGAGATTGCTTTTGTTTTCCCAAGTGACTCAAACATGGAGATCCATCTTCATCTGGCTGCAATAACTATACGTTGTGTAGAAGACTGTCTTACATGAGCAACAATTACACAGTGGGTTTGGTTCCCTGCCTGAGCAGCGCTTCCACACAAAGACCCGACGGGCTCCATCAAATGCTGTCAGCTGGCTACTTTCCAATGAGAAAACTCTGCGGGAAGGACACACACACACACACACACACACACACACAGAAAACCCTCCTATTATGTCTCACCTGGACGCTGAGCAGTGTCCAACAAAAGCCTCCTGCTGGGAGAAAGGATTAAGCTTTTATGGCCAAAACTTGTAAAGGGACAGTGACGGGGCCTCTTGTACCTGTATGTCTGCCTCTGTTGGTGTGAATATGAATGAGTACTCTTATTTTCAAGGCATCCCAAATTCAAAGTTCAAAGCAGGGAAAAACTACCATCAGGCCACAAGGAATCGTCCCGGTGCTCCCAGTGTGCAGTCCACCACTGTTCAGGTTGAGGCAGTAAACTCAATATAAGTCAGCCTCTGTCACATGATGGGTGAACATAGGAGGAAGTGAATATCTCATTCCCTGTGAGACTCTCTAATCTCAGGCAGTGTGCAGCAGAGGTCTGACCACTGGTGCCAGCTGTGAACAGTAGTCCCTCATTAGCACTATTTTCATGTGACCAGGGCTGCATGCCCCGCAAGCGACACACACACAAAGTTGCATACAAATCACACGTGCACACACACACACGCCACATGACCAGATGAAGAGGAACCATTGTTCAACATCATAGGACCTCTTACCACAGACACACACAATTCCTCCTCTGCATTGCCATTTGTGAGGAACCAGCAGAGTTGCCCTTGTGCTAATTTTCTGCGGGTAACATGCTTCCACATGCTTTCACTGACTGTAAACACACAGCCCCTCTATGTCCATGCCTGCAACTATGGCTCCTGTGTTCATGTGTGGTTCTAGTGTAACAGAAATCAGCGTTGTGTCACACAACTGCATATAGAGCTCTGAAGGCCACAGGCAGACCCCCCGCCCCCCCCTCCTGTCCTCTGCCCGGCTCTCAAGTTTGTCCAGTGAGAGGCCTCATAGAGCTGTCACACTGTGGCAAGCAGTGACAGTGGCAGGCCATTAGCCCACTGCACTAAAGCGAGCAAGGTCAAACCCCTGACCCCCACGTCTGAGGTCTGAAGGGGACCCAGGGGTCATGGGTCAAGAGGTCACGGGGGTGGAGACGTGTGACCAGCTCTAACCTCTGTTCCTCTTTGTGTGGAGACCAGAGACAAGGCAAACATGTTCAACTGTGATTTATGAGCTTTGAGCACTTATTTTTAAACATGATGTCATACTGGATCATTGACGCCTTCAACATTTTTACTTAGAACTTGTTGTTATTTTTCTGCACAAAAAGTGGTTGAAGATATTTGTGTAAGATGTTTCATCCTGTTTACTCAAGTACTGTGCTTCTAAGAGGGAAAATCTCTTGAGACACTTGTGCCCCACTTGAGCGTGCACGATCTCCTCAGCCATTACATTTCCACATTTATTTAACAGCTAGTTAGTTTGGTTATTTTTTCAGATCAAAATGTCACCTTAACAAACATAACAGGCCTGGCTGGTGCAACTTGTGATATTTCAAATATTGTTTGAACAATTCTGCAAATGAGACATTTTGCTCTAAAGTTCATGATGTAATATTTTGGATTTGAATGCAGGACAATAAAAGAATCCTACCTCTTCTACAAATTACTCCTACAGATCCAGTTTCTCAATAGCAGTTGAGGTGCATGCCCAGGTATAAGATATCAGCTCTTTTCAGAACATCAGCACATTCCATCGTGCAGATAAGTGACAGCGGGTAGCACCGCATCAATAAAAAACATTCTATTTGGCCATGTGCTAGTTATCTTTGACACCTACATGTGCACGAGTCAGTTGAGCATCCCGCTGAAACTCTAGACTTCAGTTTGGTCACTGTAATAGCACTTTTCTTACAGAAACTCCAGCAGCTGTTGTCTCTTTGTTGCACAGTGAAAACACGCAGCTGTGAGGGTCATGTGTAAAACCACAGACACTCGAGGGAACTGCACCTGTGACAGAGTGAGATTATACCCCCCCCCCCATCTCGTCTGAGCCTGACCCGAGAACCACATCCCCTCACCAGGCACATACACCCAAAACCAGTACATGACACCCTGGAGGAGTCTCAGGTGCTCGTGCAGCTAGACTCAAAGCAAGGTGAGGTAACAGACAGGCTGCAGTGAGCGGCTCTACCATAAAACAACATGCGGCAGAAAATAGCATCACCTAGAGCACTTGACGATCTTCTGGGAAGTCAGTGTGGTTCCTGTTTTCGCTGAGGTGCAGGGCCGAGTGTCACAATATCGCCTCATTCCTTATGAAAACAAGCAAGTGCCACACTGTCACTTCCCCTCTTGCACCATGAACTCCTGCTGGCATCCTGTGTCAGAGTGATAAGCAATCCCCTGATACCTCGCAGCCCCTTGCACAACAAAAGAAGCACAGGAAGAGGTCAGGCACTCGCCACGTTAGCCTGCCAAGGAATCATAGCGCTCCATATGTTTCAGGTTTAGGCTAACTCGAAACAAATCCCCTGACTGCTCTGTGCAATCGTATACAATTAGAAGAAGTACAACTCACTTAAAGGTGCGCTGGTGTTGTTTGGCCTAGGTAATGATGATATACCTGCACGCTGTCAAATACGATCAGCGCGATCATCATTCATCAGTCCTCTCCCTGACCTACTCATGACTTTCTTTGTTGTGACTGTGCACACGAGGAGGTTCCCCCACACTTTGCACTTTTGAGAGCATCAGATGTTACAGGCGGCTGTCCATCACTGTTATTAGTCTGATGCATTCTGCCTAATGGGTTGTAGTTTTACCGTTTTAAAGATGCTATTTAACTGGAGTCAGAGGTTTAATGCTGGCCAGGGTCAACCAGACCCAGGCTGTTATTCACTGAACTCTCGGGAGCCCAGGCTGAGGTCCAGCGGTGAAAGAAAAAAAAATACCCGGGTCTCTGAATTAAACCTTGTAAACAGTGGTGGTGACACTGTGGCGGTGTCATGAAAGGGCTTGTCCAAACAAATCACATCATCTGCTCTGGTCCGGTTTATTTATTTCGACTCGGTCACAAAAGAGATTACGCACAGTCACATTAAATGAAATAAACCAAATCAGAGAAGACGTGCAAATAGTGAACGTTGGTTTTTATCACCTGGCTCTCCCACACAACCCTGTGAATGTTGCAGTTTCAGGGAAGTGGAAAGAGGGACGAGGTTGAGGTGGGGGTGGTGCCACATTTGAAAAGCAATATGCCCTCCAGCCAAACAACAGCCTGTGGAACATTAATCCGACTCAGTGCAAAGGCAAACACCCCCAGCTGGGTCTGCAGTCTATATGTTCTCCCCTCTTGTTCAGTCCAATGCAAGACTGTTTCTATATCATAAATCACCAGGGTGAACCAAGAGCTGATTAATAAAACTCAGGAGGGCAACACAAAACAGCTGTTTTTCCCTCCATGAAACCCATCAGCGCTGGCTTATGAATCCTGAGAAGCCAGTTTATTTCTTTTTTGGGGGTTTGGGTATAAAATGTGGAACTGAACCCTATCCAAAGCAAACCATTGCCAAACTCTTTCCACAACAGAAATAAGACAGATGTTGGATCTTGACTTTGAGCGCTGGCAGATAAGCTGAGTTCTGCTCCAATCAGAGGATCTCAGGCGTTGTATTTTTAACTTACTGGCTAACTCAAGATCACCATGGTCAGGTCCTAATGTTAAAATCAGCACAGAATTAAAGCCCTAATACACAGCCCCCAAAATGTATTCAAGCAATAAGTCTAACTACTAACTTAAACGTTTGGCACAAAGAGATGATGCCTTTGGGTACCATTGGTACTGCCATGTACATGTGATATGAATCAGTTTCAGCTGTCAGTCATGATGTTTGAAGTTTTTTCAAACTACACTTACTGGAAAAAATATGACTTGTACACACATCATTGGGATAAGAACTAGAGTGACAGAACCCATCTTTTAGAACTTTTTACTTTACTTACCTTTTTTTTTTTTTTTTTACCTCACTTTACTTTTTTAAATTTTTACAATGACCTTAATATTGATGGTGGAACGACACCAATGACCGTCTTTGATGTCTGCTTCTGCATTCTCCATATCCTTCCGTTCCCCTCTGTCTCACGATTCATTTATTTTACAAAGCAGCATAACATAACTTCTGAGTTGTGAAAATGCTCCTAACTTTGACGGAGTCTGGATGAATCACAGACAAAAGAGGAGGGAAGAGATGAAAGGCTAAATTGCATTGGAGATCCCGCTTTAGAACATCAAACACTGGAGTGTTTCACGCAGCAGTCCGCGGGCTCCAGGGGGACGGACTTGTAATTTCCTGGCAGAGAGGGGCCGGACATGTGGACACAGCCGACATCAAAGCCTCCAGACCTCGAGAACACTGAGCATACACACTCGTTCTGTCTCTGCCCGTGACATCTCTCTCCTCTTATCTGCCTCTTTCTGTACCAGTTCCTACCCCCCACGTCCCCTCTGTCTCTTACTCACATATTCATACAGTTCACATACAGGATCATCATTTTTACAATATAAAAGATATTGAAGACGAGTTAACCACCAAGTTTCCAAGTATAAGAAATGTTTTCAAAAAAGAAAACATTTTCAGTTTTGTTTTCTTCTTTTCACGTCTCTTTTCATTCATTTTTTTTTTTGCTTCACACTTGCCAGTTCCATTGTATTGTACAATGGGGCTTCAGACATAGCATTGAATTCATCAGACAGATAAAAAAATAAGTTAAATGTGTTCATAAGCATCTCGTGTGTATTCAATTAAGCCCTGGCTCACACAGTGGAATTTAGCCCGGACTTAATTTAATCAAGTAATCGTTCTGTGAACAGTGAATAATGAATAGTAGTAAAACTATTACAGCACTACAAAGGACACTTTGAGGGCATATACCTTGGCCAGAGCTAACAGGGTGTTTATCTGGGTCTTCATTTTATGCATTTAACTGTATAGATGTTAGGATCCTTAATGAGCTGCAGCTCTGGGACGCATCTTTAAGCAGTTGCCAAATTTGCCTGCACCCAGACGATCTGGATTTGCAGGCCTCTTCACTTTCCAAGACTAAGAATGACTCATTAAGACTAATAATAGATGATATAACCACAAGTTACAAGAAGTATTGAAGCAGTTTTGTTGACGCCTCCTTGTCCTAACCTCCAGTGAGATATCTGCAGAATCACTCGCACCCTTATGACATGGCAAGGAATTTAACAACTGAGACATATGTCTATTGGAATCCTTTCATTTAACCACATCATGGCTTCTATTACAAGCCAGTCACCGGTGCACAGCTTTGAAGTGATCATCATGTGCGGTACAGGCAGAGCAGGAGTTGCTAAACATGATGTATGCAACTGGTGAATGTGTTACGTGCAGAGGTGTGATGATCTGTGATCTCCTTAATTCACAACAGTCATGACTGAGTTTCAGTGTCGCTGTGGATTTGTTTCTCTGCCGGAATGGAAGAGAGCTTAATTTTTTACTAGTGCATATTAGAAACGCTGTAGTTAACCTGACTCACATGATTATAGATGCCCTGAGGAAAAGATCGACCAATGAATGATGAAACCATTCCACGAGGAGTCAAATAGGGACATGCAGTGTCTGGATGGGTTTTTACTTTTTGTTGCCTGCAGTGAGTTTATCCAAAATGAAAGACAGAACTGTTTTACCTAGATAATTGTTCCAAGGTGCAGGTGGACCCAAATGCAGGGGCGAGGCAGGAGGAATCAAGGCGGGCAAGCAGTCGAAATTGGAGGGAAACACACAAAAGCAGGAAGTAACCTGGATAGGAACACATGAGGGAGGTCAGAACTACAAAATAAAAGAGGAAACAACAAACTCAAACAGAAAACTAGGACAGACGTCTCCCAAAAAACGAAAACAACTGGGTTGGCCAGACCACTAACCGCAGACGAGGAGCAATGGTCACAGGATAAGATTCAGATCTGTTTTGATAATGAAGAATAGATGATAGAACGAGGAGTGAATAACCAGCACATTGTGTTTATGAACTCTATTTCTGATCATACATGACCTTGTTGTTGAGTTATATAACAGTTGTTTTTGAGTACCTGTGTTATATACTCTGAGTCTGTTTAGGATTGGCATCTTGTGGTTCCTTGGCTTCCCCCAAGCTCTAAATCAAATGGGAGAGCTTAAGTGACAGTTAGCAAAACCACATGAGTGTGCAATTTAGTTTCAGTCCAGTAAAATTCACTTTATAAAGATATTCAGTAACATATGAACAGGATTAAAAGATGACATAACATGATTTACTTATTTTCTGAATATGTTTTTATTGAATCTTGGACATAGAGCCGTGTTTTCATCTGATTTGTTTCTTTGTCTGTTTGTTTGCAGGATTACACAAAAACTACGACGGATTTCCATGAAACTTGGTGGAAGGATGCGATGCGGGTCAGAGAAGATCACGTCACATGTCTGGATCATCGTGAGTTGACATTGATGATTTCTCAGAGAATAACACACGGCTGCTATGATTGTGTGTACGGACCCAAATTAAAATATCATCCTAAACGTGCTGATGGGCCTTATCTAGGGACACACAACTAAAACATTCCATCCCACTTTTGCACATTTTAGGTACCAACTGAAGGAGGTCAAACTCATAAAACTTAACACACATAAAAGCTGGAATTGTGATTTTTTTTATATATATATATTATTTCATTAGTGTGTTTCCTTGTTGTTTCCTGTATAAAGTTTATATCAGTCATCTGAAATGAGGAGCCTGATGTTCAGTTGTTGTCCTGTTTGTGTGGGGCCTTATTAGTGAATAGTCTATAAACAGCATAATGTGTGTTGTGTAACTGCAGGAGAGATGTGAGGCAGCAGGTTGTGGAAAGACCTGGGGCTTCTTCCTCCAGGATAGTTGAGCATTTGCAGCTTGCAGCCATAGTACAGGATGAATACAGCATACGTTTTTATTTTTTTTTGTTTGGAGGCAACCGAAGCTGATGATCTGGAACACTGTGTTCAAACATAAGTGGACAAAAGAAGGGCCTGTGCTTCTCTTTCAGTGTTTTTCTGTCTGTTGGTGCTCGCACTTGTGTTTATGTGTAAAACGATGAGTTAGTCATCGCGCTTCTACACACACACTTGGCCTTGGGCGCTGTGAAGCGAGCAAGGCTATAATTTAGCAGAGCGGGCTGGGAGGGAGGTGGCCCCTTGGCCCGACTCGCCTCAGGTAACAGCTAAGCCCATAGATCTGAGTCAGGCAGCTCTGACTGGAGACGACGGCCAATTTGCTCCGAGCGCAGACTCTGTGAGAAGAGCCTGAGCTGTGGGAGCAGCCGGGCTTGTCAACAGATTCATGCATCAACCTGAATGACGGGGCCAGGACCCTCCCACCCCTCCCACCCCGCCGCTCTCTCTTCGTGCATCTCTCTCTCTCTCCCTGCTTCATGAGCTAACTCATCGTTCCTCTGGGAGAGCTCCGCACAACAAGCCGAGCCAGGTGGCACGTATTGTTGTGGCCTGGCTTTGGGGCTTGCTGTTTTTGGTTGAGGGTAAAATTTTCCACAGGCACACGCAGCATGTCTCCACGCTGCTGCTCGCCTATCAGAGCCATGCGTGTCAGCAGCCGCAGCTAATGTCGCCCAGATGATGCGAGGAGACGCTGATGAAAAGAGAAGGGGAACTGAGAGGATGGTTACATGACTAGGGCAATTATTTTTATAATGTGCTGTTCAGATTTTATTGTTAATCTCTTATTTTCATCCCTTCCCTTAGTTTGTATTTATGTGAACAGAGTCACACCAAGAATCAATTACATTTTGGTGCAGATTGAAATCAAACATTAAAATTGAGAGTCGGTGCTTCCTTTAAACATTTTTTGAAAACTTCATGAAAAGAATTCGTTACATTTATGGAACCGATATCTATGAGTTTGTTAAATTTGGCTTGATTGAATACAAGGGGACTGTCAGTAAGAAATGCCACTCTAATCTAATCCTTATTGACTTTCACATTTTTCCATCCATTGTGTTTACAGCAATGCACCAGAACACCATAGGAAATTCCTCCAAGCAATAAATCTGACACTGAACAGACAGGAGAACAGGAACCAGCAGAGTGAGGGAAATCTCTTCGCTGCAGGTGTGCGAGAAGAAGAACCCCTAACCCCTCTCCCCCTGCGCTGTGGTGAGACAGGTGACCCGTGGAGTCATCGCTCAGAGACATGCTTGTTTAAAGAAACTCCGCTCCAGTCATGGTGGTCAGACCAGGTCACTCTGGCCAACCGACGTCTTTGATGTGTCCGTCCTCAGGGTTAGGGTTAGAAACCAAAACGAGTGTTTGCTGGGGGTGTGTTGTGTATATAAGTGTGTGTGAGTAGGAGGATGTTTTGGGTGTATGGACACAGGCCCGACGCTGTCTTTGAAGACATGTGCGTCCAGGCCAAGGACAACTCAAGGTGTGCTTACAGTCGTCTTAGTCATTTGTAATTTCAAGCTCGGGCGTTTTTGCCTCTCCAGCTGTTTGAGCTTTCACTGTGTGATTTACGGTGTAAACGATTTAGAGACAGTGTGTGTGATGTGGCAACACAGGACATTTATTACTTCAATTACTTTCGTCTGTGTTCAGCACACATTACATGGTGCATGTGTGTTAGGACGTGGTCACTGGTGCTACTGCGTGAGTACCTTTAAAATCCAATCACACAGGTTTGTGGTTACAAAAGGAAGTACTGTATATTCAGTTAATCTGGCTTCCCTTGTGTTCTTCTGCCATAATCTGAATTGAATCTCTATTAGGCAACAAGTGTTGACACAAGATCGTCCATATCCGATTGTTTGTTATTGTCCCTGCGCAGGAAACGTTACAATAAAATGCATCACTGCAGTGCCACAAGCACTGAGTCTGTGCCAAATCAGTAAATGTCGAAATCTCATAAACAGCCATGACAAAGACGCAGTGTGTAACTGCACCTCAGATCCTCTTCAGTCATCTTAGAAACCAAACAGGCACAAACAGCAACTTAATGAGACACATCTCCAGGCAATAAGGCAGCGTCCCCTCTGCACTGTCTTCAGCAGACACACAAAACACACTCTGCAGCCTAATGGTTCCAGCGTCTGCCGCGTGGATGGGGCGCTTTGTTCTGAGCGCTCGCTGACAGTGAGTGGAGGTCTCGGGAGGCGCATGTTGGAGTTGAAAGCTCAACAAGCTCTGTGAAGTGGCTTTCATGGTGCACTCCATGCTGGAGCTGGAGGAGAGGGCAACGCGAGTCCAAGAGACGAACTTGTTTCGGAAGCAACGCACATCAGCCGCACGCAACTCTGAAAGAGTCACGTCAGTTTGTGCCTTCAATAAAGGTGGATGCCTTTGGACAAAAACAAAACAATGAGGGATTTGACTTTATTATTTTTAAGTCAAACTCAAGTAATTGACGACAGCAGCAGGTTGCAGCTAATGCAGCATGTCAGAGTTACAACTTAGAAAAGTGTGGATTCATGCCTCAGGCTGCTTCCCTCCCTGCTGAGGTCAGGATGCATGTCAGGACATGAATCTAGCTACAGGACTGCTCACTCTACTGGGCTGGGAAATTTAATTACTCCTGTGTGTGTGTGTGTGTGTGTGTGTGTGTGTGTGTGTGTGTGCGCGTGTGTGTACACAATCTATGCTGAGTCACACTGTGGTAAGCACCTCTCCAATTTAACAGCCCCTCGTAATGACCGACAGTATTAGATGCTTATTATGTTAATTATGCTCAGGCTGGTTTAAGCTCCCAGTAACAAGACAAGGACTGATGAAAACACGAGAGAGTACAAGTTAATACTGTAACAATCCCATCCCATATTTATTTATTTATATTTAATATATTTATTGTTGATATGTATATTCCATATCCTATGTACACACAGTATATTTTTCATATATTATATATGTGTGTTTAGCTTATTTACATTCCCCATGTTTTTTCAGTTCAAGGTGACGCTGGGGTCTGAATGTGTGCAGCTGAGGAAGCCCTAATTATGTGTCAAAATAAAATATTATGACGCATAACTTTGAAACTTTGACCCGCATGTCACTCATAGAGAACCTGGCTCGGCCAGGAGTTCTTAGATTAAAAGCAATAAATGTGAAGAAAGTGTGACGTCAAAGTGCACTTTGTCAGGTAATCTGTCTTTGGTTTTGCTCACAGGACACAATAGATCTATGTTATTGTCATGGCCATTCGAGACACCATGACTCAGGTTTCTCTAGTTCGTGCCATACTGCCCACACCTTGTTGAACTATTCCAGCCTCCTCTCTCTTCCCTCCTGATTGAACTTGGAGGAGAAACTTTATTAATGGTGAGGGAAAGTCTGAACTTTCCAATTATTTCTTATCATTGTGTGGGGGAACTGAATTTTGCCTCTGCACAGTTGTTAAAATGTGGGAAGCAGCAACAGGAAGCAACGCTTTTATAAGCAGCCCATTAGGATCTTAAACAGCCTCCTCTGAGATTCGTCTGGATGACAGTCATCTCCTGTGACTGCTCAGATGGCTTTAGGCACTGGAGCGTTGCCAGGAGGAAGACAGGCAGACCAGACAGAAAAAAAGAGTTATGTATTGTATATGAGGCAGCAGTGGCCTGGAGGCTATGAAAACAAGCCGGAGACCACAAGGTTGAGTGTCACTCCCCTCACTCCATAACAACTGCTGCAACTGGGGGCCCGTCAGCCCAGCTTCTCCAGCGCTCAGTGGTCAGCAGGAGGCTGTCATAGCAGATTTTGCCTCTAGGGGCAGCAGAAACAGTACTAACATTGTCCAACATTTAGTCCTCTTCATCGTCCCAAACCATCTGGTGATTCCGTTCTTCACTGGTCCCCTTTCTTGTTCACTGGCTAGGTGGTTTTGCTGTGTAATCCAGGGCTGAAACTGTTGTTGTTGCTTTTACAGTGAGATTGATTTGTGACGATAAATGACACTATTTGGGCAGATACAGTAAATCAAACCAGTTAGGGGAAGTGAGCAACACCTTGACGTATATCCACATCTGAGTTTCACTTCACTGGAAACGCAATAACAAATATTTGGCCACAAGGGGCAGTAGAAAAAAGCGGTTGACACATCATAACAACAGACTGCTGTCACATTTGTCTCCTCTTAGCTCAGTACTGTCCTCCTCCATAGTTAAGTGATGGCTATGACCAAAATTGAAACTACAAGCAACCCCTCGCGCAAGTGTTGATTTCTTGGTTTGTTTGGTGACACCTGTGGTCATTGGTGCTAATTGTGAGCATGTTTTCAATAATTCAGAGCGAGTTTAGAGGAGTGGTGTGTGATGCAAAAAGTAAAGTTTTGCCAGTGCACATCCAGTTTGTGCAGCCATCACTTTCTATGTGGAAGCCTTTTGTAGTTAAACTACAACATATTTGATGTATGACTTTAAATCTCTACCTTGCTTGCTGACCCCCCCCCCCCACACACACACACTTTTACGATACACATGCACTAACCCAATCAAAAACTAATGTGAGTCTCATGATGAAATGGTCAGCAGCGTTGTGTGGCCTGACAGACAGTGGCGCCACAGTTAGATAATGATTCCTTGTGTGATTACCCGAGAACTGTGTAATAGTAACATTAAAGTTAAGTGGTGGCTCCTTAAATGATCCTGTGTGATTGTCTGGCTTGAAACAGTAAGTGGAGGTTAATTTGACTTGTGTGCTTCATTCTGCAGTTTGAGGGTCTGAAATAACTCTGGCTTGATAGCATCAGCGTTAATTCCTTATTTTGTGGTCAGTGTGATCAGAAGGGACAGCTATGAAGCAACTGTCTATGAAACAAACGACCCTTCATGTGAATTTTAATTTGGAGCAACGACAGTCAGCCCGGACCAAATAAATAACAGACGGATTACGGCAAAATCCTCCATGATTCACTCTTTTGATCTGGAAGTGTTATCTGAAATATGGCTGGGATTTAGAATACAGTCAAAGAGTCTCTGTGGTGTTTTATTTGCAGCACAATGTAAAGGGGCCCGGTGCAGATAAGAGGTTCTTTATGGCGTTTCCTCAGGACGGGAGACCTCGGGGGCCAGCCAGGAGATATTAGATGACCGGGCCCTGGAGCCTGGAGTCTTCAGCCCAGCTGTTCACACAAAACCTCCACACAGCACATTCAGCCTATAAGGGCACACAGGGGCAATGAAGTTGGGTCAGGTGCAGGCGACATGCCAGTACTGTGACTTCAGTGTGTGTCTGTGTGGTAGATGAGTGCATAGCGTGCTTTGTGCGGGATGTTTACGTTGGTCTAACCACGCTGATCTCTTTGTGTAGTCGCTCCTCGGTGTTATGTTCCCGTGGCTCGTATACCTCTTTTGTGCTGTTGCAAAATCTGATGGACTAATATCTGTGGTGAATCATCGTGACAGTGCATGTGTGTCTGTTTTATTTTTCCCACTGCATGCTGACCACAGGCACAACGTGCAGCGCTTACAAGCCACAAGCAACACGTAGTAAAAAAAAAAGAAACAGCCTCAAACTTGCACATTTGTGTTGCGTTCGCAATTGAGACAAATTTCTGCACTTCAGTCAGGACGCGGTCAGTAACCTGTTCCTCCGCAGGTTCCTGTTTTTTTCAGACGGTTTTTCACAAGTTGCCCTCTAATTAACCAGGAGAACCTTATTAGATTTACTTTCTGACTGTGTCCCGGCTGAGGGTGCACACAGGCAAGATGAAGGAAATCAAAAGCAATTGACATAAATCAGCCGACTTTCATGAGGGTGGATGAGCGTGTCTAAGGAGACAGACAGTGGCGATAAGAGGACGAGTTATGAGATTCATAATTCTCTGCTTCAGAGAGCTCATTGAGACAGGAGCGGGGGGGTGGGCAGGATATCCTGACCAGGCACGGCATCCAGCTGTACGTTGTCACTGTTTCACTGGCTGCCTCCAAACGCTCAGGGTCGACCACGTAAAAGAGAAAGGAACAAGAGAAGAGCGGCATATTCTGTGTGGACAACAAAAACCATCTGTGTTATTCAAGTGGACCAAAAACAACCACTTGTTGAATTGGTGCGCGGCCCCTTTAAGGAACGGAGTGGATGAACCCCCCTCCTCCTCCTCCTCCTCCAGGGGCCGAGACTGGGGCTTTGTTTAAAAACTGCACAATCTGCTGCAAGATGCTGACATCAGCAGAAGCTGGGCTGAGGGGGGTCAGGTGGGGTCGAGGCTGCCACTCACCCGCAGCGAAATCAAAACAGCCTGGGCAGAGCCTGCAGAAGGACGGAGGAGGAGAAGAAGAAGAAGAGAGGAGAGGAGAAGAAGGAAGAAAAACAACCTGGGACAGATGCACACTTGCTCTGTTTTGATTTCATGCCCGGAGGTGAAGTGGTGCAAATTATTAGAAGTGCAAATGAAAATCATGTCGAATTCATCACAGGGATTAGAAAAATGCAACCTACGTGGTAGCAGTCCCCTGTATTCCTAAATGACTGGGATATTTTCAGTTATCTGACACAGCAAAATTCTGCTCTTTCCTCCTGAGTCCTCAGTCAACAGGATGTGTCCCTGCTGTGGAGACAAATCCTCTCAGCGATCGGGAACACTGTGACCTGCCATTCACGTAATAACCAGAAACAGACCACAAGCTTTGTACAGGAAAGGGTCTGATTTGCTCCAAATCCACAGAGCTCCACTAACGCCTTCACAGCCTCCTGGTTTTCAGCCGCGCACCAAACCCCAGATTAATTTGAAAGTAACCCAGTTTTTAAACGATCTGCAGCGATAGGCATCACCCAGACAGTGTCATACGAGTCAGCGCCAGGTCAGTGGATCTGTGGTGTAAAAGGCGGTGCCTTTATGAACGGCGGAAACAACCGCAGACACCCCCCCCCCCCCCCCCCCCCCCCCCCCCCCCCCCCCCCCCCCCCCCCCCCCCCCCCCCCCCCCCCTGCACAGATGAACACAGAGGAGTCTTTCAAAGTGTCTGCTGCAGGTGGATGCTTGTTAACTAGGTCGCCCTTGCCTCTGCAAGGGACGGCGCACATGCTGACACGCACATCTAATATTCAGGAACTCTCTCAGGCTGACTGGGCCACGTTTGTTTTTTCTCACACATGCACCACCCTCTCTAACCTCCTATCTGTCTGACTGCTGAACTTTTCAACCCTGACATGTCCACACAAACATCACAGCTTTGTCTCAAGTGACTAGTTCTCTTTTTGGGTCAAAAGGACCAGCATCAGGGTTTCTTTACTGGGCCTCAAAAACCTGTCAGCGGTTGTATTTTGAGGACGACGGAGATCCGCTGGGTCACATGATAGACTGTGTATGGAGATGGATGATGTAACAGCCGCGCATTAGTGAAGTCAGGTCTTTAGTTTGATGCCCTCTGGTGATTAGCATTAGTACAGGTTTGAACCACACCTCCTCCATGTTAATGGGTTGGACGTGGATCCAAAAGGCACATCAGTTTCTGCCTGTTGGGTTCATGTTTCTTATAAGTGGTATGATTGTACTGCTTATCTCAGGGAGAAACATCATGACTGACACAACTCTTGGTTTGTCAAGTGTGTGAATACTGAGGCCTCAATTCCACGGCTCCATGCGCCGATCACTACTGCTCAGACTCTGGTCCCAAATGAAACATAAGATGGCAGCACAATGATCCAGCATTGTGTTTCGTTTTTTTTTTCTTTATTGGGCTTTTGTTCTATTTAATTCATACCAAAATAACAGAGCTTCAGACCAAAGAACCAAAATGTAGTCAGACATTTGAAGGTAGGTGGTGATGACAGGATGCGAGTACCATATTAAAGCCTCTAGTCTTCTCCCCAAATTGTAACGTGAAACCAGAACTAACCGGATCAAACTGTTAAAACGACATAAACCGTGGTTCAGACTTTCAGGTGTGAAAACGCCCTCAGTTTCACTGCAACACATTTTTGCAGTTTCTGAATCACTATAATGATCTTTTAAAAATGAACAAACCCAAGAGAAAAGCCTCTCTTCAGCCTCCTACTCAACCATGAAGAGTGTGACTGAGATGCTTTTGCTTCTCTGGCAACAGTGAGTCTGCTGCATGGAGTGACCCAACACAGAGCTGGAACTGGTCCAGAGAACTGGACTTAACAACAAGTGACCAGGCTGCCTCTCCCACTTCCAGCTCCGTGAGCTGCTAACAGAGGGGGTGGTTGTGAAACCACTCAGGCAGCAGCACTACCAGCTACCTGAAGTGCTTTAAATGTGATTCTTGAACAGTAGCTGAACACTGGCTGTTAAATGACACATAAGTGCTGGTGTGGGTGGCTGTTATGTGGCTACAGGTGTGCATTTATGGGGTGTTTTACAGCGGCTTTGACTGTGACTCATCCAATCAGAAGTGCGGACCAGAAATACTCTTTTGTAACAGACGTACGTGACACTGACTGGGCGGCTACGGGTGGTGTTATGGGCAGAGACAGTAGATAAGAGAGAAGGGAGATATCAGGACAGCAAAAGAAACCAGGCATGCACAAACAAAGTCCAATAGATATAATAAACACGATAGATCTCACACAGACACACACACGCACACACACGCTGTGAATCATGCAGACAGAGTCAGTCTCCAGCAGGGATCTGTCCTCACCAGAAGGCCTCAGGGGAAACCAGACCGAATATTTAAGACAGGTCTCCTTAATCCCTTTAGTTAAAGTGAAATCTCACACACACGCATGCACACATTCACACACACACACACACACGCACACACACACACACAGGAAAACAGGATATGGCTAAGTTTGTTTTTTTGCTTACATCTGTGTTTGTTTGTGTTCTCTTGTTTGTGCGTCCTTATCCTTTCATTACATTTCTATTTAAAAATTTGCAAAACAATTTGAACATTGGACAAAGACCCAGGAGGGTGTAGGTCTCATTACATTCAGGAAAAATAGCATATTTATAGCTGTTTATAGTTTCCAGGGTGTTTTGACCTTATTATCAGTTGTACGATTCCTTGAACAGGCAGAAAATCATGTGGCAATGACCTTGATAGGAGATTGCTGTTACTATGTTGATGCAGCCCTGTGTGTGTGCATGAGAGAGAGAGAGAGAGTGTAGGATGGTGATAGACGCAGTGAGAAGTACCTCCTGTTGCAACTTTTGTACTGTGTGTGTGTGTGTGTGTGGATCTGACAGAACAAAAGGTCATGAGGCTGCCTTTGTGGTTGCACATGAGTCCCTCCGACATTTCAATCTCCCAAGTGCGACATCATTGAGAACGCTCGTAGCCACCTACACAACTCACAAGAGCTGAACACTTTACTCCCCCCCCCCTGCTCTCTCTCTCTCTCCCTTTCTTTCTTTCGGCCGATGAGAGAGTTGTTATTATTGGCGGCGGGCCCACTCCTAACTCCCAATAGAAGCCAGATGATTGTTTTTGCTGCCCGGGGTCCAGACCCTACCTCTCCAGATCCTGTTACTGGGTCTGTGGACCTTTCCGCACGGTTCCCGCCAACAGTTGGACATGGAGGGAGGATGTGAGACGAAACTGCGTCTCAAACCCCAGGTTTTAAGTGGTTTACAGCCATTTCAGATGGATCGTCATTTTATACGTGTTGAGCTGCAGCAGTGCGGGTGTGGATGAAAATAGCACTCGGTGGAAAGTATGTAAATTCTTGTATGTCAAGTATTTCCATTTTATGCTATTAATACTTCCACTCCAGCCTGTTCCAGAGGGACGTATTCTATTTTTCCTCCATAATAATGAATGTGACAGATGCAGATTTAAGGTGCCCCATGGAGCAAAATGTTATGCATTAACTATAGTCAACAAATCAACAAATGCATCGTTTCATTTCCCTCAAAAAATTTGACTTGTTTGCAGTTTTGCAGCTTGTTAGTGCATAGCTCTGTCTGGAACACTACCACCAGCAATACATCAATATATCAGTAACAGTAGAAAACCGCTTACTCTTTTTACCCATATGTTGGGTTGGACTGGGTAAAAATAACATAATCTATACAGCCTACAAGGAGCTACTGGCAGTAAAATGTAGCACTGTGTTTTTATGAAAGGGTTACCTTGATAAGGACATGTTTCATTATTCTTATCATAACATTAGACAGTGGTGACACAAACAAATGATCAAACAGCAAAGGCAAACAAGACTGAAATGGTAACATGGAGGTACTGCAGAATTATATAATCAAACTAGTTGGCTCTGCAAATGTTTATGAGGAAACAACAATAACAACAGGCATGATTAAGCTAAACACCACAACGCATTGTAGTGACTAACACTGAATTTAAGCCTGACTGCTTGTGTATGTGAAAACACCACAGGATGCTAACGGTTTACATTCACTTGTGTGGAGAACTTTATCTATCATTACTCCAGAGTACATTCACAACCACTGGGAAATAACAGTGAGCTCTCAGGATTACTCTCTGGTGCTAATTCTGCACATTTTCCCATCTATTTAATGCAACATATCTTTTCATCTGTGAAATGAAGCGAGCACTGTAGTTTATACAGGCACATGCACACCTGTCACACGTGTGTGTGTGTGTGTGTGTGTATTTTTAGCGGACCGCCCTGAGCAGCTGCTTGCCATTAGTCATATCGGTGCACGCTTGCTCCTTCTCTCTCTCTCTGACCCGGTGTTTTTCTTTCTAAGCCACTGGAGCTACAGTCACTGTTCGGCTGTGTTGGCCTAACCCTGCCATCGCAGTTGAAGCAACACGTTCAAAATGCTTGTCCAGCTTAATCATTTCCCATAATGCCCAGAATTATTCATCGTAAAACTGTGCAGAGGGAATATCTACAGAGGAGCTCGATCAATTATTCATTTTCCCCAACTTTGTTGTGGCTACAGTGAACTGAGTTTGTCAAGTGAAGAAATAAGTGTGTGTGAGTTACAGCTTTAGCAAAACTACTACAACACATCTCACACAATGACGTGTCAATGCCAGAACAGTCTCACACACACGGAGCAGATAAAAACCCATCATCATCTTATTTCCTCTGTTCCAAGGATCAAGACACAGAGGTGAGTGTGAAACCGGACGCCCCGTGTAGCTGGGAAAACACATTCAGTGAACGATAAAGTCTCTTAATTGATCTGGACGGCGTGCAAGGGATCAAGTCAAGGTCGTTTCATCCCAAAAGGCAGAAAAGCAACTTTATTACCCTTAATTAAACTGGCATTAATGACTTCCCCCTGAGCCTTGGATATAAACATCCAGTTAGTGTTTTACAGAGTGCAATTATCCTGGTGGCGTGATTACCTCAGACCGGAGCCTCCACTGGCTTCCTCCAGCAGTAATAGCTGGCCAGGAAGACATCAGCTTGTTTGGCTTAACTCTGCAGATTGAGCGCAGTTGCAGCAGAGGAGGACGACGACGAGAGCGAGTGGCAGACGTGAATGAGAGACATAATGCATTTTACTGTAATTCCACTGAGCAGATGCTCTGATTTAATATAGAGGCAATGAAGACGAGGCACAGTCAAGTCGGTAATCGCTTTGCAAAACCCTGTCGACTTGAGTAGAGAGCTGCTATCAGAAGTGTGTCCAATCTGCTGATCTCCTCTCTGTGTGAGCACACGAACAGTGGGCACGGCTCCAGTACGAACAATCAGCATCCAGTGGCTCTTGATAGTCCAAACCAGCAACATCAAGTATTGCTAATCCATCTCTGGCTCACATTTGCCTGTAATCACCTCAAAGGGGAAACAACCCCTGGAGCAGTTTTCGCTGTTTTCTTCTTTTCCCATCATTGATCACAATTGATTTTAGGAACTTGCCATGTTCCATTCGCTGGTATAGACTTTGCAATGTTTTCAAATAAAGCCGCACTAAATCTGCCGATAGGAGTTTGCCTGAACCAGATACAAAATCAGAAGGCTGCTGTATACCGTCCGTCCAGTGTAACCGTATCCTGCATTCAGACATAAACAGTAGAAAATGTTGGGTCTGGACACTTTCCAGTGTTTGCCTTTCACATGTGAACAACTCACAGGTACATTGTTCAAATCAGATGCCGTCACAACAACTGAAAACATGTCTGAAACTTTCAGATGAAGGGCTGCGTTTGTGTCGGACCTCATCCGACGCAAACACATCATTGGTGGTTTCTGCTTGAAACATGACATGACACATGCTAGATATGTAATGCTGTGATAAGAGAGCCATCGGAGCCTAAGCATGTGATTGAACTCTGGTTGACACATCTTCGCCGGCCTTTGGGCATTGAGGGATTGAGGTCATTTTATGGACCAGCATAAAGGTGTTTGTAGCACTGCAGCTGATAACGATGGCGGCTGAAAGTTAATGGGGGAAGGGGGACGAGTCTAAGCTGTGCAGATGAAGTGGCACTCTTTACGGGAGGGGATTTCCAAGCACGATTTACCCAGAGAGTCGCCAAAGGTCAAGTCATTAACCCTTTATTGATAATTTGTAGAAGTTCAGCCCTTCGGCATCAACACTTTGCCAAACAGTCATGCACTCCTAATAAACAGGCTTACTACCATGGAACAGACCAGCCATGTGTCACATGTAAACAAATCAGGGTGTTTGTGAACCACACATCAAAAATTTAAACCCATCAAATCAAATATTCTCCTTAATGACTGTGTGTGTGTGTGTGTGTGTGTGTGTGTGAGTGAGTGAGTGAGTGAGTGAGTGAGTGAGTGAGTGAGTGAGTGAGTGAGTGAGTGTGTGTGTGCGTGCGGGCGTGCGCGCGCACGTGAGGCCTTGTTTACAAACACTGCCGTGGTCACAGGGTGCATGCCATATAAAAATTACAGCAATGTGCATTCTGCGTGCTGATTATTGCATTAATTCAAACACAAACCTCCTTGTCCCACGCAGCAACATGAGCATGACTTGGCTCTGTGGTCTCCAGGGAATTGGTGCGAGCCATTGTATCGGACTCAAACCTCATGGGCATGATTGAAAGCGTGAGGTTTCGGGGTGTGAGAACCACGTGAGAGAAGTTGTTGAGAGGACAAAAACAGAAAGGGAGAGTCGGAGAAAGAGGGAGACAAGGTCTCTTGTTTCTTGCTCTCAGAGGCCCAGCTGCTGCTGCTGCAGCTTTCATTATTCAGATGCTGCAGCATGACACTGAATTAATACAGCCATTGGTAAACAGTGCTACACGAGACGGCCTGTGCCGTAAACACTAACTTGCCCTCCGCTGCCAAGGCAAACAGGCGAGTTAAATGATCTGCTGTGAGAAATAGGGAAGACAGATTGGAGGAGGAGATAATGTGATAACATTTGATCATTCTGTCCAGCACATTAAATACACTCTCCGCAAGGATGAGACGCTCGCTTGTTCGTGCAGACACATCAAATCGACTAAAATCTGTGTCAAATTAATGTTAAATGAAGCGTTTGTTGGACAGCAACCTGGACATAATGGGGGTGTTCATATTAGAATCACAGTCTGACTGTTGCATGTCTTTATTGTACAGTGTTGTATTTTTAAAGTAAACCATCGTCTTTGTGAGAAGTTCTTCACAGTTCTTCTTCTTAACTTTACTTTCTTTCTGATTAAGAAACACATTTTCTGCCGTCTTTTTTTTCGGCACAATCTGCATCAGCGCCTCCCAAATGCAAACAACTGCTGCAGAGATCCGTGGAAGCCGAGCCTCTGGCTGAGCAGAGTTCACTATCAAGCAGATGACCCCAGGGGTCACAGGGAGGGGGAGGGTGGTGGTGGTGCTGGTGGGGGTGGAGGTGCTTGCAAGAAACGGGGGGTATTTCTGTCTCGTTGCGTACTTGTGATTTCAAATGCTCTAATCTAGGGGTTTCGTGAGAGCTGCAGATTGCGAGCCCCCCCCTCCACCTACCATCCTGCGCTCCCCCCCTCCCCGGGGGAAAAAAACTTGCTGCTACGCTAGGCTGGAGACGATGTCCAGACTCTCGCCCACTCAAGCTCATAAAAACAACCATCATGAGAGGCAGTTGTTTGCCACGGAACATCATTGTAACAACATAGACATACAGGTTCCTGTTTTTTTTTTTTTTTTCTTTTGCTGCCTGTTCCAGGAAATTCTCTGCCAAGTTTAATTGCCATGATCCTGAAAGACAAAAAGAGAGATAGAGAGAAAGAGAGACAGAGAGACAGATGTAAAGAGACGGAGTGAGACTGATTGCCCTGCGCACCCGTTGTATATATTGTAATAAGTTCAAGAGTTCGAGATTGTATCTGGATAGTTTGTCTTGTGCTGCTAACCGCTCGACGCCACTCTGCCAACCAGGGCTGGTTTGGGGTGACTGACCATGATACGTAGATCATAAAACCTCAGCAGTAAGGGACGGTTCAGCCCGAGTTCATGGAGGAAGTGAGAGAACACAGAGGGAAGAGGAGAGAATGGGACGCCCGCTCCACTCCACCTCCGCTGCTGCACTGATCTGTTTTTAGAACTTGAAACAACAAGGAAAAAAGGTGCATGGAAATACTTTGCAGAAACAGCATCATACGTTGATGTAACGCTCTCTTCATGGCCCGCTGATGATTCAGCAGACTCACCGATCTACAGTATATTAATTGTCTCCACCTCCACATCTAAACATCCTAGAGCAAAGAAAACAAAGCTCCCCATTGGACCATTGATGAATAAATAGCCCCCATGTGACCACGGGCCAAGTCCCATTTCCCTCCATCCTCTGTTTGTTTTCCCTACCATTGTAATTACCCCTCCCCCATTAAATGGCCCAAAGTAGGCAGTGGTAAACATACCCAACAAACCCCAGGACCCTGACTCAGACCCATAAAAACACAAGAGAATGGAGGAAGGGGTGCTGCAGGGGTTGTGGGATAGTAGCATATAGGGGCAAACGTGGCAGGGCAGCAGGAGGAGAAGCCATTGGGCATTCAGTGTGTGTGTGTGTGTGTGTGTAAGGGAATGGTGCCTTTAACCCCTTCCTCTGGTTCTGACCCTGGCCCCCTGCCAGCAACAGTCACAGTCTAATTACTGAAATCTGTGTGCCATCTAAAGGCATTGTAGGAGTCAGTATTGTCTGGGGGCCATGAGAGCAGTCACCATTCATCCCCTGGTGCCCTCTATTTACTGAGGTGGAACGGTCTTTGCAAGAAATGTGTTTTCGAGGGACCGACACATTTGAATGTGTCGTCTAAACCCGGCCCCAATTAAATCATACAGTGTGACAGTGTGTCAGTGCATTGAATAGGGCAACCAGCCTAAATGAGACCGGCTGCAGCTCCACGTTGTCATGGCCGGACACACAGTTGCCGTAGCCACACACTGGATGTTTGAGCAGAATATGGCGGCTCGCAGGTAAACTGCTTGTGGAGAGTGAAAGAGAAAGAACACTCCACTGTTTTTCTTTTGGCTACCTTTGGTCTGAAAGGCTTAACAGAGATTAAACAAAATGTCACTTGTGTGGAGAATTGCTCAACATACAGTGCAGATATGTGCTGTCTGCCCAAAGCCCCAAAATATTGGCCATTGCCCCTGGAGGCTAATTCAATGTCAGACAATTGCGATGGGATTGTCATTGCACCAGCATTGCATTCTATTGCAGACTCTCTCCTTATCCTCGTCTCTTTAGGATATAAATACTCAACATGTCCATTATTGCATCTGTTTTTCACCTTTGCTGGTCGAGTGTCCGAGCCGATGTCATTTTTTCCCAGCGTGAAATCCCCCTACTGGTAACCAGATTAGAGCAGCGCTCCCATGTTGGAGCCCAGCAGGGAGGGACTGGCTACAGCTTAGGTTCCCTCAGCCCCATCCTTATCACCTCTATGACTGGATTTATTAAGTCTAATGCTGTTAATCTGCTCCATTTTCAGTTTAAACCCATTATGGGACATGCTGGAGGTAAGATAACGAAGAGAAGAGAGGAGAGACAACGCTCCCTGTTTTCTAGCAGGGTGACTTTATCAGGCAGACTGTGAGCTTGTCAAGTGCAGACAACTGTGATATAGGTCAGGGTTTGGCAAAAACAATGGTGTTAGGCCTCATGTTATCGCTGAGGATGGACATGAGGAGTTATTTACATCCATGTTATCTGCTTTGGGCGAGATCAGTGCTCGCTGTTTTCCCTTGAAAACCTTGAAAACAGTATCAGGAGGTTTGTATAAACCTGGGTTTGTATAAACATTTGCCAGTGAGATAGGAGGAGACTGAGGTTTGCTGACAACTCTGTGCAGCGGTTGTGCCAAGCTGGCAGGTCTGTGCATGTCAAACCGATGTCAAAACGATCAGCCGTGTTCAATAAGACGTAATAACACAGTACGTTGGTGGCTTTCAGAGTGGTCAGGCAGAAGTCGAAGGGCTCCTGCCTACTTTTGCCCGGTGTGGTGGATTTCGGCGGCCGCGCTCCGTCTGCTGCGACCACAGGTCTCACCACCGTCTCTCTCCGGCGTCGCAGCCGTTCGAGAGGCAGGGCCCATCCTCACCACACCTCACCGCACCACAACACAGCTCGCAGCCACAGTCACATGAAACCCCCTCACACCCCTTTCAATTCTGCAGAGCGCGCTTGCTCTGCCAGCTCTGTTGTCAGCGTGTGGAGGAGCACACTGTGCACCACTGTGATGCCGAAGTGCTGTGCGGTGTCAGGCTCGGGGCTCGGAATGAGACCAAAATACTACCTTGAACAAGAGGACGCTGGGAAAGCACAACTTTGTGTAACAAGAGAAGACACAAACATCACAGGGTCAACGCAGCCACATCACATGTAGTTAGCATGCAGCCGCTCACAGCGCTCCATGAAGTTCAAAGTAAAATACCAAGGAAATTAAGGTCAACCCTTTGGGCCATAATAGTATTTGCAGGGGGGTGATCATACGACAACAAACAGCTTTGGCAAAGAAGCACTGGCTTTGTTTTATTTTTATTTTTATTTTTTTTTTAAGTCAAACAATTCAACTTTAATTATGTAGCTTGAAATCCTACCTTAAGTTATATCAGGGTACTTTTCATATAGAGTGGGACAACACCACAGTATAAGTGCAGATTATGCTGTCGATTTATTTTTCAGCCCACCCTCAACTCTGTCTGCATTTGAAATTCATTCAATTGGCTTGGAAGGGAATTATTTATGAGCAAATCTGTTCACTAGAATAGCTTGTCTTGTTTTTTGCTTTACCGTGTTCCCATGATGCTGGTCTGCTGGGACCGCCTGTCAGAATCGCTGCTTTTTTTTGTGGTTAATGGAGCCATCGCACCCAAACAACAGAAACAAAAAAACAGTGAGCTGTTTTTCAAAACAAAAAAAAGTATGATAAGAGCTTCATTATAGATTTGACAATAATCCCTGCACAAAATATCCACCGGCCCATTTCCCCAAAGTTATTAGGGAGATTCTGTGTATCCGTTGTTTTATTTATCTCAAACAGGGTTTTCATGTCGTCCCTGAGCGGGAATGGAGGTGACCACAGGTTAATGATGAGCAGCAAGAATTGAGACAGGAGCGGGTTCTGAGCCTCGTTCCCAGGTGGCTCCCCATTCCAGATGTCTCAGGCTCTCTCTTTGAGAAATACAGGGTGAGGAGTTTACCCACATTCCTCTGGGCAATCGATAGAGACAGTCAAGATGGAGAGTTGCCGATTGTTCTGAATATCCTGTCTGTGAGAAAAAAAAGACCAGATGGAAGGAGACAGTAATAGAGACAATTTATATAAAGGCAATAAAGCTCACCATCGTTGATCTAGAAGTAAAAATCAATACAACATGGTTACATTCATAAGATGCAGAATGGGCCCAATCACAATGGCTTGGGTCATATGTAGTTTCTTCATTTTTGTCCCTTTTATTCATGAAAGTATTTAAACTTTGAAATCTCAATGGAGCAAATTAATGGGAAATGTATTTCCAGAGCCAGAGCCCATGAAAAAGTGCCTTGTAGGCCTGCAATATATCACCATTAACTGCATGTACTCATACGCAGGATGGCTGCTTCACTTATCCTGTGTACGGTTTGTGACTCGTTAATAGGGTTAGTTAGTATTTCATTAAGGGTGTGATCCCTTACCCATTAAGTTTAAGAAGGTGACAAACCACCTTCTAATGTGCGATGAACATTTCCTCCGTCTTGATCTCAACATGAGCCAAATGCTGATGTCGATTTCTTCAAGTGTCAACAGCCTGAGCCAAAGACCATAGAGCAGAGTGTTATCAGAGTTCTGTGGTGAGGTGGTGCCAAAGCAAGTACATGAGCCACAATGTTCAGGACGTCTCAAAACTTTTGGTAATGATAAAATCAAATAGATTTTTTTTGCGATGATGATAGAGATCAGCATCGGAATGGGAGAGGAGGAGGAGGAGAAGAGCCAATCTGTGACTTTGTTTATTGCCATCCAAACTTGGCTCCTCCAGTCGGCCCTGTAGCTCATGCAATTGTTTGAGATGAGCTGGCAGCCGGCCAAACCTGGAGTAAATCAGCACTGTCAGTCAGCAACAACAGCCAGCAAGAGCAGCAGGAACGGGTGGGGGGTGGGGGGCTGGTGTGTGTGTGTGTGTGTGTGTGTGTGTCACACATGTGTGTGTGTGTGTGTTACAGACATACAGATAGCAAAGGAGAGCAGAAAAACAGGGCCAATAAGTGCAAAAAAGGAGGGGAAGAGTACCAGGAAAGTGGGGGGATGGGAAGCAAGAGAAAAAGTTAGACAGAGAGAGAGCGAGAGAAAGAGGGGGAGGGAAGAGGGGGGCAGGACCTGGTGCTGTGTTGTGAAACACGAGCTCGGAAAAACTGCTCTGAGTTTAACACTCTGCCCAGTGTTTTTGCAGTTGTTACTGTTTGGAGGAGGTCCATTGCGTGAGCCGACACACGCATCAGACCTAAACACACTCTCACACACTATTGTCCCACAGCCCCACCCCTGGTGCGCTGGTTGTTTTTCTTCCTCGGCCTCATCCCTCTCTCCACACTCCTCTTATCAAGGTGAGGCGCGCTAACAAGACAGGCGGCCTGCCTGACGTCTCCTGGTGCCCTGCCAGCCTGCTGGGTAAAACAACAACAATGATAAAAAAGAGAAAACGCACCCACTGAACCGGCCCGGTTCTGTAGCTCGGAGGCCTTACCCTGCTTTGGTGCAGGCGGCATGTTTGTGAAGACACAGCGCCTGGAAACCGGGCGTGAAGCGAGCGCCTCCTCTCATTACTGCACACCTCAGGCCCTTCCCACGCAGAGGACTGATAGTGCGTCCTCAGGAAACCACAGTAACTTCTTATTTTTATCTCGCCTTACAGGAACCTTTTTTTTCCTGCCAATTAGTTCCTAACAATGACCTCGCTTGTTTATGCACTGTCCATCTATTGAGTGACATCCCCCCATCATAATTAGGCCAAGCCTGTGCCTTTCTCAGCTGCACGCCAAGTGCACGTAGCCAATTTTCACACATGGGGAGAGACGGCTGCCCGCTGCGTGCAGGCTTATGGGGTGTATCTTTTAATTGGCGGCAAATGGTGGTGCATAAGTATGAAGATTTAGAAAAAGTGATAAAGTTGGGGGGAGTGGATGAAGCGGGGGGTGAACAATGGCCAGCAGGAGATGGGGAAGACAAGTTCAGCAGGTTCATGCGCTGTGCACTGAGGATTTAAATCCCTCCCCGTGACCACAGGATACTGCTAGTGTTTGTGAGTCAGATTTCTGTTCTGTGTGTGTGTGTGTGTGTGTGTGTGTCACAGCTGTGAGGCTGGGAGTGACTGCTGCTCAACAAAGCACTGCGCTCTGCTGGGTTGCTCTTGGTAAACAAAGGAAACTCACAGTGCTGTATAGTGATTGCCCAACCTCTCCTTTAATGGAAAAAGTAAAGAAAAGAGCTGGTGGAGCAAAGCAGATTAAAACACTAGCTGTTGGGGGGAAAAAAGCACATAAGCGGAGCAAAGTTTTCAAACTGCGAAATTGATCCAACAGCTAAAAAAAAAAAAAAAAACTTGGATTACTTCTGTGATTATCACCTATCAGGTGTTAACAGATCTGTTTCTGCATGCTCTTCTCCCAGCTGTGGAAGGGTGGCTGAGCTGAGCTGGCTGGTGGAGGTGGGGTAGGTATGTGGGTTGGGGTGTTTTGCAGAGGAGGTCAGCTGTGTTCAGTTACGGCAGACTAGTGGTGGTGGTGGTGGTGGTGGTGGGGGGGGTGGCTTCTGCGCCAGCGGCATGCCCAGCTGAACCCCGATCAGCCCTGCTCTCCCTGCACACGGTGACATGTAACACTGTTGGCTTAGCTGCTTATTCCCATGACAACCGGCCGCCTGAGCGCCAGATGTGTGCGAAGACGGGAAAGATGAGAGCGGAAAGTGTTCAAATATACCGGAGGGTGAGGCGTTCCTGTGCCGTGACTGAGAGCGCGCAGTAGTTGAGTTAGTGACACTGCAGATGTCTTACAAACACACAATTACAGATGTCGAACAAAGAGCCGGCAGCAGAGTGGAATGTGTTTCTTATCAGGACCTCTGGTATCTGCAAGGTCACAAAAATACAATTAAAGTTTTGTGTTTTCGCTCAATTACTTTTCGGTGTTTCATGAAGGACGCTTCAGTGTGGGTCTCTGCCTGCAGTGTTTGGGTGCTGTCAGTTTTTAATGAAAAGGGGTAGGTGTGAGTTTTGGTTGGGGGGAGGGATAAGTGGTGGGAGAGTGTGTGGCTCACAACACACCCGTTTGCCTGCTGCTGTGTGGGTCATAAATCCTCCCTCCTCCATGTTAGCGGACGGGAGGTGGAGGAAACAAAAAGGTCAAATTACACACACTTTTTATCAAAGAAAGTTTCTGTCATTTTTGTTTTATTGTTTATTTATAGACGGACTCACTGGGGACTCGCTCCCCCAATAACTACTCCACAGACTCCTCATGCATTTGTTGCTGGCTCCAAATGTTTGGGCTGCATTTCTGGATAGTGGGAGGATCTGGCGACGCATCTGTGGATGTGACTCACGACGAAGCTTCCTCACTGATGTAAGAACTATTCCTTCACTTCAGAAAGTCTTCTGTATGGACCTTCAACATGTTGCTTTGAGTGGATTAATGCTCTCATTAATTACTCACTTCAGACTTATTTCAATTAACTTCTGTTCCTCTCCTAAAATCAGCCCCTCATGAAATTATTGTTCACATGTGATAATTTAACAATTTCCTGCAGCAGTGAGGAGCCACGTGGAGCACTGTCGGAGCTCAAGGTAGAATCTGCGGCCGGTGGTGCAGAGCAGGTGCTGAGCTGCCTGTCAACGCTAAGTGCTGCATATCTCGCTCTCACGCATCTTCTTTATTAACTCTGTGACACCACGCATCACTTTAGCTTAGACAAATGAAAGCTGGGGTTCAATCTGCTGTGCTCTCTGGTGTGAGCCATGCAGATGAGTAGGAGTTAACGGCGGAGGCTGCAGTGTTTTGATTGGCTTGGCAGACATAAACAAGAGCCTTAGTTGTGCGTGACCCCTGGGCCTGACCCTAGAGATAGACGCTTCTCTAATGGGTGTCTCTTTCAGCAGGCGGCCAGGCCAGGGGAACAGAGGAGCCATTGTTTTGGGCCCGGGTATAAGCCAATGCTCACTCCGTTAAAGTGCTGAGCCCACATTTAATACTGAATCTGTCGGAAGAGTGGATCTTCTTCTTCAGTAACAGTGGCTTCCTGCAGTCATTAATATATCTCGCATCATTTTGATTGTTTTGTTTCACAATTTGTCACTCAGCCGCGGTGTGTCCAGGTGTCACAGGTGATGATTCATGGTTTCACAAAACCACTTCCTGTTTAGAGATTTGTCAACAAAGCAAGAGTCCAACTTTCGTTTTGCAGAAGCATTGCATTACAATATGGGGTTTTATTTTGAAAAGACAGCATAAAAAGCAGGTAAGGTCAATCACTGTCAACTTGTATTCAAGCCACACATTTGAACAACATGGAATAAAGATGCAGTCAATTTTTTTTATCATCGCTGTTGAACCAGGTAGGAGAACGCAAAAGTTTTCTAACTTCTCTCTGTACTAGCCTGTGCATAAAAATGTTCTGCACACAAAGTTCAAAAATGTGACAGTGGATGGAAGAGCAGCCATTCACTAGTTCACTTAAAACACCTCAGACCCAGGTCTGAGAGGAGGACACTGAACAGCTGTGTGGAGCTAAACCATTTGTCAAAGAAGTAGGAGCTGTTTCAACCACATCCTCTGAAACACACTTGCTGCGTGTCTGTCTTTCTGTTGGGAGGGTGGGGGTGGGGAGTACAAGTGCAGAGACCAGGGAGTTTTTGCTGTAGGTGGCCAAACAGGTGAGTCAGGTGTCTTGTGAAGTGTGAAACTATATCTGACATGTAGGACAATAGAAGCACCACGTGTCAGCCCCGGAGGGTAGGACACTGTATGACGTCTCGACAGATCCAGCAACAACACCTGAGGTGCGACGGTAAATGACGCTGTTAAAAGAGAGATACCGTTTTGTTTATCCTGGGCTGCGTTGGGCACAAAGTTGAGAAGAAGCTGTAACACACACAGGCAGCAAATACACTCACATATGAACCTTTATGTTTATACGGTGTCAAAAGGAATCTATCATTCCCGTGTCCTGAGGGCATACACACTGCGGTGAAACTTATCCGCACGCTCAGCAGCATCAGCCTTAACCTTTTAGGAAGTGACAGTAATGGAGTGTGAGGTAACGCTTCTCTTTTGCTCTGCACTTGGGCTCATTCAGTTGTCATGCAACACTTGCTTGTGTGTGTGTCTCTGCGTATGTGCGAGTTTGTGCAAGCAGTGGCTATTAGAGAGTATTTGGAAGCCCCACTTGTCCCACTAAACTAATGACCTAACAGCAGGAGGGATGTGACGGGCACCCTCTCTGCCAAATGCCTGGCTGCCTTGAAATGCCTGGCTAGCCCCAGACATTTGGTTAATCCACCAGTGGCTTCACAATGGAGAACTCCTGAGAGGCTCAGAAGAGAGCGGGGGAAATCAATGCTTCTACTGTGGTTCATCTTTTGGGTCTGAAAACAAGCCTACTCCATTTGAGTTGGCTGTTTGAAGAAAAAAGGAGAAACCAAGGTTCGGTTTCAGTTGCGAAAGGAATGAACTGATAACTTACCACACTGTCTTTGTTTCTCTCTTGCATGGCTTCTAACATATTAGGGTCATTACAGGGTTTAAAGTTGTTTGTAGGGTTAGAGATAGGGTCAATGCAGTTTTTAAAGTTGTTTTAAAGACTAGATCTAGAGTCACCGCAGTTTTTAAAGGTGTTTATGTTAGAGTTAGGGTTAGGGTTAGGATTGAGTTTTAAGGTTGCAATTTACGTTAAGTTTACAGTCACTGCGGAGTTTAAAATTATTGTTAGGGTTAGATCTATGGTCAATGCAGGTTTTAAAGTTGTTTTAAGGACTAGATCTAGAGTCAGTGAAGTGTTTAAAGGTGTTTGTGGTAGGGTTAGGGTTTGAGTTAGGGTTAGGGTTCGGGTTAGGGTTAGGGTTAGGGTTAAGGTCAGGGTTAGAGTTGGGGCAAGGGCTAGGGTTTCGATGATTGATGATAACCACGAGTCTCTAGGACATTCAGAGAAAAAATTAGAGTCGAAAAACTTTTTTCCCCATTCAAGTCAATGGGAGGACATTTGTATCCACAATTTGACTAAGTCACAAAGCCAAATTCCTTCCCACAGAAAGTGTTTTAGAGCACGTTTCAGGTCATTTGGAGTCGATTGGAGTGGATTTTGTGTGACACATTTTTCAACCCCAATGTTAGGGTTAGGGTTAGGGTTAGGGTTGGGGCTAGGGTTAGGGTTAGGGTTAGGGTTGGTTCTAGGGTTGGGACTAGGGTTAAGGTTAGGGTTGGCGCTAGGGTTAGGGTTGGGACTAGGGTTAGGGTTAGGGTTGGGACTAGGGTTAGGGTTAGGGTTAGGGTTGGTTCTAGGGTTGGGACTAGGGTTAAGGTTAGGGTTGGCGCTAGGGTTAGGGTTGGGACTAGGGTTAGGGTTGGGGCTAGGGCTAGGGTTAGGGTTAGGGTTGGGGCTAGGGTTAGGGTTGGGACTAGGGTTAGGGTTAGGGTTAGGGTTGAGTTTTAAGGTTGCAATTTGCGTTAAGTTCACGGTCACTGCGGAGTTTAAAATTGTTGTTAGGGTTAGATCTACGGTCAATGCAGGTTTTAAAGTTGTTTTAAGGACTAGATCTAGAGTCAGTGAAGTGTTTAAAGGTGTTTGTGGTAGGGTTAGGGTTTGAGTTAGGGTTAGGGTTCGGGTTAGGGTTAGGGTTAGGGTTAAGGTCAGGGTTAGAGTTGGGGCAAGGGCTAGGGTTTCGATGATTGATGATAACCACGAGTCTCTAGGACATTCAGAGAAAAAGTTA